>JAWWES010000133.1:14672550-14765983 GCA_035583135.1 Lophotriccus pileatus
TCCCTGGCAACATTGCTCCCTGGTCCTCCTGGACTGTTTCAGAAAACTTTGTCCCATCTGGCCACAAGTTCACAGTTGTAATTGCAGTGTTCAAGTTGTAATTGCAGTGACTTAAACGTGGACTTAACCATAGCAGTGCCCTTAAAAACGCTTTCAAAGAGCCCTCCCTGAAGCATGGTGGTCACTGTTGTTTTCTCCTGTTTTCTTTCATAAGAGTTGTCTGCCTCCCGGCTCCTCAGCATCAGTTGGCTGAGAAAATTAGACACTCTCCCTTTCCACATGAGTACCAGGAAATCAGTTTCCCTGGCATTGCTGACTGCTTTCTGGGCAGAGCAGGCTCATGCCAAGCTCACAGTACAGATTAAAACAAAATTTATTTATGATAAGGGAAGTTCAGGATTACCTGGCTTCTGTCTCCAGGCCCCTGGTTGCTTCTCTCTCACAGCAACCCCTTTAACTTTTACATTCTGAATTGCAATGAGCTTTCTCGTCTGCTGAGCCCTGATACTCTCAGAGGAGCTCTGTGATATTAGAATATTTTGATGAATTAGAGCCTTTGCTTTTACTTCGCCTCTACAAACCTCCGTTCTGGGAGAGCAATATCGCCGCCGCATCACACTCTGCAGCGCATTCTGCAGAAACGGCCAAACAGCTGCTCGAGATGGGGACAGTTTAGCAGAAAGGGGCGAGGATTTAAGGCACTTAGAAGTCCTCCTGTCACACTGAATCCTGTTCATGTGAGAGGCAGAGAGGGGTGAATCTGGCCTTGCAGTGTGGGCCTGTGAAACGTGACCGCTCCCGTGCAGGTTGTGCGGGGCTCTAACGCAGTCGGCAGCTCCCTTCTGTGGGAAATGCTTTCTGTCTTAAATGGCAGCAGAGCTTGGGGCCCTACAAAAAAAATTCCATCGGTGTTGGCACTGCATGCTCTGAGTAACTGAGGGGCAGCACCCCACCGAGGCTTACTGATGTGCCTGTGGGAAAGGCTCTCATCAGCCAGACAGTTCATAATCCGTGTGTGAAACCAGCCTGGACCAAGCCAGTCCAATCTACTGAAACACAAACCTGCAGGCTGGCAAAGATGACCCTGTCAGGGGCAGGACAGATGTCAAGGATCAGTGTGAATATTTTAAGTGCAGTAAGAGCTACTTAAACCATAAGACATGGGAACTGTCTCTAAGATAACTTATGTGTACAAGGCTTGGCACAGTAATAAGGGACCAGGAGTGCTGTGCTGGCACAAGGTGTGCACATCCACACACACACACACACCCCCCAAACCACCTCAGAGCAGGTGATGTTCAATCAGTGTTGCTGGTTGAGGTCACTCATATAACTCATTTTCTAGTTTTTTTTTGTCCGTGTTCGTGATTAAAAAATTCGGGATAGTGGAACCTGCCTAGAAAATTACTGAGATCATCTGTGCTGGAAAACTTGGTACTTTATACAAAGTAAATAAAAAAACAAGCTGTAAAGGTGAGGAAAGTAGAAGAATAAAAAAACTAAACTAATATATTTGCAAAAAGCATACTTGTCTGAGTCACCTGCGCTGTTTCTCCCAGATCCCATGTCCCACTGTAGGGAGCTGGGGTATTTCCATCAGTGAGACAATGCACTTTTCCCTTGAAAGCTGCTGGGTTTAATCTCACCATCAGATGCTGTGATTCATTTCTGCAGTCCCTGTTGTACGTTTCTTAATATCAGACATGAGTGAAATATCTTCAGGACTGTGAGACTGGAGTTAACTATTTTTTTCAAAGGAAAAAGGTGCAGAAATATGTAGGTGACTCTTTCACTCAGCTGAAAGAGTCTGTGGAACCAAAGCCAGACTCGTGTCATGGTATTGGCTAAGTAAGCCAGAGGCTCACTAAGTGAGGCCTTTACACCTCTAAAACAGAGTTGGTTTGGTTCAGTCTTAGTTCAGTCTCATCTCAGAGCATCTGCCCCAGCACACAGCTGCCTGGAAGTGGCCACATCTGGTGAGTGATAGCCACACCCCCCCCAAAGGAGGAGGCCTACACAAGCTACAAGGCTGTGCTGCCTGCTGCATGATTGCATCCTCCACAACAGGAATGGATGAAAAGTTTCATATAATAGTTTAGGGTTTCTCTCCTGTGAGACCAGCGCATCTATGTAGTCTGCTTTAAATAAAGTCATCCTATGCATTGTCTCAAAGCATTGCATAGGTCAAGACTTAGTCCTCATGAGAACTGTGTTCAATGAAGACAAGACAAACCTCTTTTACTTTTCCCTCTGGTTTCTGAGCCTTTGAAGACTGTTCAAGATGTATTCTAAAGCTCCTTCCTGAAACAGCTTTCCTGTAACAGGAGGACAGGTCAGCTCTTCACTCCTGAAGCAAAGGCTTCAAAGTCTCCAAGGTTATTGCGAGCTGAAGTAAAAATCTGCATGTGGCAGCCCTAAATTATGTGTCATGACACCGCTGCTTCCTGATGGCTGTACTGCCTTTTGAATTTCTACCTGTAAATCATCTTCAACACCTTTGAAACACAAGTCTTTGTAATGGTGCCACGAGCTGAAAAAGTTTATTTCATAGTTTAAAGTGGTCCTGCCATCTTTAGCTGTTCTTCTGCATCCCTGCGTGGTGATCACCCATCTGGGGATAAGCACTTTCCATGATTTTGCCTGGTTTGCCATCACCAGTTCCATGGCTGGGAGCCTGATTCTCTTTCTTCGTCATTTTCCACATACAGCATTGCAGCATTTAAAAAAAAAAGTCTGTTTTCAGGTAGGTGGATGTTCACACCAGAACTAAGTCAGAATCTGACTCCCCAGCAGAAAGTCTTTGGGTTGAGACCTAAATACAAAATACAGTAAATCTGAGATTTCTGAGCCTGCTGTGTTCTTTTCCCACTTGCACTTTCTTCCCCACTTTTCCTCAGACCTATTTGCTTCCTTCTTCTCCTTCATTCAAAGCCTCCCTTCTGTCTTCACAATTTCATTTAACATTTGGTTCTGCAGAATTCAGTTCACCCAATCCTCATTTCTCCTGCCAAAATGTTGTCATGTGCAGTTTCCTCTTCATGAGGAGCCACCATCTCCTTTCTCTGACCGCCTGAAACCACTGACTGACCAAAGGTGATCCACGTCTCTAGAATGATGGTGAGGTTGTTTGCACTGTGAGGAAAAATGAAACCCTTTTGTACTGCTATAAGTGAATGCAGAACTTGGCTTTGTGCACGTGAAACTTGGGTAAGTTCTCTTTATTTGTGTTTATTCATGACTTCACAACTGTTTTCCCCTGTTTGCAGATGTCAGCAGCCTTTGAGACAGCGGGATTTGCTCTGTGTTGCTATAGCCTGGATTTTGGTATGTCTAGTTTGCTTCACAGCTTTCCTTCATTTTATCCTTGTGTGCCTGCCAAATGAAGACTTGATTCAGATGAGAAGATGATGAGCTATTTCAAATTAAACTTTGCTGCAAACATCTGATTTGTAGAAATTCCGTTACACCCTCAAGAAGAAGGAAGGTACTAAAGCCTGGAGTGTCACTGATCTCTGTACACCAGCTGCTGCTAAATGCCTTCTGAACTCTACCCTTCTGAAACTTGAGCCTTCATCTTCAGGCCTGGCTGGTGGATCTGTGGATCAGAGCAACCCAAACAGTTGTAAACTGGTAGTGCTTTTACCCAGTATCATCCACAACTGCCTCCCCATCAATTCTCTCTCTCAATTCTGCCTGGAAGCACCCTGATGTCTCCTTAATAGGGGTTAGCATTATTTATAGCGATTTACAGGTGTGCTGCTAAAAGATGGAACTGCAAATCACCTCAAATGTTGCTCCATGATGAAGTGCCTCTACATTATTTAAGAAATTGTCCCAACGTGACTGAACGATGCACAATGGAAAAACTTGCCACAGAAATGTGATATTGAAAAGGCCACAATGCTGCATATTTAGTTAAGATTTGTAATTGCAATTTATGTTCTCCTGGCAGTTTTGTACTCCGGGAGTATTTCCAGCTGCAGCAAAGTGGGGTGCTTCTAACCAGGGGTTGTCAGCAGGGCAATACAATGACTAGTTATGTGACACTGTTATGGAGCTGGCTTTGCAGAGGTATTGGGCACAAAAAACATCCAGTTGCACCTGAGTGTTTTAGTTACAGCTTACTGCCTAGGGTGTAAGGTAGCAATGTGTTTTTACAGTGTATGAGAGTGATTCTGCCTCAGTAGAAAGAAGATTGAGGTGTGATGAAATGCCAGCTGAAAGTGCCTACAGGTACCTCGAAATAAAGAACTACACATGTTCTGAGATGTTGGTTTATCGTATTTGCCCTTAATCTGAGCACAGCGCTTTCCCACATCAAGGGGAGGCTTGTAATTTTGAAGTGATGGGAAAGGTGGTGCAACTTCTTCCTAGAAAGCCTGGACTGAAAATGAACCACATTCATTGTTATATCAGTCCTTTCTCCCATAATTGCTGGTGATTTTCCTTCTTCAGACGTGCAGGCATCATTATGCAATAAATGGTTTCTGATTTTTTCTCTACTCAACCAGGGACAGTTTAAAGATTGTCATGCCTAAAACATGCACCCACTTGAGATCTCACTGGGTGAGGTCTGACACAAAACCTAATGGAGCAGCCCAGTCAACTGCTGATTTCCTCTGGGCAAGAAAACTTGTCTGCAAGTACCCATAAGGGCAAAGAACAGAAGGGATCTGGAGGGGCGAAGGGAGGTTTGGTGTCAGTGCTTCCTTTCCAGGGATTCAGGGTTTGGAGGTGTATGAGCCAAAGGGTCATTTCTTAAGATGAGAAATTAATAGCCCCAGCAATGCCCCTCTTGCTTTTTAAGGAGCAACTTTATTTCTTCAGTTTAACCTTTTCACTTTTCCCAGTTAAATTTTAACACCAGTCAGAGCTCTCTTGACGTGAAGTCCAAGACCTTCTAAAATTATTGGTGAGGATGTTTAAAATGTTGCAACAGGAATGAGGTGTCTCGTTTTCATGTGGGTAACAGAGCTATTTGTGTTCACATGCATCCCTGGACATGAGGACCCGTGTAATAAATGCCAGCCTTAGACATCAGAGCTGCATTCGGGCAGTTGCTGCATTGGGTGGATGAGGATTGTTGCAACAGAAGTGCTCTGGGAGGCAGGAAAGGGTGAAGGAGGTTTCCCAGGTGTTGAAAAGTTCACCAGAGCAGCATCTCTTCTTCGGGTGGCTCAGTCACAGACGGGACCTGACTTCCTTGGATGGCCTGGGGACCACACTCCGCACGGCTGTCCCTGTCTGGTTTTACCTCAGTTTGTGCCTCACCAGCCTCAAACTGGTTCTAAAACTGTTTTAAGCCCACTTCAAGCCAATGGAACAGATAGAGAAGGGGCTTAGCTTGGGTACATCCCCCTGGGTTTTGTGCAGCGAAGCAGCTGACAGAGGTGACAGACCCCACGTGTGCCCCCATACACGTGAAAAGGCAGAAGATCACACATGTACCAGAAAGCCCTAGGCTTTATTAATGCTTTTATTAATGCTCCATCCTCTGGTGTCAGTCAGAGTTTGTGCCTTATTTGATGCCAGAGAACCCAACATAAAGGCCCAAATTCAGAGAAGTCAGCTTTTACCTGCCCACTGCAGAAAACCTGAGGCTGAGCTTTAAAAAAAACCTGTTGTGCTGCTGCTGGGGAATGAAACCATTGCTTGCTGCAGTTCAAGAGTAATGGGTATTTTGTTATGTCACACTGCCAGTATCCTGGAATTAAGATATTCAAGATGCTACTGGTACATTTTTTCTGGAGGTGCTGTCACATGGGGCAGGGTTGGTCCTCTGGTCCAAGTGTACTCTGGGAAGCTTCTTTCAAGTCCCCCATCCATCCCAAACTTCTCTGTTTTCTTCTGCCATAAGGTTGGGTAGCAGCACATCCCTGCCTCCTGGGGATGTTGTGGGGATCAGTACGCTACTGTCAGGGAGGGGCAAAGGCACTGAATTGCCATAAAAATGCTGAAAGAATTGTAAAACTCTAGGAAAAAATATCCTTATAAAACCAAAAAAAGAGCCAATCCAACAATGTTAAAATACACTGTCACTCAGCCCCAGCCTGTGTTTTCCCTTTTCTGCTTTCTCTCTTCCACTGGTTTCCACTGCTCCTGCCATTTGAGACTGTGACATGTGTGAAATGGGACAATTGCAGCACATACAAGCCTTGGATCTTGGACCGTGTGTTTTCCTTCACAGAGCACCACCGGCACTGGAAACCTTGTCAGTGATGTGTTTTTGCAAAAATAAATAAATAAAGGAGCGAATGAAAATGTCATATACATAAATATGCCACAATAAGTTTAGTCTTTGGATCAAAGTGCTCAAAACGACACAGCTTTGAAACAGAAAGGTAGGAATCAAAATTACACATCCCTGCGTATCAGCTCGGGTGCCAGCTGTTTAACTGAGGCGTACATGCTGTGGCTGATTAAATGAAAACATTTTAACAGCTGTCTAAAGAAGTAAAAACCTCTCCCCATCTTCCCAGGGCTGCCTCGTGCATCATCCCCATGGGCTGCCTGGGAGAGCAGCCACTTGGCTCCGTCCTCTGCCTGCCCTGTCCCTGCTCATCGGCACCCATGTGGGGGCCACCGGGCATACAGGGCTGCTCTGGGATCATCCAAAGGACAAGAAATAAAATCCTTGGCAAGGTCTGAACCTCACCAAGTCCTGGTGCCACTGACTGGCAAACCTGCATGTGGGCAAGAGCCCATGGGCAGCCTGGCTCTAATCCAGGCTATTCAATGAGTTAAAAGTAATGCTGGCTGGTTCAGGGGCACAAAGCGGCTCAGCAGGTTGAGAGAAGAGGCACTGGTTTTCATACCCAGGCCAAACACAGCCCGACCTTCCCAGCAGGGAAGAGGCTTTATTGAGGAGAAAAAGCCTTAGGTAAGTGGTGGGTGGTCTCTGGTGGCTGCATCCCTGCCAGTCTGCAGAGCCAGCTGGGAGCCATTCTCCAGCCTGGGGCCAAGCAGCACTGTGTGACTGCTAATTCCCTTCCTCTCTTCCCTAACTCCCCAAAGCTGTGTGGGCACAACCAAACTACCTGTTTGGAGCAGATAATGTCCCCAGCCCATGGCCAAGCATTGCTTGGGAGGGTGTTTTTTGGCTCCAGACAGCACTGTGAAGGCAGAACCATCTGTGGCCAGGCTGATGTCATGCTTCATTCCCTGGAGGGGCACAGCCAGGAGATGCTGACCTGTGATGCTAGCCCGGGCTCTGGGAGAGATGTACTAGATGGCTTCCTAGGGATCCCATGCCCTCAGCTATATTGGGAGGATGGTGACACACTTCTTGTAGTGCAGAAGTTGCCACAACCCCAACACTGGGTGTTACTGGTGTCCTCAGCAGGGCTGGCAGCAATGGCACCATCTGGGCTGCATCAGCTGTCACCACTCTTTGATACCCAAACCATGGGAGGTATTTCCACAGCCTTCATGAGCAGACAAGGCATTAACCTGGGCAGAGAGACAGCACCCAGACAGATCACTGCTCCACCAGTCCCAGCCCACCACTGACATCCACCTCGGGTCTCCCTGCCAATGGAAGCTGAAAGGAAGAGTGGTTTACACTGCAGTCAGGTGGGAGGGTAACAGGGCAGCCACCTCAGCCATCATAGGTGAGCTACATCCATTAGCAAGGGGATCCTAGCTGAGCCTCACCCAGGGAGTGATGCCTCTTCCCTGTGAGGAAGGGCCAGTAGGAAAGGTTTGTGGGCATCTTTGCATAATGTATTAAAGTATAAGAAACTTGGGAGAGTTGCTATCAAGCACCAGGCATATCCATTCACAGTAATTTTTAAAGACGCTGCATTTTGAGAATGTATTGTTAAAGAATCTGTATTTCTAAAATGAAGAAGAATCAGGAAAGAAATTTTATGACTCAGGATTGTAAAAACTATTTCAAAAGGTGATATCTTCTGCCTTGTGTTTTTTTACACAGCATCTGCTGTCTGTAAGAGTGTATGCATGTGTTTGTGTGCACCTGTGGGATGCAGGCTTTTATCATGCTGAGGTTTGCACAAGCCCTCCTCATCACACTCCCTTTGGCCCGTGGCCCTTCATGCTGCTGCCTGCTGGCTGTTGCCACACGTGTCACTGCCAGAAAGCCCCCAAGAGTCACAACCATAAGCAGGGTGCACATAGGACACGGTTCATTCACTGACGCACATCCACAAGTTCTGCCCACAAAATATGGCAAGAAACTGAACTGCTTTTCACTTTCTTAAAAGCTTCCATCACTACTGCCATGAAACGTGGTTACTGTCATAATATGATTCTTCCATGGCTTTCCCTCCCCAGCTGACATGGGTAAATCTATATTTAACAACATGTTTTTAATGGTTTTGTTAAACACAGACAAAGCTATCTCCTTGTAAATGCCCTCCCCAAAAAATGTATGTTCTCATACGGCTTTCCCTCCAAAATAACATGGTGACACAGGCAAGAGAAAAGCTATGATGGTTCTGAGTGAGAAGATGGGTAAGAAAGGGTTTTCCACCATGCAGTGAACCCTTCTCAAATCCAGCAGGCCACACAGACCCCGAGAGGACTCCATCCCCAAATGCCACATGCAAAAGGACAAAGCAAATGGAGGCCAGCCATGTGCAGGGCAGCGAGTGACATGTCCTGTATGCTTCTGGTGGCAATAACTATGGGCACATCTGCAAGTACAATTCAACATGTCAGCCTCGGGCTGTCTGGAGGCTCTTCATGCCTCATGCTTTTGCCCACCCAGGGTGGTCATTTTGCTCATTGTCCTGAGGGCATTTTTCTCTCCCTTTGCCCAGAGAGCACCAGGACCAGTGCAGCAGTGGTGGCTCTAGGACAGGTCTCAAGTTGCTGGCAGTGACCCTGCAGTGTGCAGAAGGTGTGTCCAGCTCTTCAGGAGCAGCCCTCTCTCATGTGGGGGCCAGGGCTGTAAGCACCCACACTGCACCGATGGGGCCCTCCCCGGGCTCACTGCCCAAGGCCTGAGGAGCATTGGATGTGGCCATGTGTCTGCTTACACGTCACACTCCTGGCAAACATTCCCACGGGTGTCAGCGTGTCTCTGGGATCCCGCAGGGAGCTAAATACTCGTTTGACACAGGCTGTGCAAAAGGCCAGTTCAAGCCTCTAAGGAGGGGAGGGAGGGGGGTGTTGGGCTGCAGTGGGGTTTGAAAGGCTGCTGATACCTGCACCAGTCCCCCCCACCACAATCCCCTCTGCCCGGGCCCTTGACCCGGACACTCTCCGAGGGCAAAGGGGCCTTTCTGATGGGTGGTGAGTCCGCTCCCGAATTGCCAGCGCCCTCCCAACCTCCGTCCGGGCCCCTCTCACCAGAGCCTCGGGGCGAGCGCTGCGGGTCTCCGTGTCTCATCCCTGCGGGGCACCGGCCCTGTCGCACTCCTGTCACCGCCGCCTCCTCCCCGTTATTTACATCCGTCTTTAGCAGTCTAATTACCAGCTTTATTGCTTTCGCCCGGGGGAAGCCCGGGGACGGCGGCGCAGGGGAGGACCCTCCCCGCCAGCCCCCGCTCCGCTCCGCTCCGCACCGCCCGGGGGAAGGGGGAGGACACAGACCTCAGCCAGGGCTGCCCCCGCAAGCACCTGGTTCTGGCAGGATTTCGGGCGGGGAGGGGCCGAGCAGGACTCGGGAGGCGGCCGGGACGCCCTCCGCGGGGAGGTCTGAGGGCGCTGCCCCACAGCCCGCCCTCGAGGGGCGGCTCCGGCGTGGTGCACCAACGGAGGGGGGAAAAAAGCGACACGATAGATGGATTTTCAGATAAGCAGCGGAGGTAATTTATTGGCCTTTATGCTCTTCCGATGGAGTGGGGGAGAGGCGGCGGAATCGTGTCTGCACAGCATTAAACGGGTTTACTCCCCCTCAGCCAAAAGAGGTTCCCCCCCCCGCGGCCCTGCTCCATCACGGGGGCTCGTCCCGGGCCGGGGCCCAACGCCACGGTGAAGGGCCACCGCGCCGGGGGTGCTGCTCCCACAGCCCCGGGGGGAGCCCCAACCTCTCCCCGCTCATCCAGGTTGTCCGCGGCGCGCTCGCTCTTCCAAACTCATCTAAATTACATCAATAACAGAGCGCAGTCTTTAATGAGCTCTCAACTTTAAAGACTTGAAGGATATTAACAAGCCGCTTGACAAATGGTGCTTAGAAGCACATTAAAGACGCTGCTAATGGAGCGCATAATGACGGCTAATTTTCGATCAGATATAAATTAGAGCCCCAACAGTTATTTGCCTTAAGGACTTTATGTAAATGATCCTGTTCTGTATAAACGGGGAGGCGAGCCCAGCCCAGCCCCGCCGCGCCGGAGAGCGGTGCCGCAGCCCGACGGGGCGCGCAGCCCCCCCCCGCCCCATCGCCGCGCAAACAACGCGGGTATTCGCGCCCGCACCGCTGTCCCCCGCACCGCGGACGGCTGCGTGTCCTCGGGGGGAGAAGGAGGAGGAGGCCCAAGGCTCGTCCCACTCTGGGGCTGGTCGCGGGGGGGACATTCCCCGGGCCGCCCTGGCCGGGCAGCGCTGCCCCCGCGGAGGGCTGGGACAGGGGCATGGGTGGGGGCCCATCTGCGGAGCCGCATCCCGCACACACGCACACACGCTCCCGGGGCTGTCCCAGCTGCAGCCCCGAGCGCTGCGACCGCCTCTTTTCTTCCTTCGTTGTTTTGGTTCGGGGGGTTGTGGCGAGTTTTGGGACAGGTTTTCGGGTTGTTTCTGTGGGTTGTTTTGTTTTGTTTTGTTTCCTATTTCTTGCCTTTATTTTTTTTTTTTCCCCAACAAGTGCCAGCTGAGAGGCCCGGCCCCAGGCCAGGGAAGGCGTGACCTACCCCGCGCAGGGGCCGCGGCTCCAGACCGCCCACCCCCGGCCCTGCCCATCCCCCGGGACGCTCCCGCACGGAAGAGCAGTGTCAGCAGGTCAGCAACGCCCCTGCCGTGGGAAGGGGGTCCCGGCTGTCTGGGGGAACCCGCGGATTTTCCTAGGGGATTTTTCAGCTGTGATTCATGTTCTATCCCCCACCTGCCCGCCCCACTGACTCTCGGGGTGTCCTCCTCTTCCCTCCAAAGCCCTCGTTTACCTTTGCGGGGCGTGCTGAGCCTCCCCTATGCCGGTATCCCCTCCTGCGCCGCCGGGTTCCCTCCTCCGGGAGGGCTCGGGGGTCTCACCTGCCAAAACAACAATAACAATAAAAGAGGGAGGGAAACGTTGAAACGTTGCCCCCTCGTCCTCTCCGGCCCGGTTACCGGGCCGGGACTGCCCTGGGAATCGGCGGCTGCTGGGGTCTGCCCCGAGAGAGGATTTGGGAAGCAAAAAACGACGACTCGCCCTCACCCTTAGCAGTGAAGGGACCGGGGGCGGGAAGGGGCGCGGGGGTTGCGCGGGCGCGGAGGGCCCCGCCGGGGGCCGTACTCACCCGGGCGGGCCCGGGGCTGCGCCTCCTGCTCCGCGCTCGCCGCCCCGATCCATCGATTTGTTCCTGGAAAAACGCGGCGCATTCTTATAGCAGCTACGAGCAATTAATATTGCATTAACCCTATTTAAAAAAAAAAAAAAAAAAAAAAAAAAAGGAACGGGAAAAACCCGCACCCTGGCAAAGCCATCTGTTATTAACGCGAGGGTAATTGGAGACCCGAGACGTGGGTGTGTGCGTGTCGTGGGGCAAGGCAGGCAAACACAGGCGTGACAGTGTGGCGGGAAGGAAGGGGAGCCGAGGGTGGCTAATATTTAATTTCAGGTCTGTGGTTTTCTAATTCGAGATTAAAAGCAGTCACGTCTTTGAAGCCAGACACTTGGTGTAAATGTACAGTTAAAATATTCTATTCCACAGTCCCCAGACAGAGCTCTGCTACTCCCAGGCTTCATTAAATTTTAATTATCATCCCAGACTGGAGCAAGGAAAGAGAGGGAAGACTGTCCACCTAATTGCAATTGATAAAGGCAAAGAAGACGAGATATTTTTCCTTGCCGTGCACGCACGGCAGTTGTTTTTGTTGTTGTTGTTTTAATGCGGGCAAAGCCCGGCGAGTGCAGCGTGAGCATCTCCACCTATAGATCTGCTGTTTACAAAAGATGCACGTGAAGGAAAGCCGGGAAGTGATGCTGTAGATGGGTGTTGGGGGGAAGGGGGTGTGTATTAGCTCTTGGAGAATCTGGCGAAAGATCAACGGAAGAGACAGGGACCCTCATTAGAGCTCGTCAGCTTATTGTCTCCCAAAACAAAGCCCGCCAGTGCCTCAGCCTTTCCCTGCCGGGGCAGCGGAGGGGCTGCCCTGGATCCCAGCGTTGTTCTCTAGGATCCCAGCAGCTCTGCACCCCCACATGCCACACGACCCCCCGGCTCTTCCGTGCCTTTTCGTTTGTTAATAATGTGCAAGTGTGGGACAGGCAGGTAGTGGGAAAAGTCGAGTAATTGCCCCAGGTTTTTAATTTGGGAAACTAGAGAGCGATCTATCTCCGGGATGTGAAAGGCAAAAAATAAGACCCGCCGCGTTTGCTTTCTAAGCAGCTTCCTATTATCACATCGCCACTTAATTTTATTTCCATTCTCTCCAAGTTAAATAGAAAGCTGAGCTCACAGGGGAGCTGCCATGTGCCTACAGACTGGGGATGTCAAGCAGAGAGACTCACTGTGCAAAGTTAATTTCAATTCCCGAGGAGGATTTCACATTCTCGCTCACTCTGACCCACAGTAATTAGCTGAGATAACTAATGATTACTTACTTATTCCTTGTAATTATCTGGATTTAATAATTCGCTGTGTAATTTATTAATTCGCCCGTAATAGCCTTTAAGTGAATGGCTCATTTAAGAGGGCGAAGCGGCGGTTCAGGGGCTGTTCGCCTCTTGCTGCCTGCGCCTACTGACGCTCCTGGGGGGCTCTCTGCTGCTTTCGGGGGTCCTACTGGCCCCTGCCCCCGCCGGGCTGGCTCGCCCTGGCCCCCTGCCCCGCAGCTTTCCTGCTTCTTTCTGCCCCACCTCCCCTCTTTAGAACGACCCCCGCGGAGGTTGCGCGGCAGCCCAGCCCACGGGGAGGGGGCACGGTGGGGGGCTCGGCGGGGCGCGCAGGGGTGCGCAGGAGGACAGCGCCACCCCTTCCCAAAAAAGCTGGCAGCCCCGGCCGCGGCTGCAGGAGAAGGCAACCCACGCTGCGCGCCCGCGGGAGCCCTGCGGGCCCGCGGGGCTGAACCGCAACGCTGCGGTGGCAACGACAGCGACAAGGGCCGGCCCGGGACCGCGGGGAGGGCGGGGGTCGTGTGGATACCGACGGCGACACGGCGCCTGTGCCTGCCGGATCCTGGGACACGAGGCCCTGCCTACGCGCCCGCGGAGCCGCCGGCACCCTCGGCGTGCCCGGGCGGCTTTGAAGATGCAGCTGGAGCTGGTGGCTGGGCGGAAATATGAATATTTAATAGCGGCTTGTGTATGATCTCCCTCCCCACCCTCACTCACAGCCGTCGGTTGTTGTGTTTTTGTTTGGTTTTGTTTGGGATTTTTTTTCCCCAGCTTTTGTGAGCGCCACGCGCGGAAATTACTCTTTTCTTCCCTTTTTTTTTTTTTTTTTTTAAATTTATTTTCGCGCGTGGTGCGTGCGTGGCACCTTTGCCTCCCTCTTTGCGCTGGAAGGCAGAGCGGCTCGGGGAGCGGGAGCTCTGCCGGGACACCCCCCCCATACCCCGGTCTGCCCCCTCCCCACTCACAATCGCAGCCGCTCACTCCCGGGGCGCGGAGCGGAGCTGTCCGTGGTGCTGCCGCCGCACCACCGGCTCTCCCAGGGCCGCCCCCCAACCCCGGGCCGCTCCGCTGCGGTGTCCGGGGGCACAAACCCCCCGTGCCCGGAGGCGGCGTTGAGCTCGGGCAGATGCTGTCGGTGGAAAACAAGAAGCAGCCACACGCGCTTTTTTTTTTTTTTCTTTTTTTTTTCTTTTTTTTTTGCCAATAAAACGTTAAAATCCTTTTTTTCTTTTTTTTTTTTTTTTTTAATGAAAGACAATTTAACAACATTTTAAAATAACTTAGTACATTACTAGGATAAATAAACCTCCCATTAACAAAGCAAAACAAAACAAAAAAAAAACTCAAACAAAACCCAACGAAATCATGTACAGAACTTAAGACTTCAAACAGTCTCGGATAGAACAGCGATACAGCGAAATCTGTAAGAATATATCTATATGTGCGTCAACGCCAATGAAATATTTACAACACATACAGGTACCCAACCGAGTACCCTCAGTTTATTGTCGTTGTTCCAAAAAGAAATGTACCAAACCAGTTGTGAATTTACAAGCAGTGCAGCCTCGCTCACTCGCTCCCCTTTCCTACAAATTTTAATTTGGCTTTTCTACAAACAGACTTCCAAAAAGGGACTTTTCTCCGTGGAAAAGTATTGGGATTAAAGGTAATAAATAACCGACCGACAAAATAAATAAATAAGTAAATAAATAAATAAATAAATAAGCAATCGGATAGATAAATAAATAACCGAGCCGGTCTGAATGCCTTCGCAATACAGCTTTGAAATCGAGAAAGACGGATATTGTGCTGGCAAGAAACCCGAAGCGACAATCCCCCCGCCCCACGCTGTCACCTACGCGGCCACGTCCTTTCTCGCTTCGGGAGCAGCGTGTGGTGGGGACAATATGGGAATCCCCATTAAATATGTAACGCGGTAAACAAATACCTCGGACAGTGAATCAGGCTACACAAATAATGTAGAACATCTACTATAGGGTGCCGACGCCGTACGAATAGGAATACTCGCCAGAGAAATACCTTAGGTTCAGGTGGCAATTTACAAATGGCCAAAAGGGACGTTCAGAAGAAAAGCTCACGTTCATAAATCCTATCAACACAAAATATTTGATTCTCACTAACAATTTTTTTTTACTTTTATCAAGACTTAGATTAAAGAGGTGTAATTAATTAGAATGAGCACAAAATGAAGTTGCTAGAGAGATAAATTAATAATTTACAAGGGGTTGTTTGGCAGTAATCTAATAATAGCTTTTGAAGACCAGTGAACACAGCAGGATCAGCTCTTTCCCTAAGCGTTATAACTTCAGAGAAGGAAAAGGATAATAACCACAGTAAAAATATATATATATTTATATATTTATAATACGCAGTGTAAATGCAGAAAAACCTGCCATCTGTTTTTTTTTAATCATTATTATTATTATTATTTAAATCAAAATACTTTTGAGACGTCTCTCGCGGCGCGAAGCCTCAACTCTAGATTCAAGTTTGGGTCCCGAGAAAGCCATGACATCGTGGCCACCCTGCTGCCACCCGGGCGAGGTCTGTTAGGAATAAAAACCAGCGGTACTTGCCAGGGCGGGTCCAGGCGCTGCTCCGCGGGGAAGTTCCCCCCGAAAGTTGGGCGCGGGGCGGGCGGTGGGGTGGGCTGGTGTTGTTTGTTTGGTTTGTTGGTTTGTTTGGGTTTTTTTCCTCCTTTCCTTTTAGCTGTTGTTGTTGTTTAATTAATTTTTTGTTGATGACGGTGATGCTGATGCTGTCGATGCTCCTCCGCGGCCGGCTCAGATGCCCGCCGAGTACTTCATGCGCTTCTGCTTCTGGCGCTGGTTGCAGAACCAGACGCGGACCACGTTCTTCTTGAGGTCCAGTTTTTCGGCGATGGCGGCGATCTTCTCCGAGGAGGGCCGGGGCTGGAGGGCGAAATAGGCCTCCAGCGACCGCTTCTCGGGGGCGGCGATGGAGGTCCGCTTGCGCTTCTTCTCCGCGCCGCTGAAGAGCTCGGGCTTGGCCAGCTTCTCGCGGTGGGACTTCTCGGCCTCCTCCAGCCACGCCTGCAGGATGGGTTTGAGGGCGATCATGTTGTTGTGGGAGAGGGTGAGGGACTCGAAGCGGCAGATAGTGCTCTGGCTGAGGGAGCCCACCCCGGGGATCTTCAGGTTGGCCAGCGCCGAGCCCACGTCGGCCTGGGTCACCCCCAGCTTGATGCGACGCTGCTTGAAGCGCTCGGCGAAGGCCTCCAAGTCGCGGGGGTCGGCGTCCACGTCGCTCATGCAGCCCATGTGGGCCGGCAGCCCGTGGGCGTGGGCCATGCCCAGCGCCGCCGGGTGCATGGGGTTCATGCTGGCCATGTGCGGAGCGTGGCCCGGCGTGGAGACCACGGCGCCGTCGGGGGCCGCCATGGCCCCCAGCGCCAGCCCCGGCGTCAGGTGCTCCAAGAGTTCTCCCTCCAGCGCCTGGTGGGGCTGGTGGTGGTGGTGGTGGTGATGGTGGTGGTGGTGGTGGGTGCCCGACAGGGCGGACGGGTGGGAGATGGGCACGGAGGAGGAGGAGGCGGCCGAGGTGCAGGGGATGGTGTTCATGGTGTGGTACGTGGCGTCCGGCTTGAAGGGGCTGTGGTGCGGCGGGTGGTGGTGGTGGCTCTTGCTCGGGGAGACGATGTCCACCGCTGCCAGGGCTTCGGCGCGGGCCAGCAGGCTCTCGTCCAGACCGCCGAATATATTGCTCTGCAATTGCAAATAGAAGGCACACATAACGCTCAGCAGGGAATTCGCCTCCCCGCGCACTCCGCCGTGCCACTAAAACCTTCCCAGCATGTTAAAAGAGAAATCCTGGAGAAGGGGGGGGGAGGAGTGGGGGGGGAGGAGAGGAGAAGAGGGAGCGAGCGGGGCGAGGGAGCGGGCGCGGCGCGCAGCCGCTCGCACAGAGGAGCCGCGGCAGGCGGGCGGGCGGACGGATGGACGGACGGACACACACGCACCAGCCGCACGCAGCATCCCAGGTCATAAAAATTAATACGAGCGGCAAGAGCCGCCGCATGCATAAGTTGGGCGAGAGCCCGGCGGCGCCGGGTGATTTGCTGCACGGCCATGAAAAAATCATCAGGCGGATCCGGGGGGCCGCCGAGGGGCTCCCCATAAAGCGGGGCGGCGGGCGGCGGGCACCTACCGGAGGGGCGGGCAGGCAGGCCCGCCGCATCGCCTCCGCGCCGCCGCCGCTGCCGGAGCCCGAGCCGGAGCCGGAGCCGCCGCTGCCGCCGGGGCCGGAGCCGGAGCCGCGTCCGGCGGAGCCGCCGGTGCCGGTGCTGCTGGGGGAGCTGGCGGCGGGGGCGGCGGCGCCCGCGGAGGGGCAGGGCGAGGCGCTGTGCAGGGCCGAGTACTTGGTTTCGTGGAGGCCGCCGCCGCTGCCGCCGCCGTGGGGGAGGCCGAAAGGCTGCTTGCTGCTCAGGGACATCATCATCGTGCTCGCCGCCGCCGCGGCCCGGCCCGCCGGCAGCCGGCCGCCGGAGGAGGGCAGGGGCGCGGGGCCGGGGGCCCGGACCCCCCGGAAAAGCCACAGGAGCCCTGCGCCCCCACCCTCCGAAAAATTTTAAAGAAAAAAAAAATTAAAAAAAATTTCCACTCGCCCCCCCGCCCCAGCCGGCTCCCCGAGTCCCGCCGGGGACGAGAGGGAGAGGCGGCTCTGGCAAGCCGGGGATGCGCGGGATGCCTCCCGCCCGGCCGCCCTCCACCCGAGCGCTCGCCGCCGTCCGCCGCCGCCTCCGCTCCGGCGCTGGCCCTCGCCTCTCGCGAAGTGCCCTCCCCGCCGCCGCGCCGGTGGGTTTTACTCTCTCCCCTCCCTCCCCTCCCCTCTCGCCTGTCACTACAGCCCAACTCCTCGGGAAGGGCCCTCCGCGCCTGCCTCCTCGGCCCTGGCCCCCTCCTCCGCCGCTCCCTGCCCGCCCCCCGCCGCTCCCACGCCCACGCGTGCTCCTGCACTCACCGCCGCGCCGCGCCCCTCCGCCTCCCGGAAAGGGGAGGGAAAAAGCCAAAAAAAAAGAAAAAAAAAAAAAAGGAGGAGGGGAAAGAGACTCCCCCCCCCCCCGCCTCAATCCACCCTCCATGAAGAAAAAGAATTTAAAAAAAAAAAAAAAAAGGAAAAGGAAAAGAAAAAGAAAAGTCCCGCGTCTGAGCTGACCAGGAACCCACAGACAAAGTGTCCCGCCGCTGCCCTGGCATCGGTCTGAGCGGAGCGGCAGAGGCGGCGGAATGCACTGAGAGCCGGGCACTGTGCTGGGCAGCGGAGGGAAAGGCCGGGAGCGGCCACAGGGGTCTGCCCCCACCGGCGTCCCCCATCGGCGGGGAGCCGGAGGGATCCTACCGCAAAAGCGTACCGCTATCCCGCCAACTTCCCCCACCTCTCTATTATAAAAAGAAGAAAAGGAAGAGAAAAAAAAATTTAAAAGAGAGAGAAAAAAAATCTGGGAAAGTCAGTTTTCCTGAATGTGGCCGGGTTTATTTCCATGAATTTCACTTTGCAGCAGGAAGGTTAAAATAAGTGCTTAGGTGTTTAATTTCTCACCTAAACAGCAGACTTGGTAATTTTAAGGGAAATAAAAAAAATTACATTGTATCAGCTCTCACTGTCGCCAGCTCGGAGAAATGAAATAAATCAAAGTTAAAAGCTTGAGTATCATTTAATTATGGTGCGAATAGCGCTTGGAAAGAAGTAGAACAACATCTCTAAACAAATTATGGCCGGGCCAGGAAGGAATTATTAGATTGAAATTTCATTTAGGCTCGGGAGACACAGCGCTTCAATATGTAATCTGTTATGCCTCATCTGATTTGTATGCTTAATTCAGCTTGACGAATTTATTAGTTTTCATAATAGTAAAAAAATTGAGCAGCACTATGGGCTAATGCATTGTGTGTACTATAAATTGTATGTCACCGTTGAAAGGCTGAAGTCTATAGAAATCTTTTATTAATGACAACATAGGAAAGAGGATTTTCTTGCAAGCCTTTAAGGAGTTCATGCCAAACCTCCGCGCTTCGTGTCTCGGTAGGCTATTAACATATCGTCATACTAATTAGGCTACTTCATGAGTGATATAATTTCAAACTTTAAATTATGTTCTAATTAACAAGGGTTGTCCAATTTGCTTAATCTTCAAAAGGCTTTTGGCTTGTCTAATTAGTCTAAAGCATCGAGCATCTCCAACGCCCAAGAAAAGAGCCATCAATAATATTTTGTGCGTTTTGAGGCGGTCGCGAGCAGAGCCCACGCGGGGCGCGGTCCGCCCGTGGCAGGCAGGGCTGGCAGGGAGGGCATCTGTCCCCCCGCCTCCCTCCGCCGGGGTCCCCGCAGCGCTCCCGACCGCTCCTGCGCCCCCGCCTCCGCCTCCACGGCAGCGGCCGCAGCCCTGCGCGCTCCAGCGCGGGCGTGCCGGGAGGTGTACGGGAGAACGAGGGAAAGGTCCCGCTTCCTGGGCGAAAAAAAAAAAAAAAGAAAAAAAAATAGGAGAAGAAGAAGAAAATACCTCGTTGGCGCGGGGACGTCCGAGGGCAGCCAGCCTGCCGGGTGCGCGGAGCCGGGGAAGGGGCTCTGCCCGCCCGGCTCTCCGGCTCAACTTTGGTGGAGAGAAACGCGAGGAGGAACCCCCTTCCACCCCCCCTCCGCCCCCCCGCTATACATTTAACCCCTCCCGCACTGAGTTTAATTACTCGCAATAGTTGTTCTAATGTATGCTGTCACACGGGAGAATTGAGAACGCATATCGTTAATATGAATTAATCTTGATTTTAATAGCAACTGACAACCGATCTCCAAAACGCTGAGCGC
This sequence comes from Lophotriccus pileatus, assembly GCA_035583135.1. Lineage (NCBI taxonomy): Eukaryota > Metazoa > Chordata > Aves > Passeriformes > Tyrannidae > Lophotriccus > Lophotriccus pileatus. The sequence continues at coordinate 14,692,112 of JAWWES010000133.1, forward strand.
TCCTCGCCGCTCTGATCGGCCGCCACCGGGATGTGGGGCGGCGCGGCCACACTGCTGGGCAAACTTTCCTCGCTGTCGGGCCCAGGGGTGACCCCTACGAGCCTCCGGGGTCCCCGCGGTGGCTCTGCGCGCTGCAGGGACTCGCCGGGACTCTGGCCGTGCTGCCGCTGTGCCCGCTGCCGGCAGCGCCTTGCCCGCGGCACTGCCTCCCAGCAAACCCTGCCTTCCCCTTTCCCTCTTTTTTTTTTTTTTTTGGTGATTTTTTTTTTTTTTTTGTTTATGTGTTTGCATTTGGGTGTTGGGGTTTTTTTTTTTCTTCTCTTACAGCCACAGACCGGTGTCGCGGGGGATGCCGTGGGGGAGCCGCAGCAGACGCGGAGCCCCCGCCGCCCCCCAGCACCTCAGCGGCCCCGCGGGCCCCGCAGCCGGCTCTGCGCACCAGTGGGCTGCCTAAATAATAGGAGAGCCCCCCCTCCAACTTACTCACGCCCACACCCTGACCCACGCAGACATCTGGGGAGAAATCACTGTCGCCTCTCATGTATCCATGTTCTGATTTACGATTAAAATTTAAAGACGCGCATTCATATTTTACCGAACCTAATGCGCCCTATGAATTTTTAATCCATTAAGATGCGGGCTACACTTTGAGCAAACTCCACCTTTGTTTTGAGGGCAGAGCAGCGCTGGCCCCGGCCCCGCCGGAGGGGCGGCCCCGGTGCTCCGCACCGCTCCCGGCCCCCGCCGCCTGCAGGCCGCTCCCCCGGGGCTCCGGGGATGGGGACAGACTTGGCCCCGCCGCCGCGGGGCCACCGCGGGTGCGGACACCTGCAGCTGCATCCCGCGGGGCCGCGGCAGCACCGCATCGGGACGCCCCGTCGGGGCAGCCCCGCACCGGGCGGTGCCTCCGCACCCGGCGCACCCCCGCTCCCCGCCAGCCCGGCATCGCTTCCCGCACCGGCTTCTGCTGCTCCTCTCCCCGCTCCGAATCCGGGGCCGCGCTACAGCCGCGAACCGAGTCAAGTCACGAAGTCAAACTTCAAGCCCGGGAACGATCAATGAAGAGTTTTGCCGTCCGTGGCGCCTCGTGCTTCCTGGCACTAAAATAAATGCAAGAAATCGAAACTTAATTACTTGAAAGAAATCCAGAAATCCCTCTGCATAATTTATCCAGGCATTTTTTCGTGGCGTTTGTGTTGAACGCACGCGTTTGACTCCGCACGCTCCTCTCTCCCTCCGCAGCGCCGCCCCCCTCGGCAGGGACAGGGAGACCGGCGGGCGAGGACGGCCCGGCAGACCCCCGCACCCACCGCACCATCCGCACCCCCTCATCCCACCCGGCCAAGAGGCGAGGCGAAAAGAAGGGGGGGTCTCCTCAGAAGACCGCGTTCTTGCCTCTGATAAGCATCCCCTTCTTTCCCCCGCTGAGAGCACCCCCGGGGCAGGGCTGCGGGCAGGGTGGCAGGCGGGAGCCTCTCCTCCCCGCCTGCGAGGTCTGAACCGTGAGCGAGGCACTCAGCAGATATTTTCTGATCAGGAGTGTCTGGCGTAACAACCCGAGTCTCCTAAGCGTGATGGAAAGTGCCAATAAAGTAACTCGGTTATTCTGACAAACTCCCCACCTTGTCTTTGATGATTCCCCCGTGGCCCCCAAAGCCCATCTTATGAATAGGGTGTGACACCTGCTAGCTGGGGGTTGTGCATTAACCGGCAAGGCAGCCACAGCCTTCTCATTTGCCATCTAGCCTGGCTGATGAGAGCCTTGCCTAGTGAGCCTTTCACTGAATTTATTAGGACCGTGAGTCTGCTGGCTTGGGAGCAAACTTTATCATAGACACCTCATCGAGAAGTTGAAGTAATGTTATGAAAGAATGAAAAATACATTTGGGAGCTGCCTGGAAACTGAAGTACATTTTGATTTAACTTACATTAACAGAAACCTAATGTAGAAGTGAAAGGATCTAACAAAACCATTAATAATTTAAAAATAATTACAGATAGTCTATCCTTACTATTCATAACCACTCAACATTTTAGACAAAGAAAGCTGAATATTCTTCGTGGGAGAAAGATGTGAACAGACTGCTAAGCAGGAGCCGTCCAGCTTGCACTGCCTCTTCTCTGCTCACATACATTGCACGTCACCCACAGTACCCAGGACAAAATCCCAGAACTGCTTTTCCAAAAGGGAGGGTGGAGGTGGAGGCAGACCCTGCCTTTGTACAGGGCATTTTGGCGGCCATATGGCACAGATTTCAACCCCTCCTCTTTGCTGGAGCTGCTGTTTGAGGTGGGCCCAGTGTGGCAGTGGAGACCAAGAATGCTCTCACACCTCCTCAGGCTCTCCCTAGGCTCTGCCAGCCTTGGAGGCCTCGGGAAAGGCCTTTTCCATTCGTAGCCTCTGCTAACACCAGTGGCACCGGTGACTCTCTTGTCCCGTGCTGTGCCGTGCCATTTAGCTGATATCAGCTGACATCACCTTCTTGTACAAAAGTTATTTTTAATGCCTTCATTTTAATTCAAGTTTCCATTGTATGCTTTATAGCTCAAGGGTCTTGAGCACCCTGCAGGGCTGTGATTTTGCCTATGTTTCTGTTCCTTTGTGGGCTGGGTTTTTTTTGAGATATACCTGCTGTCCAAACAGTGTAAAATCAAAGCAGCTGGATATGCAGCAAACTTCACTGCTCTTCCTCACGGATCAAGATAAAATTGTAAAAAGGGAAATTCACAGACATAAAGTGGCTTCTAAAGGAAAAGAAATATTGGGTAATACAAAGCAGATAAGAAATTCAGATCTAACTCTCACAGGAACCCAAATAGCCTCACAGGTGGCATCCCTCCCTAACCGCTTCCCCAACATCTCCTTGCATTGAAAACATTAAGATCTCATGGATCATTAAAAAAAAATAATCCTATAAATCACACTGTGAATGTCCTTGGGACTCTACTCTTGCTGATTTAGACAAAATCCTGGTATCTCAGATTAGCCTTCATTAATTATTTTCATTAATTTCCCTTGTTATAGATGTATTATCACAAATCATATTCCAAACACATTCCCTAACTAAGCACGAAAATCCGTTCTTCCTCCGTATGCCATTTAAATGGAGCAATGAGAGCGCGTGTGTCCAGCCTGGAGGCTGGTGGCAGGCAGGCAGTGCAACAAAAGATGGTGCTTGCATATCAGATATCTTTCAGGACTCTAAGTTACAGAAAATATTTTGATTTTCCATTTTGATCATCAACATGGGCCCATTCACAGCTCGGAGCTCTTGGCCCATGCAAATTTCCAGAGTCTTCCATCTTCTTCTTCAGTGTTTTCAAGGTAAATCTAAGTTCCTTTTCTCCCCCTTCCACCGTGTGAGGTGTTGACTGATCTCTTTACAGGTCCCCAGGATTCACCGGGAACCACAAAGCAGCCTTCCCTTTTCATCCAGGAAGGAAACCTCTGACAGTTGGTATGCACTGAAAAAGGTGATGAAAACTTCATGTTTCTGAGGAGGCTGTCACCAATGATGGATGGAATTTCCAAAAAAATGGTTTAACAGTTGTGTCACTGGGTCAGTGTTTGCACCTTGGAGCCATTAAATAGCAATCTAACATAATTCTTTAATCCTGCAGCCCCACATGAAAGGTGTATAATGTACAGCTGTGGTACTGGGTGCGTGCCGTGCCACGGGCTGTGCTTTCCACAATCTCCGTAGTTTTGGCGAGGTCTTATATGGACTCATCCCGCTTCATGAATGGGTAGTGGGAAATGTCTGTGCATTATTTTGTTTTCTCCCTTTGGTTCAATGTTCCCACAATCAGAGCATGATGGGGCTCAAACCTGACTGGTGGGGAAGGCTCACTAGGACCAGCATCTCCTGGAAATACTAGATACGTCCTGAAGCATCGGTCCCTGCAAGACCAGGCATGCTGAGCTCAGACCTTGTCTGCAGGCTCATCCTCCTTGAAACCCAGGCTTTAATTCTCCAAAGATGTATCTGTGCATAACAGCACTGACCATGTTGGCAGCTGTCCACCTTATATGTGGGCGTAGACACTTGTGTAAGTTTTATTCAGAGGTAATCACAGATCCTCTTCTTTTTTTGTTCGTTGAAATTCAGTAGAAATGCATTCCACATTTTGTACAACCTCTGGGCACACATCAAAGCCCTTCCCTTCACACACACAGCATGGGCAGGTATCCCCCTGTGTTCCTCTATCCTTTTTTATAGGTGAAATATGGTACGTCTTGAAGATTGTTAGTGTAATGAAATCAGATTATGAAATGCATCTGCAGCTTGTATCAACACTTCCTAACAGAACCAGTGGGTTAGGACTAAGTTATCACATATCTTTTGCAGTCCTGAGACAGCCATCGAATTCCAGTGAAATCTCTTACAAAGGCAATCAAGACGATCAATGGGAGCTTTGCCAGCAACATCAAACCTGATTAAATGGTTAAGAACTGCAAATAAACACATGGAAAAGAGAACAGATTGGAAAATGGAACTATGAAGGTAAAGAAAAATCACAGAAAGAAATGATGCCCAGGAAAAAAAAAAAAAAAAGGCAGAAGATTAATAATTGACTGGCTGTATATACAGCCAATCCAAAGCAGAGTTTAAAATTCAGACAGCTCACTGTATAGCCTGTAACAGAACTTCTGTAGAAGCATTTATTCAAAAGAACTCTTATCCAAGAGGGTTTTTTTTGCCAAATTGGGAAGAATACAAAGAGGCTGTAAAGTACAAAGAGGCTGTAATTTGAAACCTTTCAAATCATTGAGCTGCACCTGTCTGACCATGTGCCTGTTACTGTGTATGTATAGGAAACATAGTATCAAATCATATTTTTGCTTGTTAATCCCTTAACAGTTGCATTGCCTGCTGGGTACCCTGACACGGTGAATTTACTTGAGTAAAACATATTTTGTTTTTCTTGTTTAGGCCAGCGTGTTTCCTTGGATAAGTGAATTTGTTGCTGCACACCTGTGAGACAGGGAAACACTTTCTAACAGGTCCCAGCATCCCTGTCTTTCCCAGTGACCTCAGCTGCCTGTGTGCTCGTCTGCCTCTGAAAATGTTCCTGCTGGGTCCAGACACTCTAGCCCAAAGTAGGCCAGAATGGTCGGGAAGTTTTTTGGCCCTTTTTTTGTGGTTGTTCTGGGGTTTTGTTTCTTATGTTTTCTGAGGGATTTTTTGGTAGAGGTTGTTTTTATTTTTAGCATGATATAGTTTTTAATAATGTTCGTGCATATTTTCTATTGAGGAGGTTGGATCTGACAAAGCTTTTACAACCATTAAAACTTGTCTGCTTTAAGTGCTGACAGCAGTGGAACGGCTCTTAACGAGGAGGGATGCACTCAGGAGTGCCTCGCCTGGAGTCGGTCCGTGCACGCTGGAGATCGCTGGCGCCCCGCGAGTGTTCCCACGGCAGGGTCGGGACAGGAGAGGAGAGGGAAGGAGCAGGGGAGAGGTGGGGTCGAATGCAGGGGGGGCTGAATTACTGCCGCCCCGTCCATTTACATACAGCCGGGGCACCCCGGGGTGGGCAGGAGAAGAAATCAAGGGCAGCTTTGTGGCAGTGAGTGGATGTTTCCCTGTTTGGGTTTTTTTTGTTTTGCTGGGAGTTTTTTGTTTGTTTGTTTTCGTTATTTTTTCTCCATGAGGTCGAGGCAGCCCAGGCAACCCCTCCTCATGGTGCCCAGCAGAGTGCAGTGACCCACCCGCTGTGAGGATCATTCATGATCATTCTTTGGAATGAAATGTGGTTTAGTTCTTACTCATCTTTCTTTAACACCTGATGTCCTTCCATGTTCCTGATAGGACTTTTCATGGCATGTCATAGTATAGTTACAGTGTACTATATTGATATTTGTATGAAATAATGGGCATGTTATTTAAAAAAAAAAAACCAACAAAAACAAAACAACAACAACAACAAACCAAAACAACACCCTCCCCCCAAAAAAACTCCAAAACAAACAAACAAACAAACAAAACAACCAAGGGCAGGAGATGTGTCAACTGAGAAAGAAAATGGTTCAGTCTGTGCTCATTAATTGCTCAGAATACTTAAGGAGCTGGAAGACCAGAAAAGTTCAGGAAGCTGACAAGTGAGGGTTAGATGCTTGGAGACCAAGGAAACTTGAAGTTCATCAGTTAGCAAGGCCCAGCTGCTTTAGATACTAAAAGGAGGTTGTGGGGGAAACAAATGCAAAACAGGTGGGTAGAAAGAATAACTCCTTGCAGACAAGTGAGGGAAGGAAAGTGGTGACAAGATTTTTGCTCTACTTCCTTCAAAACTGCTCCAGCTGTGGGTGACAGCCTGTTCTCTGTGGACTGGGTGTAGCCTGGCTTGGGAAGGGAGGGAGGAAGGGCCAGTTTGCAACCCTGCTGTTCTTTGACCTGCTGCAGAAGTCAGAAGACTTGTGTAGGGTTTGATATTCAATATTCATAGTGCCGTGTTTTAGCAGGGGTGAGCTCTCTACACACGGCTGCCGTTTTCACAATCTTGTGGATAAGCTGTGTCAGCACAGCCTTTATAAATTCCATTTTTACCAAAGATTTATGATGCAGCTGTAACTGTGTACTCTGGACCAATATCTTCTGTAGAGCGTTTTAGTGAGAAATCTTATTTTTAGGGTGTTAGTGCATTTATTTTCTGTGCCTAAGATACACGATGAAAAACGTAATTTATAATGTGGCATAATAAAAATGGATGATGTTTGAGGAGATAGCAGACTTGTTCCTGTACCTACACAATATATCTTTTTGGTAACATTTTGATAATGATTTTACATGTGTATTATAGTGGTGTGAGAGGTGGTGACAGTGCATCAGGCAATGGAAGGAGTTGCTGTGTCAACCTTAACCTTATTAAAACCACAATGCTTGCATAAGGAAGCTAAGCTGGTCAAAGAGAGAGGAGAGAAACACACATTCAGCAAAAATACATGGCTAGATCTTGCTTTTATTTATTCCACTTTAAGTCAGGAAAAAAGTGAATTGGAAGTATCGTTGCTGAATTAATACATGTGTGAATGCTCCAAATATTTCAACGTTCTTTAAAAATTCAACCAGCTTGGGAATAGCTATGTAGCTCTCCTCTGAGAGCTGAGATACACCACCCCCTGTGCTGCTGTTTGGCAAGACTGTCTATTTTAAAGGGGCAGTCCAATGTTTTCAAAACAGACTGTAATTCACTATTTGATTCTGTGTGGTATTGCCCCGCCCGCTGTAAGGTAAGATTTCACTGTAATCATCACCTTTTTTCTTCCTCATAAATCAAGGTTTCCACACAAATTGGTGGAAAACAGCAGATCTCTATATCTGAATGAACAGTGGCTGGTTCTCCTCTAACTCAGGGACTTTGTGCATTTAAGCTGCTACAGGCACCTACAAAGCAAAAGCCATAGAAATGACAAATGAAAGCTAGGCTGGTGCCTTTTTTGGTGGGCAAAGCTCCTGCTAAGTCAAAGACCAGCCATCAAGTCAGAGTTTCATCTGCATCTAGGGGAGTGTACAGACTTGGGCTGTAGAGTACTACTAAAACTAAGAAACTGCAAAGTGAAATTAGCATTCTTGTTTTGGTGGAGGCTTTTTCTTGTTTGTTTTTTTTTGTTTTTTTTTTTTTTTTTTGTTGGTTTGGTTTGTTTTTTGGTTTTTTTTTTTGTGTGTGTGGTTTTGTTTGTTTGTTTGTTTGTTTGGTTTGGTTTTTTGTTGGTTTGGTTTGGTTTGTTTGTTTGTTTGTTTTTCCAGGTAAAAAAACTGCTGACAAACCATAGACTATAAAAACTTAGTCCTCTATACTGTGTATAGACACAGTTACCTTTTCAAGTCATCATACTTCTTTATATTACTCAAGGAGAAATTCTTACATACATTATCACTTCCCTGGTTTGTATGAATTGGACCTGAAATCCTATACTGGGCCACATCAGAATAGTAAGATTTCAGGTTATAGCATTTCTCAGGTGAAGGTTATAACATCAGTTTTTGAACCCTTTCCAGAAGTAAAAAATCCCAAACCCCAAATATAAGCCAAATAAATTACTTCAGGTTTTGTGATATGCTTTCCAACTCCTCTGGTCTAAGGTCCTCAAGTTTGCTTCCTTCCCCTCTTTGATAGTTCAGCTAAGTAGAAGGAAGGGGGGACATTACCTTTTGGATAAAACTCCCCCAACAATTTTGGACAGAGCATAAATGAGAAATTTGGTCTTTATCTGCTCATGGTATTTGAATGATGTTTCCAAGACACATGCTAGAATGATTTCTGTGATTAGCTGAAAGAGAAGCAACTTCAGTCTGAATTGCCTACTTCAGATTGCTAAAATTCTGCAGTTCAGAACTTGCTTGAAGTCTACTGATAGTTTAGGCTCATATGCAAATAACCTTTTTTTCCTCTTAAAAAAAAAAAAAAATCTGCCCCTGATTGCTATAATCTGTCATGAAGAGAAAAGCAGAAACAACATTTTAAAGCAGGTGATGGCAGTGCAGGATGTGAGCAGGAGGCAAGACACCTTCTGAGGGTAACTTTTGTTATTTAGTTATAGGAAATAACTATTTCATAGGAAAAGCAGTGGAGGAGAGCATGTACTTGGTGCTAGAAGTGGGGAAAAGCAAACCACTTCATCTTCGGGATGAAGGCTTTTGTTTCTCTGATGGGGTGAAAGATAGTGCTTTGGGAGATGGGGGTTTTAAACTTTTCATGAATCCCTGTCTCTGTAGAAGGAAAATCTTCCTTCAGGACTGGTCCAATGCACGGAACAAACATACCCAAGAACTGGGGGACTGGTGCTTACTACCTTCCAGCTCAGGCTCCAATCGCTTTTCTGACTTGCTGATACAAAAAATGTTCAGTCAAAGCATCTAATCTCATGCCCACTTCTGTAACAAAAGTGAAACAGGAGAGAGCTGTAGAAACATGAAAATCTAAGCAGGAGGTAAAAAAAATCTCCTGAGTGGTTGAGATGAGAGTGAGTGAGCACAGTAACCCCGTGGTTCTCATTACTTGCACTGCTTTATGTACCCCCTAGAGAGGGACCTGGATGCTCCAGCACTGAGCACCCAAAGAGAAAGGAGAGGTTCCACCAAGCCATGGATATGGACAGGGTAAGTGGTGTGTACTCTTCTTGTGTGCTGCCAGGAGCTTGGAGAAGGGCAAGCTGTCAAGCAGGAGTATGAGTATGAGTTTGCTCTGGGTAAACGTGGTGGCTTTATTATCATAAACTCAGCTGGTAATGGGGGAAGTCTGGGCCAAGCATGGCTTTTCATAACTGCAAGGAGAGTCTTAAGAGAAGGTGGTGGGTGTTCAGGCTCAGTCTGTCAGCCACAGTGACTGTGGGTGGTTTGGGTTTGCAGTTTCTGGAAACCATTAGCACAACAAAACAAAACACTGACTCAGTGAGGTGAAGCAAATATACATTTCAGCGCTTACTCAAAAGCTATTTTTCATCCCTGCACTTAGCTAATGCAGTGCAGGAATTTCCTTTTTTCCCCAACTGGAATTGAATTGAATCAAGATTTTAATCCCATTTATTTCAAGATCAGGCTCCAGAAAACCCTAAACAAAAATGCTGTGGTTAGTGACTGACAAACAATGTGTTTGGGTCTTAGAAAGCAAACACTGACAGCTGACTGCAGTTTGAACTTTCTTGCTGGCTCCAGGTTTTGGGAAGTTCAGAGTATGTAGGCCTCACTGCCATCCAGCCTGGTAACCTCCACAAACTCACCGTTGCTGTTGTTAGTCCATCTTTACTCCGTGTTCAGTGAGACTTTGATTGCAAACAGCTGAGATCAGATACTAATTCCCTGTTAGGATATGCTGGAGCCTTATGTCCTATTGGTCTTGGAGTAAATTGAATATAGGAGATTTGGCAGGAGGTGGACTTGACCATTTTTATTTTCATAAGAAGCTGACTAACCCATGTCAGTGCAGGACAACCCTTCTTGGTTATTTTAAATCAACGAGCTGCTTGTTTAGTAACCAGCATGGCACATGAGCATGAGGCTGCCTGCTCTTTTCCAGGCAGGAGTGGGGCCTGGCAGAGCCAGGCTCTGCCCACTCCTGGCCCCTGGGCATCACAGGGGCTCAGCTGTGGGATGGTGCTGTGTTGTGAGCTCCTCGGAGTGGCTGCTGTCCTCTGGTACATATTTACGTGCTGAGAAACACAACAGTGCTTGCTTCTGGCTGGGGTCTTCAGAGGCCACTATGACACCAATAAGTAAAAGTTAATTGCAAATTTATTTCCACGCAGCAATAAGGGAAAAACACTTGGGGCCAGTTTCTGTTAAAGAAAAGGGGGGGAAAGCCTGTTCTACACCCATTTGATTAACCTGTGCTGTTAATCACTGCCAGGTTTATGAACCTCTATTATAAACTTGTTACTCTAAGGGGTTTCAGTTCAGTGATTGAAAAACAGCTTTAGGGCCTGGGTAGGTAAGAGTAGCGAGAAGTACAAGTAGCAGCACTGAGCCTTTGAAGAGGTGTATAAATAATTAGCAACATATTTCATGTGGACTCTTTCGTCAAGATACACTGTCAGACCTGGGATTTTATCAGAACATGACAAAAATGTAGAAAGAGCTCTACATTTATTCCAGCATAACAATGTTGATATATAAAATAATTTGGGGTATTAGGAGCTATTTTAGGTCACAGGTAAGAGCACTGCACTGCTGAACTGCGGTATCTGCTGAGGTTTCTTCAGAAAGAAGAGGGTGTCTGAGAGGTTCTTTACACTCTCATGTCTTTTGAATTTTTAGATCCCTATTTCATGGTTGCAAAACATACAACGCAGGCAAAAACCTGAACTGCATCTTAATAAAGCAAAGTGATGAATAAATAGTAGCCCATGTAACTTCAGAAGGCAGAGTGTAATATGACAGGTAGAATAGAAAACAAAGGTGGGAAAGTGTCAAAACACTCTGGGGTGTGTGTGAGAAACCCCCCCAAAAACGACCTCTAAGGCATATCCTACTATACATGTCCCTGCCTGTGGCAGAGGGGTTGGAACCAGATGATCTTCAAGATCCCGTTTCCATCTAAACCATTCTATAGTGCCCATGTATCTCACTTAGAAGTGACAAAAACTTTGATCTTATTAGAAAAAAAATGAGCACAAACCCTAATGAAAATTTTGTGTCTGGAAGCTAATGACACAGCAAATATCTTAGATATCAAGCACATCACTGGTTTAATCATGGTTTGGTTTAACATCATTCCAGTTGGTTTAGGTTTAGGTTTGTTTATTTTATTGGGATTTTATTTCCTGTTTATGTAGAAAACCATTTTGCTTTTTAGAGCAATTATTTTTGCTCTCCCATTTTCAAACACTAATCCTGATCTCTGGGGACAAGCTCTACCTCTTGTATATGGCTTTGCTCATTCCCACCTGGAGGAGGAGCTCAGAGGGCTTCAGTGTGAGTTTTGTCCAACAAAGAATTCATTTCAGCCTCAGCATAACCCAGCACTGGCTGGTGTGTGTGGAACTCCGATGAGAAACCCATGTGCTCAAATGCAGAGGTAATTTTAGTAGAAGATTGTCAGTCTTTGCTACTTTCAGAAATGCTAATGGAACTTCAGTGAGGTCAGGACTTTGAATTTGGAAACTATAGCAAGGATTAAGTTCAGTTGTTTAGAGCGCTTTCTCTATTAACCTGAACAGAATCAAGATTTCACTCTTCACCTTTTCTACCAAGGCTTTCTGCCCAGCTTTGAAGTCTGGAAGAATAAATCAAATTCTAAGTGTGAACTTCATTTTGCCTCCAGTTCAAATGTTTGGGCTGAGTGGTGGTAATCTAAGTGCAAGACCACAGGTCAGTGAATGTCTAAGTTGTATGCATGAGGCATTTTCTGCCCCTTCTACTTACATTAGGAATTACACAGACTGTTTAAATGACTACAGGGTTTTTTTTCAAATAGCTTTAACAGTTGTGTGCATTTGTGTTTTAAGAAACTAGTAGTTAACTAACTTTAAGTTGCATTTGTTGTGCTTGTCAAATAACTTTAAAGGCATATGCTGCGTTATTCAAACCACTGTTCTCTATTTGCGTGAGATGTGATGTGAAGTGCAGTGGGGTCTCTGCAGAATAGAGCACACAGTGAAATGAGAAGTTGCAGCTGATAAGTGGAAGGAGATAGCATCACAACTAGTCCTACCAGGCTTAGCTTGGCAGCAAATGAGCTCTCAAAGGAAAAACACAAGGCTGAACTGGTCCTGATGGGTGACTGCAGTCAGTGTGCAGCTGCTCCCTCCCAGTGCAAGCAGACCAGTGTTTGTCCACCCAGAAAACTCTGCAGGATTTACATTTTGTCACAAACCCAGTGAACTTGGTGGCCATGTCCTAGCTGCAATTCTGCACTGGTGCAGGTGTTACTCCTCTGCAAAGTGCTGTCCAAGTTACCCTTTCTTACTATTTAGATTTTCATTTCCATTCTTGCTAAGAGTATACTACTCTTTTTTTTTACATTTTTGTCTCTGAACTTGTTTTTGCTACTCAAATAGGAAGCTGTGTGCAAAAGACTAATGCTTAGGCACCAGGCAAAATACCCATATAAATATAAAGCCAGCCCTTCCTCCTTAATAAAGCTCATTCTTCCCACCTTGGTTTTAACCTGGAAGAAATGCTATACAAATCCATAGGCCAGGTAAGCAATGGAAAAAGCAGGTCTGTGTTTTTTGGCGTTTTTTTGTCTACCTTCAGTCTCTTCTGGTGCCTGCTGGAAGCTGACACTAACCTGTGTATTTCATATCCCACAGTCAGAGTGACTTATTTGGTAGTCATCTCTGTGGCAAGTTTGAGTTTTATTTTCACAGTAGCCCATAGGGCAGGAATTGCACTTGACAAGTGAGTGGAAACAGTGCCACTCAGCTATTACTTTTTAATCTGCTAACCAGGAAAATGAGCCTTTTAAGTGCCTGACTTGCAGGAGGTCATCATTAGTCTGTCAAGGCATTTCTTTATTGCCATCTTCTATAAACGTATTTGATATGGCAACTCCCAGTTATGTTGTTTTGAACAGACAAGACGTACTGTTTATGAAAACAGGCTTCTTGAAAGCAAGCTGTGGTGGCGGGTAAAGGAGGAGAGGTTGTTTACAATATTTTAAGCCAAATGGTTCCTTTGGCAGGAGGTTTTCTGTAACAAGTGAGAACAACAAGAATTAGCTCTCTCAGCACTTCAGCAAGCAGAGATTTTTGTCTGTAATGAGAAGAATGAGACTTGCTTGACATAAACTACAAAACAACACAGGAAAGATGAAGAAGGAGGGCAGAAACGCATTACTGAAGGTGAGGAGAAACAACTTTGTTCTGCTGTGAATTCAAGATTCTTGCTCATTATAATGTATAATTATATCTGGCATCATTCCAGAGGAGGGGTTGAAAGAAGGTAGGTCTTGCCAACTGTGGTAAATCCTGTTGAGGAACTGACCATAGCAGCATCCTACCTGAGTTTGTATAATCTAAATGATTCCTGCTTTATTCTTCTGTACCAGGTCCTTCTTTATGCAGAAATGCAGATTCTCTTTGGACTCCTGAGATTTGAAAACTGATTAGAATTTTTATGTTCCTTCGTTAAGGGTAGAAATAGGCTATCCCAAGATAGACAGCCCCCCAAATTATATGCTGATTTGAGAAAATGGGAATAGCTTACTTTTGTAATTAAATGAATAACTACTTTCATCAACCAATGCCAATGACCTGGCTGTGCCTCTTCTGAAATTTTGTTGTCTTTCTGAAATATTTTAGCAGTTTAGTGATAAATTTACAGGCGCCAGGTTTTATTTACTTGCAGTAGTATATTCATCCATGTGTCATTAAAAAGCAAATCTTCAGTTTGCTCTCTGTATCTGGTATGTGACTGAGAATAGCAGAGAGATGTTGCTATCCTAATTTCCTCTGCAGTCCTCCCAGGGAGCAGAGATTGAACTCAGTGAAGAGATGGGGATGAAATTTGGCTGACTGAATGTGTCCGGGGAGATACAAGTCTTTGCAGCCTTTAGGGCACGGTTTTTGCTTTTACAAAATATTATGGAGATTTAGAAAAAATACTGTAGGGCAAAGTGAATATTTACTGATTTCAAGCTCAGGGTGATTGTTGGTGTCCAGATATTCTCTGCATAATGAAATTTTAGGGCTCCTATTCTTTTTGTTTTCTTTTTTCCCCTCACTCTTTTCTTTGAGAGAAATTGCAAGGCTGGTTTGCATTTCTGGAGTCCTTCTGCTTTCCCACCAGTAAATTACATCATCTAAGCAGTGGTCACTGTGCATAGGTGACTCTGGACCTTGGTTTCCTGGCTCTGAGATACCTGTCCATTTGGTGGTGTGGGGACAATGGTCTCTTCTGATCTGGTTCCTAAAGGCTCTTTACACCTCACATATCCTAGTTACATTGGCATTGTTCTTCTCTTTTCCAAGGTCATCTAACAGCCTCAAGAGTGGAGTATTCACTTTGTCACTTCCCCACTCTTGTTGGGTGCTTGATGGCAGCTGTCTCAGCTTTGCTCCCCTCCTTGCTGTAGTGCATCATGTGTATGTGCTGCTTCAGGGCACTGAAAGCTTGGGGCAGGAAACTGGTGAAGTAGCCTGGCTGGAGAGGGATAGAGAGGGAGAAGCTAAGGCTCTGTATAGTGGAACAAGTGATCTTCTGTAATGGAACATGATCTCTATCTATGACGAGGTGATCTGCTTAGTGGATGAGGGAAAGGCTGTGGATGTTGTCTACCTGGATTTTAGTAAAGCTTTTGACACTGTTTTCCTTAGTCAGTTTGCAGATGACAGGAGGGTAGGAAGACTCCACACAGGGATCTGGACAAGCTGGACTGATGGTCCAAGGCCAACTGTATGAAGTTCAACAAGGCAATGTGCCAGCTCCTCCTTTGGGCCACAACAGCCCCACACAGCACTTCAAGCTCAAGGAAGAGTGGCTGGAAAGTGGCCCAACAGAAAAGGATCTGGGGCTGCTAGTTAACAGCAGTTGAACAAGAGCCAGTGTGTGCCCAGATGGCCAAGAAGGCCAGTGGCACCCTGGCTTGTGTCAGCAATAATGTGGCCAGCAGGACCAGGGCAGTGATTGTGCCCCTGTTCTCGGCACTGGTGAGGCTGCACCTCGAGTGCTGTGTCCAGTTCTGGGTCCCACACTACAAGAAAGACATTGAGGTGCTGGAGCGTGTCCAAAGAAGGGCAATGGAGCTGGGGAAGGGTCTGGAGCAAAACCCTGATGAGGAGCAGCTGAGGGAGCTGGGGAAGTTTAGCCTGGAGAAAAGGAGGCTCAGGGGGACCTTATGACTCTCTACAATTACCTGAAAGGAGGTCAGTCTCTTCTCCCAAGTAATAACCGATAAGGCAAGACAAAATGGCCTCAGGTTGCACAAGAGGAGGTTTCAATTAGATATTGGGAAAAATTTCTTCACCAAAAGGGCTGTCAGGCATCGGAACAGGCTGCCCAGAGAAGTGGTGGAGTCACCATCCCTGAAGGTGTTAAAAAGATGTGTATAGATGTGGCACTTGGGGACATGGTTTAGTGGTGGTCTTGGCGGTGCTGGGTTAACAGTTGGACTCCATGATCTTAGAGGTCTTTTCCAACCTAAAAGATTCTATGATTCTAAGTCTTATCTTTGCAGCTTTCCTTCTGTGTGGACACGACTGTGTGCTGCTTATTAATATTTCATTTGTATTGCACATGCACACTGCTAAGAATGGTGCTTATCTATTCATAAAAAGGCATTAATAACTGATCCTGTATGTACCTACGAGTTTCCAGAATCTTATTACAGAAATGGTTCTTTTTGCCCACTTCCACTCCAGTGCTAGAGGATCTAACTGCTTACGCTTATTTTATCTCCATGTCAGCCCATGATTTTTTGATTATGTAATTAATGAGAATAGCTAAGAAAATCAAGATGTTTAAGGATGTAAGAGCAATTAAATAATTCTTACAAAAGAGTTTAAGAAGAATTATTTGGATCTATTTATTCCCTTTATTTCTTGTTGGCAATGCTAATTTCTTCACTAGAGGTGTCTGGGGGGAAGTAAAAATGTGTGTTAAAGCCAAAGGGTTGTACATTTCACTGCATTTTACCTACAGTCTTTAGTTTACACCCTGGTATGTTATGAAGCCATGAAACAGGGTTAATGTGATTGTAATAAGAAATGCAAAATCAGGTTAGGTCTGCTAAGCAAAAAAAAGGGAATTGTGTTGAACTAAAAGTTTATGGGGTTACTCCTAGTTATATCAGGCAAGCAGAAAACCATGCACATCTTGTGCAAATATGTGGATATAAAAATAAAAAAGTTATGGGGTTATATGTTATCTACTGAACTTTATTTTTTGTCTATATGATAAAGGATTTATTAAAATCAATAAGAGGAAAATTAACCAAGTTTGGGTTGGGTTTTTTTTTTTTGCTACAATAATAATTTCAGATCTATGTGTCAGTTTAGAAAATGGGGTATTTTTGTTTGTTTGTTTATTTATTTTTTCTACTCAGCACTGGTATGAACTGTAATTAAATCAGGTACCCATATGTTTACACAGAAAGACAAATGGTCTATTTATTTCAGCAGCTGCTTAACAAGCCACCAGCACAATCAATTAGATTAATCCCAGGAAATAAAACTTGAAATAAAGATGATATCTGAAATCATTTTTATTCATGGTTAGAGACCGTGCAGATTCTTTTGACAAGTTGAAAAATCTTATGGGTGATGTTGAAAACTTCAATGTACAAGTGCTAATTCAATTTGAGGGCAAAAAACCCCTGTCTTGATAGAATGGTTTCTGTAGAGATATTACTAGAATAGCAAACCCCCAAGCAATACAAAGGCAGCCTGAGTATTGTATGCTCATTACCTGAATTTTCAAACACTTAACAACTGTGAGAAGTATGAATATGCAAAGCTTCCAGACTCTGACCAACATTTTTCTCATTCTTTTCTATTCCTGGAATGAAAAGCCAGTGGTCTATGTCGTTGCATATATATAACTGCTATTAACTCAATTTAAAGTTGCATATGATATAAGGTCATAGGTCTCTAACTCAGCAGAGCATTTAAGTAAATCAGCCTCTTCACTAGCTGCAAGCCCCTTAAATATGTGTGTGAGTGCTCTGTTGAACTGGGGCTAAAATTTCAGCTCTTATATCTCCACAGTTGTTATGCAGAGGCGATATAAGTTGGACCTTGCATAGACAATGCAATATTAAGAATTTATTAAATCGCAGCTGTGGAGATTGAAGTATTAAAATGAGAATGAATCCTTGCCTTTAATGGTAAGGATCCTAAACAGTCATCTTCATCTCTAGAAGGAAAGATATATAAAAGAGAGACTTACAGTGAATGTCTTATATGAGGGAATGGTTTGAATAAGAATTGCCATCCCATGTGGAAGACCCCTTGACCTCCGTGAGGATTTCAGGGACTTAGTGCCAGGTTGAGTCTGAAGGCTGCAAAGGCAGTGTTAATTTGCCTAATTTTAAGTCCTGAGCCAGATCCTGCAAGGTCTTCTTTTCATATATAGTCCATTATGTCTGAATATTTCGTGGTAGCATTTTATAACAGATATTATCAGCCCTGATGTTTTAACTGGAGATGTGAAATACCACAAAGTGCACATCACACTTACACTGGCATTGTTGCCTGACCCTTATCTTTTGCTTTTTCCCACATGAGCAGTGCCACCAAATATTGATAGACAAAAACCCCTTGAGATATTTGTGCAAGACTTGGGATCTTATGCTTACTGATGAATGCTCAAAGCTTTGACATCTAATCTTGAACGAGACAGTAAAAACTAAGAGTCTTTTTTATTACAAGCCAAGATAATGTTTCTATAAATAAAGGACACCAGTTTCTGCAGGTTAGGGCTAACAGGTCAATAAAAAATCTGATTATATTACATTGTCTGTTAAATATGAGAAAATATATTTTAAAAATAAAAAGCTATACTGTGCATAACACTGAAGAATGCCACTAAAAAAAAAGGCAGTTGATGTGCAATGAATGCTTTTATCTTTTACAAGCCAAGCTTTTATTCAGTACAGGCACTAAAGGATTTATTCTGTGTGTTTTCTTCCAAGATCCTTGTAGTCTTTTTCCTCCTTGCTAACTCTTGCTGGTGCTGTTTGGAAGTGACTTCTCAGCTGCTTGAGTCCCTTGATCACAGAATCATTTAGGTTGGAAAAGACCTCTAAGATTATCGAGTCCAACTGTTAACCCAGCACCGCCAAGACCACCACTAAACCATGTCCCCAAGTACCACATCCACATGTCTTTTAAATATCTGCAGGGATGGTGACTCTACCACTTCCCTGGGCAGCCTATTCCAATGCTTTTGGCATAGAAATTTTTCCTAATACCCGACTGAAAGGTCCCCAACACAACCTGAGGCCATTTCCTCTTATCTTATTCCTTGCTACTTGGGAGAAGAGACTGCCCCCCACCTTGTTACAATCTCCTTTCAGTTATTTGTAGAGGGTGGCAAGTAGAAAAATATTCTAGGTTATGACAAACCTATGTTGAGATTCCAAGCGAAGAGCTGGGAATGTTTGTACTTGCTCCAGGCTCCCAAAGTCACAGTGTTGTGGAAGATCACATTGATGGGACCTGTTGGAGTATGTGTTTCTACCTTCTCTTCAGTCTGAATGCTCCTTCTGTTATCATTGTGCGAAAGCCAAGTGGCCAGTTGAGCACCACTGGGTTGTGTTTCAATATGGAGATAGGTGGTGATGTGCCCTGGGAGCTGGAAAATACCTCACAGTCCTTAGTGTATGCTAAATTACAGTGGAGGAGTGGAGGGGGAATGTCACTGCAGTCTGAAAATGTGGCTGGGATTTGAAATGAGACTTGCTAAAAGCACAGCTGGTCGCCTGTTCATCAGTGTCTCCACAGTGAATTTTCTCAGTGGATAAATTTTCTACTGAAATTTTTCATGTCTCCATTATTTTAATCCAAAATGTGAAGATAAGTTCAAGTTTCTCCTTAAATATTGTAAAAAAATGTGTCCACCTTCTTTCCCACTCTAAATGTGTAATAATATATGTACCAGCTGACACATGTATTATATACATTTTACTGATGAAAGTAGCCTCGTGGGCTTTAGACCATTAAATCATTTGTAAAATAAGCTTCTTGTGAAGGAAGAGATAAGCATAGGTAAGGAATTGTGTCACTTTTATGTGCCCAGTGTTCAGAGCATGACTCAGTCTTAACTATGGAGAGCACTGCCAGCTGTGGACTGGGTTTTAAGGTTTTAGCTGCTGTGTGGCTTCCTAGCTAAGAATTGACAAGTAAATTGAGTAGTAATCAATATGCTGCTGCTTCCTGGAGCTGTACACATTTCCTAATAATCCATTCAAAATTCTGTTTGGCTGTTATTGTTAAAGATGATCAGAGAAGAAGGGATTTGTGAGACTAAATTTTGGTTTAGACTCTGCTATGTCTGACTTGTGTAAAATGATGTTACTTGGTGTTAACTCCATAGTTTTCCTTTTGCATAAGAAGGCTGGCTCTGTATTTTGGAATGCTGAATAGAAAATTAAAAATGCAGGCCAGTCTTCGGGAACATTTTACTTACTGTTTTAATAAACTTTTGTTTATGCCTAGAGGTGCCATTAAATTACCAGCCAGACATTAATATACAGTACACAAGGGATCTTGTATATAAGAAATGATTATTACTGCGTGACTCAGATGGAGCTTGCTATACACACAGATAGCTGCTGGACGGAAGGTGAAAAGTGAATAAATATCTCTGGAATAAAAAAGTGACTATCTCTGGATGAAGAGTGATGGTACTTAGGCAGTGAATGTGCCAGCTGGTCAGTCATGTTTAGAAAAAAGCTATTCTTCCAGAGCAGAAGGGTGATTCAAGGGGACAGTGGTCTGTCATGACAGAAACACCTCTGCTTGCTTTCAAAAACAGTAGAAGGCAAGCACATGGTGTTGATGATCCTGGAGCCAAAGGTATGAAGCATTTCCAAGCCAAGTATTGTTCTGGACCCCCTTAAACAAGGAGTCTTTTTACATCACTGAAGCATCTGCTTCAGCTGCTGATTCTGAGTGGGCAGGCATGCTGGAAATGGTTGATTCCAAACATGGATTGCTTTCCAAGCTACTGTGTCCAGTGAGAATAGTACCTAAGGAAGCAAAGACTGCAAGAACAAGCTGGAGTAAACATGGGCCAAGGACACCGCTCTGGAAAGCATCTGAGTAACGGGGTGGAGAGGTAAAATCAGAAAGATGTGTTTTGCTGCAGGTCTTGTGATTGCATGATTCTAGAGACAGGTACGACTTCAGATGTGAGATTGCAGGAGTTTGTAAGGAGATTGTAAGTTCATCTGGAAGGAAGAAATTCAAAATCCCTCCAGCTCCTGAAAAAATGTATGCCAATTAATTCTGAATTGGGATTTTCCTTTACATTTGATCTACTTAAGAATGCACCACAAGGAAAGCTTCCTATGAGGAAAGCTTAGAAATGCTCTCAGGGAAAAGGCACCACCGTAACTCTCCCACTTCCTAAAGGGATCGGGGTAGAACTCTGCTTAATGCACATCCTCTAAAGGAAATATAAGGCCCTACCTAATACAGCCTCTTTAGGTTCTGCTGAAAAAAACCCCAACAACCAGATGATCCCTCCCCATCTCTGCTCTGGTTTTAGCTTCCCTACTGTGCTTGCTGACTGACTTTTACATACCAAAAAAAATAATGAAAAATTAGTTCCTTCCCTTATTTACTACAAGTCAAGGCTCTGGTATTAAAGCCACTCACATGGAATGAGATGGGGGAGATTGGATGGGACCTGTGAAATGAACAATACAAAATCGCTTTAAGATGACTTGTGTGGTATGAGCTGGATAGATGGCAGGCAGGGAACAGTGCTGCTTGGAAACCTTTGTGAAACCTGATTATGTTGCAGGAATATTTCAATTTCACAAAGAATAACTCTTTGCTTTCCTCAGGAATTGGAAAGACAAGGCAGAATGGCCCTGTAAAGGCGAGGGGCAGATGCTGGACAGGAGAGAAGGAAGGAGTAAGAGGGTTTAGCAACTGTGTTGGGTGTTCCAAAAAAGCAAGTGGTGCATGTTTCAGTACTGGGTGTGACAGGGGTGCAGAAGTCTTACCTCCTGGTTAGTGGGGCAGTAGTTAGGGAAATGAATTCACAGTGGAAGGAGGGCAGCATGACAGTAGGCTTGGATGGAAAAGGCTTTCTCTTCAGGCAATGTCCCTCATGGTGCTGTTTACCTTGGGATAGTATGTACCCCAAACTTCTTATCTCAGCATCACTTTAATCCTCTGCTCCTGTGCCATCTCCTCCTCTTTGTCTAAATAAGCAGTTTGGGCTGGACTCTTCTGGAATAACAACTGCATCCAAAACTTTCAGAAGATAGTGCTGACTTCATGATTTGTATTTGATTACTCCCAAAAAACTGAGGCAGTCATGTTTTCCTTCTGTTTGATGGTTGGAGGGGCTGTATTTGTTTCCGTAGTTTTGTTTTTCATTTATGTCATTATTTGCCAGCAAAACACAATTGTGTCTTTTGTTTTAGTTCAGCTTTATTCCCCCGTCCTTGTGTGATACTGTTTTAGGCACAAAGCGTCCCAGTTTTTTTAATACTTCATCACTTATTAATGCTGCAGATTGTGGGATGAAGAGTTGTCAGCATCCTCATTTTTTATGTATTGACAGATATAATATCTGATTCATTATTAGATTGCTTTTAAAGGATTTATTCCTCTCTGGCTATATTTTTTCCTAATTATTTAGCGCATTTCCCAACAGTTTATCTCCCTTCCTGGCTCTACTTTTTTTTTTTTTAATTTTTGCATCTGCTTTCACATTTGAAGTTTTTTTCAGTTAAATGTGAACCTGACCAACATCAGACATATCAGACCCCGTCTTATGCCTCTCTAGGAGAGGACTTGTGAGGCTGTCAGCAGGAAATGGAAGAGGAGTTTGACTCAGTTCTGCCAGCAGGAATCTCCTGACAGCTTTGGCCTGGTGGGCCCCATTCATACTGAATCACCGACAGTTTTAATCACTGCAGCTGGTACTAATGAGGGCCACATTAAAGTGAGGTCCATTATATGTATATGCACTATGGTTACTTGATTGCAGTGTAAATGTGCCAAGGATTATGCTTGCACAATGCCTGGTGCAAAGAAGCCTTGCAGTCTGATCAAGATCTCTGAATTCTACCCTGGTATAAACAACTGAAGAAAAAAGAATAAAAGAAGAATATCCTGATTCCAGCACTGTAAAGGGGGCTAATGCCACAAGGATGGGTGGGAACATGCACCTTCCTCTCAGGACTAACACATGCAGCACTTGGAAACGCTTCTGTTCCTGCAGGAGCAGTTCCTACTCGATTTTAAATTGAGAGGCCAGACAGGCTGGGATCAAAAACTAGATTTGTAAATACTGTGGAATTTGCTTCAATGCAGGTAAATGATGGCATTGTCAAGTTATATGATTGCAAGATCCCCTATTTCCCTGCATTTTTGGAAACATCTGAGGGAAGAGCGGGCAAAACCTTTCTAAATCAGTACCCTAGGATGTATAATATGAGGGTTGGTCTCCATTCTGCAGGGGAAATTGGGATGGCTGGGAGGAACTGAATGGTCAGGCTGTAAGTAATGAACAACGTTTGATGTTCAGCATAGTCACCAGAAGTCAGTGTGCCAGGCTAAGCACAAAGGATGTGTCTACACTTGCACCTTCCTATTGCACATCACACTGATCCTGAGACTGTAGTCTCCTAACTGACCAAACAGTGTCAGAGCTCTGTCTGTGGGATGCTCCTAGCTTTTCTCCAGGCTGATGGAGAGCTGGGTCCTGGCCTGTGGTGAACACAGGACATGGCATTGACATGCAAAGATCCAAGAAGTATGAAGCAACGGGTGCCACAGTATTGAAGTCAAACCGACAAATCTAAGGAAGTCTAAAGTCTCCTCTGGCATTCCCCCTCAGGGAAGCTACTGAATTTGCCCTGTTTCTTTGAACCTTTAAACTCCTTGGTAATACTAAAATCAAATGGGACGCACACAAGAGAAACAGGGCTCTACCTTCTATCCAGCTAAATAAAACACAAAGTTTGGGGCATAGGATGTCCTTCCTCTTAGACATGCCCTGCTACCCCTTCTTCTAGAAAATAAAGCTTAAGTTTTTAAAACCCAGCTTTCAGCAACCTTAAGACAAACCTTCTAGTAACTGATTTCTCTGATGGCTGCTCCTTCCAAGCTCGACCTTTGTGACAGGTATCACAGCTGGGATGACTGCTCTCCTCTTTTTGCTTTCTGTGATTTGCATGCTTCCCCCATTAGGAGTGGTTAACTACCCTGAAACCATTGTAAAAAGTTTGCATCTGCACACATGTGCATACACACCCAGGAATAAATCTGCTGCTTCTCTGCTGTAAAAATACAGCACAGGTTTTTGCACTGAAACTGCTCGTGTTGTAGGTGTTTTGGTATGATTGTTGTAATATAAGAAAGTTATTTTCATAAGAGTAAGGAGAAAAATATGTAACAGTATTCCCATGTTATCTCTGAAGTCTCTTATTTAACAGGTTAAATCCAGTTGTTCACCATAAAATCATTCAGAGAAGCTATTTCCTGTTCTCGCTTTCATTTTTCAGGTTTAAATATGTACAGCTTCTCATGTTTTTAAAAAATAATTTTTTTGTCTTGTGTTTTTAAATTGCAGTTAAAGAAGCCCATAATTTGTATCAAGTGCACAGCTTTATTATGCCAATTGCCTTTTTTTTTTTTTTAATACAACCTTCTGAATACATTATAGCCTCGCTGTCTACTGGGAAACCATATTTCTGCAAAAAAAGTGTGAAACATGAACATTTCCCCAAATCTATATGGTCTCTTAGTAGACTAGGGGGAGAAGGCAAGAAAATATCATGAGTGGAGCATCAGTAAGCTGGGTTCCATTTCTGTGTAAGAACAAGCAGGTTCTAGGAAAGGGATCAGCCAAGTCCCCATATGTAGTTTTTAAAATTTTCTTCTTAATGCCTAAGATTATCACATGAAAATTTCACACTGGGCTCTTAAGTAAAAGAAAAATTGTTTATTTGTTGAATACCTAAATATATAAGAGGACCCTTTGTTACAAGTTTTAAAAAAAAAGTATTATGCATTTAAGAACTGAGAAAAAAATACATTTAAAGTCTCTGGGAAAAAAAAAAAATCATACCATTATAGAGATAAAACCAAATATTCATGAAACCTTTTACTGTCTCGTAGCTTCTATTTAGAAAAGCAGACCTATAGGTGTGTTTAAAACCCATTAAGGGCTGTTCTAAATTGAACTTGTACGTAATTCCTACTACTGCATTATGCTAATGGTCGTGAGTCCTGCAACTGGCAATACTCAAGCACTCAAAGACATTCAATAATACTCAGTAGAAACAACCAAAAGATCTCTTGCAGGTGCCTGAAGCAGTGTAAGCATCCAGGCCAAGACAGAATAAAGACCTGTGAACTCCTCTTCCATGAGGAAATCCAGCTAATGGGATCGGTATAGCAATCTCTTCAAGAGCCTGAGAAAATCTGAGATCATGCCACTAAGTGCTTGTGAGAAATATAAATGTGTTGTAAACCGTCTCCCATATATTTCCACTTTTTCTCCTCAACTCTCCTATTTATAATTAACACCTCTCTTTATCTTATTCATTCTGAATATCTTTGTTCTTTTCAAGTTAAATTATTTAACACTATCTCTTCCTCTCGTTTAAGCTCCCTTTATCTGGTGATCCCCTCTCCTTTATATTAAAATCTCTTCTATCTAAACGCATAATCAGATGACACCTGCTACCAGGGAACTTAAAAATCCTGGCACATTCCCTAAAATAACTGTGCAGTTATTAGGCAGCAAGGTACATTGTGCAAGTAAGAGGCTGGGTACACAATAAAAATGGGCTCCATATGACACAAAGGGGAGCCGACGTCTCGGCGTCACTTACAAACTACACCAGACTGATTGTTCGTTTCTGTGGAGCCCAGAAATGTCCGGTCCACTTCTGCATCTTTGCAGACATGAAAACCAGTCGCTGCTCACATGAACAGCCCTGGTGGTTTCAACAGATTACCTGTGAGCACTGAGGATTTGGTGTCACGTAGCTACGCGTGTCATGAAGCTTTTGTATTATGCAGAAGGAAGCACAAGGGCCTTTGGAGGCAGGAAAGCATCTGGAAGCCCCGAGGTATGTTTGCAATTGAACAAAAATGAAAACTTGATCATGTGAAATCAGAGGGAAGCTAAATTCTCGTTCCCTACTATGTCTTAAGCCACAGGTAAATATACCCTAAAATGTTTTTGTACAATTTAATGGAAAATACGCATACACATGTCCCAGGCCATTCCAGGATCTGGTCGAGTCCCAGTGGCTAATTAGCATATGTATATTATCTGTATGGGAAACTGATGAGGAATGTGAAATGTTGCAGGATATAATTTTGGATGACACTGAATTGTCTCTCTTTAATGCTGAGCAAATGCCTCAGAATGGATGATAAATTCCCTTATAGCAACAGTAATGCTGTCTTGTAGAAAGATTTAGGATGTGTGAGAGTCCTGCCAATCATAAAAGTCTTTCTTCCTGCTCTCCTCTGGTAGGACACAGCAGGGCTTTCAGAGTGCTCTGTTATTTAAAGGCAGGAACAATTTCATCTGCTTAATCTAAGAGACTTACATGCTTGCCACAGTAATAGCAGAATATCTTTTAAACAAAACTGCTAAAATACCTTTGTACAAGCCTTCTGATACACAGCTTATAATACCTGTATATGATTGTAAAGATTACAGACGAAGAGAGCCCCATGGACCCATGTATTTTGTAATTCAGTTGGCAACAGATGTTTATTACAAACTTCAGATCTCTTGGAAACAAATTTACAGGCAAAATGTCCATTCAAAGCAACAGAGCCTTGTTAAAGGTTATCTTTTCATTTTAAGTATAGACAAAATTTAATCTGTTTCTGTTATATCTGATGACCATGCAGGTTTGTGGGGGTTTTGTTTGTTCGTTTGGTTCATTTAGGAGTTTGTTAACAAGTTTTTTCTCAACTGTTCTAAATCTAATACAAAATGAGGTATCTCATTCTTCTTTAGAGAAGGAGAGACAGGTTTGGGACTGTGCACAAGATCCTCCCCTCTTTGGAAGGGAAATTGAGATGCATCTTCCAGAGCCTAGAACTGAACCTGAGGTTTCTAACTTTTGCCAGTTAGATCTGCCGTGAGCAAACATCTGAAACCTGTTGGCAAAATGAACCTAGAATTAACTTGAACAGTGGCCAAGATTAGAAATTCTTAAGTAGTATCCACCTGCAAAGAGTGAGGGTCTGGATTAGTACCATATAAAAACTATGATGCAAAAGCAGGGTGAGACTGCTGTCTTTACTGCATGATCGAATTTTATTGCCAGTCGGAGCATCCTCCGTACCTGTTCATTCTTTGCATCCATCTGCAGCAATTGACTTTCCAGCAGCTTCATTCAGTATAAATTTCAGCTGCTTCTAACTTGTGAGTACATAACTTTTGGCCTCAACAATTTTTCAGAGCCACAAAGATGTAAGTCTCAGGTCTATGGATGGTGCAGAACTAGGGCCACCTCACCTGTGAGTGAGTACCCACACAGGGATTTAATGTAATTTATATGGTAAACATTAACTTTACATCCTTATCTGATTTATCTTTCCTGTGCAGTAATCAAATCCTCCAAGTAATCAAATCCTATGCTCGTTATAATTGCAGCTTGCTCTAGACAAATACCCATTATGCACTTGTTTTCTCCCAAAACAGCCAACCCACAAAGGTCGCACAGGCAGATGCAGCGAGGCTTTGCAATTTGGCCCTTCTATATGAGAAGGGAGCAAGGACCCACATGTACTCCAGTAAACTTTAGTCAAGCAGTGAAATGAATAACATTTTGGATCCGCTTGGGGGTGGGAGAAGGCACATTCTCTCCGTATTCAGAAATTCCAGTTACGATGTATCCATGTTTACACAAGTGAACCTCCCAGGACACACCGAAATATTGCACCTCCTGGAGATTGCAGCTGAGCTTTTGAACTGTAAACATTTATTTCCTCGGTAGCAGAGAGCAGAAAGCCTGTGGCAGGTATTCATTGAAGCCTGAACACATCCACAGGGGCTGCCCGGTATAAACTTGCCTAAATGTTTGGGAATCACGCGGGAGAGCTGCCGTGTGCGTGGGACCTGCGGGACGAGGCAGCCGCTGGTGGGAGCGGCTGGATGACAGAGCGTCTCCCGCTTTATGATTTCCTCGTTAATGCGGTTTGGAGCGCGGGGGTCGTGGCCGGGCAGGGGCTGGGCTAATGAATCCATCGGGGAAGCGCGACAGGAGGGGAATAGGGAATGGAGAGCGCGGGTCGAGCAGCGGAATGAGGTTTTACGGCACTTTTGTTTTAATGGAAATGTGTTTGGCGCCGAGATAAACCAGGGAACCGCCCTCCACTGGGAAGCAGCTGTCCCAGCGGGCGCTCCGCGGCACACACCGCGGGCGCTGCTGTCGGCGTGTCGCGACAGGGGCTTCTCCCGCGGGCTGGGCAGGTGCCTTTGGGTCTGCCCCGAGCGGACAGACAGGCGCCCCCCTGCACTCCCGTGAACTCTCGGGCGATCCCGATCCACGTGTCCGTGGCCGCCCGGGGCATGGGACGGGCGGGCGTGTGCGCGCTCCGGGGACAGGTGCGTGACACGAGGGCCGCCCCCGCCCGGCCGCTCCTCGCTCCCGCGGCACGGGCTGGCGGGGAGCCCAGCTGTGGGTATTTGCACTGCCAGCCCCAGCCCGCGCCCGCGCTCCGGGAGCGATCCCGGATCCCGACGGCTCCCAGCTCCCGCCCGCCCTCCCGCGCGTCAAGCGCCGGGCGTCACGCGGGCGTTGTAATGTACCAAAGCAGCGCGCACGCACCCGCCGCGCCCGTCCCGCCCCGCCGCGCCCGCCGGCACCGGCTCTGCGCGCCGCGCTCCTCCCGGCCCGCCCGGCTGGCGGCGGCAGCCACAGCGGCCGTCCCGTTTCCGCCACCGCGAGTCGCGGTGGCCGCCCACGCCCCCGCCTCGGCGCGGGGGTGTGGGGCGGTGAGGGGGCGGCCGAAGCCGGCGCGGGGGGGGGGTAGGTGCTGCGCGCAGTCGGCCGGGTGAGCGGCAGCGCGGGGTGTGCGCGCCTATTAGGAGGTGCGTGGTAGCGATGGCGGCGGTGGGTGAGACTTTTCCTGTGAGCGGATCCGGCTGGCCCTGCCGGCGGGCGGTGGGGCCGCGCCCCGCCCCGAGCGCAGCTCCGAGCCGAGCCGAGCCCACCCGAGCCCGGCCCAGCCGAGCGCAGCCCAGTCGCGCTGGGCGGCGGGCAGCGCCATGGGACTGCTGGAGCGGCTGCGGAAGGAGTGGTTCATCCTGGGCATCGTGCTGGTGATCGCGGTGGCGCGGCTGGAGCCCGGCGTCGGCGTGAAAGGCGGTGAGTGCGGGCGCTGCGCCCCGGCGGGAGCACCGGAGCTGCCGCAGCCCGGGACCCCTCGGCACCCCCGGGAGCCCCGCGGTACTTTGGCGGCTGCCCCCCCGCCCCGGCCGTGCGCGGTCCCTGCCCCTCCAGCAGCTCCCCCTCCCCGCCTGCCCCTCGGTCACTGCTCCGCGGGCACCCGGGAAGTGTTTCCAGGTGTGTCCCCGGGGGTGTTTTCCCGGCGCTGTGCCGGTAGCTGGAGTAGCTTCCTGCTCTTTTTTGGGTTAGTGGTGGTGGGAGGTGAGGAGTGACTTGCTGTGGATGTGCCCCTGTTAAACTAAGTCGTAACTTCCAGAGCTCTGGGCATAAAAGTCCTCGTAGTTCAGTGTGTAGAATTCTGCCATCTGTGAGCTTCCCTGGAGATGTAGCTTATAAACTCTCAGACGCCAGACGTTTTCTTTTACTCTGTAGTAGTACACTTGTATTTTAAAGTTTTGAATTTTTTTTTTTCCTTTTGTTGTTCCCTCTTACTTCCTCGTGAAAGATGAGGGCAAACAGTGAAAATGATCCTGTGCACCTGTGTCAGGTGCTTACAGTGAGCAAAGCAGAAGAAAGATCTGCCCTTTGCTAAGCAGTGAGGTCTTGTGTGTTTCGTGTAACGGGAGCTGATGAAATATTCAGTGTTATTTGAACGTAAACAGTGTATCTTTAAGGATAAACCCTGTCAGCATCTTCTGGTCACTTTCCATTGGAACTTCAGCTCCAGGTGTTTACAATTTTCAAGGGCGAGTTAAATTTTATATTTCTTTTCCCTAATTGTTCTCGGAAGATTTAAGGAAATGAAAGTAGAACACTTGGACAGAATTCCTTAAGTAATTCCATCTTATGAGAGGGGAGGAAGAATCTAGCTCGTCTTTTATATGCATAGATATTTTTTTTTTCCTTAACAGAGCTGCAGTTTGAGAATAGACAGCGTCTCATTGAGGAGCCAGTCTTTTTCCCCTCTCTTACCTTCTGGGGAAAAAAAGAAAGTTGATTTAAAAAAATATGGCTCTGAACACTTGCTGTGTCAACTAAGGCTCCGGTACTTCATGGAGTTCAGGGTAGGCAAATTCCTGCTGTGCAAGGATCCCTTCTAACATGTGTGTGCTGTTTTCCATAGATGAATAGGACCCACGTGGGGATCTTGCAGGATCCTGCTTTGTTTTCAGCAGACCTTAAAGGCAACTTAAAATTGATAAGAGGTGTTTTGTCCCTTTCTGGTTGCTAACAATGCTGATTGTTGGCAGCAATGTGGGAGATCCTTTTAACTAGAATAGGAGATAGTTTTTCCTCAGCTAACTTCCTGCATGGAAGCACTATGATGGAGCACTTCATTTAATTATCCTACTGCAAAGAGGTGTCAGTCTTTGACATGGTATTGTTCCTGGGACAGCTTGCTTGAAAAATCTTGTAAGCATTGATTGAAACTAGTGAGCACATGTTCCCCAAAGTGGTTATACCTCTTCTGGAGATACGTGATCCCCGGGCTCTGAGGAAAAAAAAATAAATTCTTTTTAAAACCAGAAAGAGGTGGGGGATGGGAAATATCCACTTATGAAAAAAAACTTAGCTTGTCTTCTTCCAGCTGACATAACCATGCACTGTAATTTGCAGGGCCTTACTGAATGGTATGGATGGCCCAGCATTCCTACCAATGGAACATTGTGCCATAAATAACAAAGATTTGTGTTGTTGTCACCTTCAGGACATAAGCCAAGCCCTTTTTGTGTGCTTTCTTATTTGATAAATGAGCCCATTGAGTTCCTTTGTTAAAAGAACTTTTCTGACCAGGAAATGACCAGAGATGAAGGGGATCTGTTGAGACCAGAGTTCCCTGTGCTCCATGAGTGTGTGGCTGCTCATGTGGTAGAGCTTTCTTCTGTGAAAAGGAGTTCAGGTGAAAAATCCTAAAAAGCCCAGTGAAAAGCTCTAAAAATAAAAACTGAGTCCTGGAAGAGTCCCTAATTTAGCCAGACTAACCCACTGCCTATCTGCCTAGTGTGCATGTGCATGTTTATAGATTGTCTAATTTTCAGTAAGATTAGTAAAACCATGGAATTGTACATATAAAATACAGTTTTCTGTATAGCTAGATATATAGTTATGTAATCTTTCTGGTCCCCCCTCCCACCCCCTGTCTATTCAGTTAACATGCCATAATTTTGCAACTAGCCACATGCTTGGTTGCAACTTTAACTCCTGCATTTCCTGTCCTGTTTTTTTTCCTTACACTTCATATATGTTGTTTGGTTTTTTTTTTTTTTTTTTGGTTTGTTTGTTTGGGGTTTGTTTGTTTGGTATTTGACACATATGGTTTTAGTGACTCATCAACAGAGTTCTCTCTGAGAGTAGGATTTGGGTTTAAATGACTTGGGATGCAAATTTGATTTGTACAATCAAATCCCCCTAGTTTAAGGATCGCTGACCTGACTCCAGTGTGACCATCAATGTATCATTCATCCGAGAGAGCAGAAAGGATCTTCTCTTCTGGAGTGTCAAGTAAAGGGTTGCTTGTTTGCTCCTGCAGTTTTGCTCATGACACCTTCTGGTCACTTGTAGAGTTAGGATATTACTTTGATCCTAAGCAGACTGCTAATATTTTGTTTCTAGTATAATATCTGGTTGAATGCTCATGAAAAAACGAGTATATATATTTCGGTGGCCTCCGAAGGCAAAGTGTATTAAGAGAATTCATCATTTTTATGGGAGCGTAAAAAATATTTTATTTTAATCTCCCTGAAAAAAATATATAAATATATACAAATGCAAGCCTTTAATATAGTAGAACCCTTGGAGTTGCAGGCATCTGCCCTTGCTGATCTCACTGCAGCAGTGTCTGAAATGTGTTACTGTAGGGCTGACATGAACCATTTTGCCTCAGCCCTGTTGTTAGGGAATAGTGCAGAACTGTATTGCCCCGAGGAAATCACGGCAACGTATGATTTGGTTTCCTCTGTGCAGGCAGCCAGACAGGTGTGTGTGTTGTAGGGCAAGAAGTGAGAGGTAAATATGTGAATGATATGAATGGCCTTGTGAATGTAGCAGCTAATATTTTTATTCGAGTGTATGGTTTGAGTTTGCAGATGCAGATACTCTGATGACAGAGCTGTGAAAAACTCCCATTTTCAAATTTCTAGAATTTACCTGTTAGTACTCTGTGACCTCTAATCACAGTAGCCAAATTTGTGTGAATCATAACTCACTCTCCACTCACTGGTTTGCTTTTATTTAAAAATGAACAGCACGCTTTCTTTAACTTAATAGAAACCGCATTCTTTTTATTAGAGACTTTAATGGTTAGATTTTTCTCCAGTTATTTTTTTTAAGTATTTTCATTTACTTTGATACAGTATAAGCATATCATTATTTCTTGGACTGTAGTTCACTTTGTTCTCTATGTCTGTATTTTTTAGGACCCTTGAAACCAGAAATTACCATAACTTACATTGCCGTTTCAGCTATATTCTTTAACAGTGGACTCTCCTTAAAAACTGAGGTACTGTAATTTCTCATTGCATTATTCTTGTGCTTTAAAAAATTTTGTATTCCTTTTGATCAGGTTTGAATGGAATTGGAATATTGAATGACTGTGCTGTTGGTGGTGGTGCTGGAGGGATGGCTAACAAGAGGAGATAAATTTTAGACATTTGTGGAATAACTCTCCTTGATTTCAGAAAGTTCTTCACAAAGTAATGAAGATGATGAGAAGGAGAGTGTGAATGAATTTCATGCATCCATGGGGTGGGGTGTCGTTTGATTTTGCAGGCCTTTACCTAAATGGAAGTGATGAGCAAGCTTTTGAGATTGGATCTACACCCTGGATGTGTCCCAAACCCAAATTAGGGGAGAGATCCAGGAGTGCACTAGCACCTGCCTTTGGCCAACCCTTCTGCACATTGGCTTCCCTACTTGTTAGCTGAGAAACAGGCCAGAAAACCTTTGAGTCCTTGGGGAGAAATTAGTAGGGCAGCAGGTAGAGAGGGACTATGGGAAGTCTCCATGTGTCTCTAGGACATGAAGAGAGGGTGTGAGCTCACTGTGCCTCATCTCAGCTGCTGGTGTGCTGTCTTGGTAAAACTGTTTAGGCTGGTCACTACTGGATTGATGGAAGCAAAGACCTGGTGGCTTTAAGTTTCCACATTGTGTAGGGTCAGGACAGCAGCCAAAAGGGTTCAGCACAAAAGGGTTCCTCTGCAGGTGCAACGCCAATATACAGGTACAAAGTCTTGGGAATCATTTCCTATAGGATTTAGTTGTGGACAGGAGAATTTGAAGTAACTATGCTCTGCTGCATAGCACAGGCAGATTTGTTTAAAATTTTGTGTCATGTGCTTTTTCAAAGAGGAACAATCTGAGTCAGAAGAGACGAAGGGGTGCTGTATAAAGGTGCTCTTAGTGCTGTATAAAGGAGGCATGGAGAAAGGAAATGATGGCTCTATGCCAAGAAGAGGAGGAACAGCCAGAGCTGAAGTGAAGCACTGCATGTCTCCACTAGTCTAGTTTTTTGATTCCTTTTATGGTGTTGGCTGTGCTAACAGGTGATGTTACTCATATGTTTCATGATACTAATGCCTGAAAAGATCATCACAGTGTTGTCCAGTTATCTCCTGGTGAAGTGGGATATGGGTGAACAGTGTGCATTCAACAGAGATGTTTCTGTACCTGTATTGTGGTGTCTGAATTGATGGCTGCCCTCTCCTCCAACTCTCTGCTGGCAGTTTTGGCACTAGGACATCTAGTTCTGCCAGGACACAGTGTAAGTGTAACTTGAGTCAATTCTGCAGCAGTTATTTAGAGCCTTGTGGTCCTATGGGGATGCAGGAAGAACCATGTTATCTGTTTGCCTGGGATGGTAATTAATCCTAAAGGAAATAGGCTGTGAAGAAGCACTTTCTTCCACAGAAAAGAGGACCCGAAATACAAACCTGAGTAGAATTAATGAGTGGAGTTTTCTACTTTCAGGTTTAGGAATCTTTGCATTAAAAAAAAAAAAAAAAAAAAAAAAAGTAGAATTCCTTTCCCTTTCACTAGTTTGTGTCCTCGAAACTTTATATTTGTAAAGCAGCTGTGAGAGAAATCATTAGCATTATCCAAGTTTTGATTAGATTCTCAGTGCTAGTGTACCTCTAACCTTTTCCAGTTAAGGGGACATGACTGACAATTTCCTGGGCAATGTGTTGTGTCCTGCTTTGACCTTGCATAACTCTTTTTCATCTGTGGTGCTAAAAGCAATATATTGATGTAAATGAAGCTTTTAAAGGAGTGGATGTTTGTGTCCAAGTCCAGATCTCAGATTGTTTTTGGGGCAGCAGTTAGGGCTGGTGCTGTATATCCAGCTTTGTGTTTCAGGAAAAAGCTAAGCCTTTCCTCAATTTCTGCCGTGGGGGTAGAAGATAAAGAGGAAGAAAACCATTTCACTCATTGTACCTTGTGCTGTTACTTCCTAAAGTGGATGTTAAAAACAATCCTTAAATATGTTAGCAGTCCAAGTCATATTTTTATTAAAATACTTTGGGGCATGTTTTAATTTTTTAAGGCACAACCTAAAGTTGGCATTATTAGTTAATATATTTTTTTACTGGATTGCAAATGAAATAGTTTCTGCTTTTGTCTTTATTTGTTCTTGATCTGTGTGCTGACCGTTCTGCTTTGGATAATGTATTTGTTAGATGGAAACTAGTGTTTGATATGCTTTATGAAAGGATGAAAAGTTGAAGTGTGAACAGAGGCCTTCTGATAAATCTGACAAAATTAGAAATAACTGATGGTCTTTTAGGGTTACACTTCTGGTTTTATCTGCTGTGAAAGCATGTGCTCAAAAAGTTTGCTAATATGTTCAGAAAGCATTTTACAAAATAACTGCCAACATTCAAGTAGAGCCTGTCTGTGCGTGGCCTTGTTACATTTTCAGAACTAGAGGTGACTGAGGTCCTCTTACACATGCAGAAATAGTCCGTGTCTAGGCATGACAAGAACATTTGATTCCACCTTAATATAAGGCTATTTCAGTTTTCAGGGATAGCTTGCTCTTTTAAAGCAAATACCTCCCATAGGGCCCCAGAAATTAAGATACATACTTGAGTTATCCATTTCAGTGAGGAATTTGGCAAGCCACTGAAAACACTGTTTGCTCTGTGTGGGTATTTGCTCAGAGGAGTCTGGCTATGACCATCCTAAGCATGGCTGGAGGGCAGTAAAGACCCACTTGACCAGTCAGGGATGAGGATAAACTCCCCAAAGAGTCTGAAATACTGGGAAAGACAAGATAACCTGTTCTATCTAGTGTGCAGAAACAAGAGTCATACTAACAGCTTCCAGTAATGTTTTTGAGACCTGCTTTTTTGAGAGTCCTCGTGGCTTGCTTAAGAGGATGAAGGCTGTTTGCCTCAGCATTTGTTCTGTGATCATACAGAGTAAGGTATACTATTATAATAATAACTATTCTAAATAACTATATTCTAAAAGGCAATCACTAGAGACGTTTTCCAGACTGGTGATTTAGATCTGCAAGGACCTGTTTCGCTAATAAAGCATTCCTTCATGCAGTAGGTTGGTTGTGTTGTATCACCTTCCTTGCTCCCTGGAAGTTCCAATAAGGCTTTCCCCAGGGTTTTTTTTGGATTTTGCTTTTGGAAGCATCAGGGAATTTTCTTAAAACCATCTGGTTTTAAGGCATTTTCCAATTGTAGAAATATGAAGTTAAAAGGGCAGTTCTCTATGTGTGTGATGGTGCCTGAACTGGGGGGTACTTTTATAGGTACCCCCAACCCACTACAAAATCCAGGGCTGGAGGTGACTTGGCAGCTTTGCTGGAAGAAGTCACTTGCTTTGTTTTTTCCCAATTGTATTATTTACTTCTAAAATGGCTACTTTTATGCAGGTGTTTCCAGGAGTCTTTTCTTCCCACACAGAATGTGTTTATACCTGTAGATGTTTCATTTTTACTTTCTTATTGAGATAAAATGAAACAGTACTACAGTGAAGCTATTCATAACACACTGTGACAAGTTGTGTGTGAAGGCCTATTTTTTTCATGCGGAGTGATACTGCCTGCTTAAAAAAAATGTTGTTTTGTTCAATTAACCCGGCACTGAATGTAACAGTACTTTCTAAGTACAATTTGATCAAGATATACGTTTCAATTCCATGTTCTATATGACTTCAAGAATAGTATATGCATGGATGTGTATTTTGTTTCCCCCTCCCCCCCCCCCCCCATCCAAATTTGGGACTTAATTTTATTATGAAAAGTAAAGTAACAAGGACACAGTGCTGAATTGTTCATACTTCCAGATGTACAGTTATCATCAGTGGGTATTTCGAGATGGTCAGAAATGCAGTATTTTGTTGTGTTTCATGAAAGTTAACTATTTTGAAGCTGAGACAGGGTGGCATTTCAAGACTGGCTGCTACCTTACTGTACATGAAACTACAGTTTTTAAAACATACATATTTATATAATACATCTGGAGTGTCAGATAGCTGGAGAATCCTAGAAAATTAGGGTTTGAATAAAAGTGCCATCATTTCTTTTGCATTGTTTACTTGAAAAGAGTGTGAATTACTTTGAGAGAGAAGAAAAGGAATTTTTATCCTCAGAATGTGAGAGTTGAAATGAGCTGAAATGTGCAAGGCTCTTTCCTTGCACTCAAAAACCTCTGTGAAGTGCTCTTACACTATTTAAAATTAAATTTTTCTTTGTTTTCTGAGTCTCCAGTGGTGTTTTGTACTTTATTTCTCTGAAATTTATGGCTTAGCTGTTGTTAGCTTGTTATTTTCGTGGTGTTCTTTCTTTGCTATTCTTTGTCAGCCTAATTTTTTTTCCATAAATTTCCTATCTGTTGATACAATAAATAATCAGAGTCTACTACAAATTACTTTGCTTTTTATGTTTTTTATTCTTTCTTAAAAAAAACCCACCCCAAATGAATGCTTGGTAATGTAAACATCTCTTGTCTTTTTTTTCTTTTTTTTTTTTTTTTTTACAGTATAAATGAGAATCACAGTTTCTGGTCCTACTTAGACTAGAAAAACCTGAAATCATGTGTGCACTACAAGTTTTCATGCCTCTTGATATCAACAGTCAGTAAAGTAAACAGCTGCCAGTGTAGTTAACACAGGTTTTGAAGCAGTGACAAAGTGCTAAGGCTGCCTGCTGAAAAGCTGCTGTTACGAGAGCTGCACTATTATTGAAGTGGTGGACAATTCTTTTGGAAAAATGCCCAGGAGCAGACAGAGCTTTTATGTTGTCTGGATGTACTTCATTATTAAAGAGGAAGATCAGATGATCCCTAAAGGTGCCTTTTTGACATGCACTCTCTTTGTATGATAAAGACGATCCTAGTTTTAAAAGCACAAACGTGATCTTACTTCAGCTGTTATGACTGCAACTTCCTCTCTTCTTTTTCTTTTGCAGGAGCTGACAAGTGCTTTGATGCATGTGAAACTACACCTTTTTGTCCAGATTTTTACACTTGTGTTCTTCCCAACAGCAATATGGGTCTTTCTTCAGCTATTATCAATCACACCCATAAATGAATGGCTTTTAAAAGGGTATGTTTAAGAATAATGGAGCAAAATATATTTGTAGCTGTTGTCTTAAGGGGCTGCTTATCCTGCAGTGGCTTTTTTGTTGTATTGTAAACAGATTTTGGTGGTTCATTTTATGCTTCAGTATTTTGCTGTCTAAAACAAAGTGTGTACACAAGATTATCCTTTCAGGAACTTGGTCTCATTTTTAGAAAGTCTGGTCTGTTAGTCTCAAATGTAGGGAATTTGCAACAGGTTTGCCTTCTCTTTCACGAGGCACAGCTGAAGTGATGGGACTTAAGGATGATGGGGAGGGAAGAAAACGAAGGGTGAAGGAAAAACAGAACTCAGTGAATAGGTATTGTGTATGCCACATACTGGTCTTCTGTTTTTTAAATTGACCATTTCTTGCACGGCTCCATTATCTGCTCCTAGTGAAGATATATGGAGGGGAAAAAAAAAAGGGTAAAGTTTTTGAGGGAGAAGAACTTCGAGATGAGCAGAAACTAAGTTACTATGAAAACAGTGAATTTTCAATCCTAGGTATACTCTGCCAATGTGTGCTTCTGAAGCTGCATTGATGGTGTACTAGTGATAGATTTAATACAAAATCAAAAAAATAAAAAGCTTTTTTTTTAAGAATGAAAGGTCAATACTTAGTGCCATGCAGCTATACTAGAATGTAAAAATCAATTGTTTTAGAAAACTACCCATTGTTTCTTACTTCTTGGTGAAACATTGCTTGGGGAGTTCCTTGTCTTAAAAGTTTAATGAAAAAGCTGCTCATGTTTGTTTTTACAAGGCCTAAACCTGAAAGAGCATTTTGTTTTGATTTAAGTGGCTTCTCCAGGTGTTCCAGCAAGTCTGAAGTGGTTCCATTGATAGTGAGAAGGTGAAATTGAGATGACATTTAAAAGTTGGCACTGTTTTGCTTAACAGTGTTAGTAAATCAAGGAAGTAACACCATTGCTATACAGTGTTCCTTTTCATTTACCTATTCGCTGTAAAGGGTCTTCTTTAAAGTAAAACAGTTGTGAATTTTTTTCTCAGCTAGAGCAGAGACATGATTTTACACAGTTGCCAAAATTCCTTCCTGATCCATGGGAGTTTCAGTTTTGAAGTGCAAGGTGAAAGAGGTTTTTGTGGGGTTTTTAGTTCTTTGAAGTAATTCTTAACCCTTCTTTCTGATGACTCTTATGCCACTTTCATTCTTAGTATTTAAGGGACATGTTACATGCACAAATACAACTGTGTGTGTATACATATACACCTGTGAAACTGTGTGTAGAACTAGACATTGTATATGTTTTTGTAAAAACCAAAAAAACCCAAAAAACCCCACAAAAAAAACCCCTAAAACAACAACAACAACAACAAAAAAACCCCCAAACCCAAGAAACTGACTGTGTTTATCCCCCTAAATGTAGAGCCAAAACCAGCCTCATTTTTCATAAAGATGTGTCTCTGTCCTACCGGTGAGCTGCAATACTTCTGCATGTTTCAAGCTGCCTTTCAAGCACTTGTTCCTTGAGTACTATTTCTGATTTGGCTGTGTTTTATAGTTTAGTGCATTACCTCTGTTGTATTGAGGCTTCATTCGAAGAATGGTCAGATTGAGGAGTTTAATGAAGGTAGCTTGGTTGGGGTTTTTTACATGTTTTAAAGATACTGATAAGTATTGCTGTTCAGGATATGCTCAGAGCAGCAGGCACTGCAAAGGGAGCCTTATGGGAGCTGTACCTTCAGTGTGATTCAGGTGCAGAAGATACTGAGCTCTGTCCTAACTCTAGAAAAACATGCTAAAGCAGGTCCCTATATAGGTGTGAAGAGCAGATGTGAGGAACTGCCTGTGTTGTGGCCGTTCTGTGTAACCAAAAGCTCATTCTAATGCCCCACGTTTGTAGTTTTTATTCCCTTAGAAACACTGATTAAAACAGGGAGGGAACAAGACAGGTTTTGGCAAAGTTATCACACGTTTAGCACAGCTTGCAGTGGAAGTTGGTTGATAGCCCTCACAAAGGCCTGGAAAAATAGGCATATGCTCCCAAGGACATGGAGCACCCTTTGGCACGGTGGCTCCCCTGGGGACTGGAGTTCTCCACTGCTCTCTACTCAAGGTTATACCTGAAAGCACAGCCCTTAGTACCTTTCCCATCTTGCTTCAGAATGCATGGTAGATTCTTCCATCCTCTGTGATGGTCTGTTTTGTGTTATTTGAGAGGCAGATTCAGATGGTACCCCTTTTTCATCTGTGTTTCTATAGCTGAGGGGTTTTTTGCCCCCCTCTCTGACTGGGATGATATTAGGAGGTTTGTTACTTTGCAATTATTTTGAAATATATAAATTTGAGGAGAAACTGACATCATCCCAAGCATCTTATAAGTTAATTTTTTGGTTAGCTGACTAGATTTTACATTGACAGCACCCCTTTGAAAAGGAGCATGAAGCAGTTATTAATGTTTGCACCTCTGCCACTTTTAGCATATAGCATTTGCAGCACAGCTGGTAAGGCACGAGATGCAAAGACTGGGTGTAAGATATGGCACTGAAGCTTCCATATCTACAGTGTGTGACTTCAGACCTTACTGCTCAGTTGTGTGTAGTGTTACCAGCGGAACAGCCAGTGTTTGGACCCCTCATGCTAGCACTTATAGCATGGGCTGAACCAGTGGAATGTTGTAGTTTGTTGGGTTTTATCTGTAGTAATCTGTAGTTGGCCATTAAAGGAATCTGTTTGTGTTTTGGTAATATTGTGCGCAGTTGATGCAAAAAATTTGTGTGTTTGAAAGTATTTCCATTTAATTTGCACCAGGTTTTTTTAGATTAATATTTTTATATGAAGAATATTTAAGCCGTTGCTTGATACTGATTTTTATTTTTAATTCCCAAAATGTTATTTTAAATTTGAGGGGGTTAACAGAGACTGTATTATTAAATCTTTCCCTTGTAGTGTGGGAAATCCCTGCCAGCTGGATGAATGCCCTTGCACACATTTTGTATCTCTCTGGATAACTTTGAACTTAATCCACCCCTTACTAGTGCAGGTGAGAAGTTCAAGGAGCTGGCTACCACACAGAAGAGAGATAACTATCACAACCAGTGTAGGGGATGAACGTCAGAGTCACCATCTGCTTGTCTGCTGTATATTTTCATACATGTTTCTAGCTTCTTCCACACCATTTCTTTTTCCTGTATTTCTTTTCTTTTTTTTTTTTTTCAATATGAGCTTATTCTGCTAAGTGCTGACAACTCTCTGCTGCCATAGCTTATTTCACTGTAAATTGAAGGTACTAATATACTTCCAAGGTGGTGCTTGGCACTTTATGATTGGATTTATATAATGTTTACATTGGTTGCCTCTTTCCTTTTCCACAGTGTCTGTAGCTGACGAACTGAATACCGTCATTGTCACTTACCTGTTTCTTCTCTTTAAGCTTTTTGTATATTTACAGAGTATCAATTGCACTGTAATATGCTCCCTGTTGCCTGGATTTAATACTTCCGTTTGCTACAGCTTTTTGACACTGTGTTTCTCGGGGTGGAGTGACATGGTTACAAGCGCAAAGTAGTTCACCACCAGTGATTCATTGTTCTGAACTGAAATACCATCTCAAGCCCCAATACTTTAAACCATACGTAGGTTCCATGCTCTTGGGGCTTTTGCAAACTGTCCTATTCCGTGCTTTACTCTTCCTTCTAAGTCAACACAGTTTTTCTTCAGAAGTCCTATTTTACTTTGCCCCCAAAATTAATTGCAATCTATTGTGGGATGTTCCTGTTGTTTCTAAATACACATTTGATACAGCTAATTTTTGTAATAACCAGCTTTTGTGGACTGTCTTTGAAAACAAAGGAAAGCTCACCACTCTTTTTCTTACTTTATAAAAGCATTTACTATATATGTCAATAACAATGCAAAAAAATGGCAACAGTAATAGTATATCTTAGATTCCTGAAGTGCAGGAGAAAGGTGGTGATGTTTTGATGGCAGTCAGGTGATTTTATCAAGAAATGATTTTATCAAGTGCATAAAATTAAACATTTGATAGCCTTTTAATGTTCGGGTATAGAGAGCTTAATCGTGAGTTTTTTTTTAAAGGGATTGATGGAAAAAAAATGTGTAGAGGGAACCTGAAATAGCAAGCCTGTTTTCTGGCTCTTCTACTTTGCAGTAAATGTTTTTATCACTGAACAGCTTTTCAAGAAAATAGGAGTTTACATCCTTATTTCTCATTTTTTTTTCCCAAATAGGTACAGGTACCTCAAAACACACTACCAACTTTACTACATCAGAACAAGAATGCAGTGTCTGTGGTAGATGTATAGAGATCTTTGTGAATGGTAGATACAGTACTTAGATGGGGAAATGGAGTCAGAGAGTTTAAGTATTTGTGTTTTTCAAATGGTGACATGACTCTTCACTGCTGGTTGGTAAGAGAAAATCCTCTGTAGAAGTCCTACCAGCCAGTGCAGGGCAGAACTGGCTGCAAACTGGTTGCATTGTGCTGGTGATAAGACTTTCTACTCAGCTATTTGATATTTTAAGGTTTTATGTTGCTTAGTGTTTGTGCCACGTAAGGAATTTAACATTCTTTTTGTTGTTTTCAGCTTGCAGACAGTGGGCTGCATGCCACCTCCTGTGTCTTCTGCTGTAATTTTAACCAAAGCTGTTGGTGGAAATGAGGTGAGTTTTCATTTTGTCTTTGAATGCTTTTTTTAAAAAGAAATTTGAACAATTACGTATTTCCTACGGGCTCACGTGGCAAAGCACAGACTGCAATGTGATGCTGTTATGGTTTGTAAAAAATCCTAGAATTAAAGCTTGGTTATTGTGTTGGTGTCAAACAAAGGAATAGTGATGTAATCTACTGGCATTGGTCAAACTGAAAGTAGCTCAGTTTTCTGAGATGATAGAAAAGTTTCTGACAGTGTTAGGAGACTGTTGCTTGTTGCTGCACTGTAGTTCCTAACCGTATAATGTTCCTGTACTGTGTACTGGTTATCCATTAGACCATTAGCTTTGTGTTGGAAGATCTGCCCTTCCAGAGATTGTTTGGATGTTATTAAGAGACCCTGTAGTAGGAATTCCAGCTTGAATCTGCAAGTATAGCAAGTGAGATGGAGATACAAACATTGATTTAAATCTTATATTTTTATTTGAAACTGCATGAAATGAAAATTCAGGGAACGTGGAATTCTAAGACAATGCAAAGTTCTCAACAGATAGGAAGTGTTGAAATTAAAATTGTTGGTGTAACCTGAGTTTGGTCATGTTAAATTTCTGCCTTAAAATGGTATATGCTGATGTCATTTCAGACTTTCTTTATCCACAAAGCACATGCTATTTTCAGGAAGGACAGGTAAATGGCATTTAGGAAATTAGTCCAGCTGTGCTAATTAATGAGGTTGTTTCCCTTAGATCTGCTTCCTCGTAATTGCTGAAGGTGGGTGGATGAGACATAGTAGGTGAGAAAGGGAGAGCAAGAATTAACACTGAGATTGGGTTTTAAAGCCAGGGCTGATGGGATGCCATTCTGAAGGATTAAAGAAAAATCTGAATTCAGCTATAGAACTCCTGTGTGAGGTTGAGTGAGTCACTTCAACCATGTGTTTTAAATATTGCTATTAGTTGTGAACTTCTCGTTTTCTGAGTTGAGACTCTTGGGACCGATTAATGTCAGCTTTGAAAACACATGAAATAGATTGAAGTTGTACTTTGTACTGACAAAGTGCTGTTTAATTGCTCTATCCTCTGAAGAGAGACCCGAAGTATTTCAAGTCAACCATCTCTAATTACGGGCAATCTTGATGCACATCACTGTCTCCCAGTTTGCTACCTTGATCATAATATTGTCTGATGGAGGTGGTGTGGAGTAGTTACTGTAAGGAAATAATTCAGGTACATAGTAGTGATCAACAGAGAAATGAGAATGTTTCTAGTTATGATTCTAGATGTAGATGCTGGAAATTGTACGAAGATGCCACGTAGTGAATTAAGTGAAGGATTAAGTGAAGTATGGAGTGAGTGCTCATTCAGTGTTAGCACTGGCTGTACTATCCTTAGAACAGGGAAAAGTTCCTCTGGAAAAAAACTACAGTATGATTGGTTAGTTGAAAGCAATATAATGCAACATTTCTGTGAGGGAGTGAGAGAGGTGCTCTAGTTTCTTGACCATTAGAATGTACTTTTTTATGGTGGTGTTCTTCTGGGATGGCGAGGGTGCGTGTATTTTATACCTGCAGCAGTATGGATGCTTTCTGTTAGGGGAGGCTTGTGTAAGGAATTGTATAAGTCACTGACAAGGTAAGCTTGAACCTCAGATTCTTCTGTGCCGCTCTGGTGTTGGAGGAATGTAAAAATGCATACCTTCTAGTGACTTTTATAGATAGTTGCTGACAGCAGAGTGACAGAGTGAATCAATGGGTCTTGGGAATTGAGAGTTCTCAGTCAGGCTCTAAGAAGGTACATAAAATACAAACACACTCACTGTAGACAAAGTGCGTGGCAAAGTTACTGCCAAATTTGAACAAGTTTCCAAAGGAAATGTATTTTTGAAATTTGATGCTTCTCTGTCATTCAGACTAAATTTTCTTCTGAAGAACAGCATCCCTCATGCTAGGGGAGAAAAACCGTCTTCCGTGTCTCCTTACCAAACTTCACCGAAACTGTTATTCATGTATTTCTCTTTCTGACATGAGTAGAACAATGCATTTTTTCCCATTTTAATTTGAATCCATTCTGGTATGCAAAGAATTTAAACCTGGGAGTCAACTGCAAATATAAATGATTGTACTGTGAGAGCATTTGTTCATAATAACATTTCTTAAACTTCTTTTGCCTCATCAAGTATGTATCCTTTACCCAGAGAAATTGATTTGTCTGAGGGTGTATCTACACTGCATAATGTAATATGAAGATAAATGAGCTTGCTCAGAAGTACTACACTGAGGAAGCTCCTCATGAACTAATTAGTCTGAGAAGTGTCCTGCTGCTGTAGAGTACAGGCACACCCCCCATAAGTGCTCTGGAGACCTCTTTGGTTGCCTTAAAACACAGCACGTAAGAGCTGTGGCAGTTGACTGTGTTATGACAGTACAGAGGGTTTTGGGTTTTCTTTGTCTAAGTAGAAGTGACTGTTGAATGTCAGTTTGGACTTGGGTTATTCTCAAAGAAATGTCAGGCACTGTGTCGTGGTGGAAGTGGTACATCTGGGGCTGAGGAAACACGGACTCTAGTTCTAGCTCTGTCGTAACCTTTTGGGTAAAACAGAGTGAGGTATCGTGTCTCTGGGGTCAGCTGTGGTGGACAATGGCAACTTGGTGAACTGTTTGAAGATCAGTGCTGAAAAAACGTATGTAAGACCTGTATTTTATTGGTCTGTGACAGGATGATTAAGTATTTGTTCAAGTGCTTAGAAAGAGAATCTGTATCATTAGAAGCTACTTGTGTGGTTGATCTTGCTGCATATTAATTTGAAAATTTGGTTGTGAGATAATAGAATG
This sequence comes from Lophotriccus pileatus, assembly GCA_035583135.1. Taxonomy (NCBI): domain Eukaryota; kingdom Metazoa; phylum Chordata; class Aves; order Passeriformes; family Tyrannidae; genus Lophotriccus; species Lophotriccus pileatus. The sequence goes on from JAWWES010000133.1 coordinate 14,736,635, forward strand.
GAGTAATCTTTATTATCCTTTACAAGGATCTGGTTTTTTAATTGATAAATGCCCAAGGACACAAAATAAATGTCCTGCTTTTGTTGGCTAAGGAAGATGTGGTTACCAAATCTGATACTAAGAATTCTGTGATTCTAAGATTAAACTGTGTTCATCGTTGAAAAAGTTAACGGTCTGGGATGGTAAGTACACACCCAAGTAAGCAAAAAATCTATTGTCAGTGTTTAATAGCAACCATGCAATTTTCTGTTGTTTTTTTTTCCCTGATGGTTCAAACACATGGTATATCAAAAAAATGTACCTAAACTTTAAGTTCTCTTGATCTGTGTGTAAGGATACATCAGCTGAATAGTCACTCAAGAGTGCAATGTAAAATTGTCCAAATGAAAGATATTTCTTCCTACCCACCATTTCATCACCCAGCCTGTGATCTATACCACTTTGAAATTTCTGGTTTTAGTAGCTATTAGCTGTGCCTTCGAAACTCTACCACATTACCCTTTTGTATTATTTTGCAGTGTGCCTGGTAGATGAGCAAGTGGGGGATAGTTTTGGTGATTGGGCCATTCCAGAGGAAATCATTATCAAAATCCCCTTGTCATTAATAAGGGAAGACAATCAAGCCAGTTAGCACCTTTGCTTCCTGTGTCTGTGGCATTATGGTGGGGAGAAGCATTATATTTATAAGCCAAAAGGCTTCTGAGTCTTTTGGTGTTTAAAGGTGAAAATGAACATCTTCTCATACCTCTGATACAAGAGTGGTTTGGTGGCTTTTTTTTAAGGGGAATTGGAAAGAGCCTTTTTCACAATTCATAGGGATTATAGGGGAAAAAAGATCTCTGTAGCTTTATAAGGAAGAAATTAAAAGATCTAATTCAGACTATCCAGGAGCCAGTATCATTCTATTCAGAGAAGTACTGGCAAATGAGAGATGTAAGCAGCAGGGAGGAAATCTCTTGTGTGCTCTGGAAATCTTGGATTTTGGAGGAAAGGAAGATGATTTATGGCTATTCTGCTTGTTGTTTTGGTGGAAGTAGCTACTCTTGATGTGTTGAGCAGAAATACAGCTTGTCTAATAGGGCTTAAAATTGACTCTGTGACCCGTTCATAGGTTTCTTGGAGTCCTGTCCCTGGTCTGATGTGTGGTTTGTTCTCTCAGTTGTCTTTCAACTCTTCTTTCTTCTCTGTTTCTCCTTTTTCACCCTGATTTTTCCATCATTCCTCTTGTGATATCTTCCTATATGTTACTTTAATTAACCCTGCAAGCAGTTTTCTAAACCAGCCTATTCCTAGCCTTTTTCACAAATACACTTAGGTCATTAGCACAGCCAGTTTCAAGGACTGAATTCAGTTTGATGCATATGAAGCCCTATATGAACAAAAAACATGCATATGTTGACTGGCAAAAAATGAGGAGGGTTTTTAATTTGTGGATATTTTCTTAATTACTTAGTTGTTTCTGTCAGTCAGTCTCTTGATTTGTGAAAAGGACAGTCCATGAAGTTAAAAAAATTGGAATGGAAAACAGAGGCCTTACATTTGCTCTTTGCTCTTGTTGAACTGTGAAGGGTCAGGATTTTAATGACATAGCATCTGACAGCACAGAAGGCTTTGTTATGTCATTTTCTTTCAACAAGGCTTTTCAGTGAAATTATAAAAAAAATGTATTTAAAAGTCTACAAGACAGAGAAATAAATATGTCATCATTTCAAGGCGCTGTAAAGACAAACCTATTAAAAGCTCAGAGATACTCAGACAGAAGTGCTATAGAGATGCCAGATATTACTACAAAGTATTCAGACAGCAAATGTCATACCCTACTTAAGAATCAAAGTAATGAAGAAAAGAGATTGAAAATTAGATCTATAAGTCTATTATCAGTTTGGGAGAAAAAGCAATTTGTGATGACTTTTATGGCAGCTTAATGACATACTTTTGAAAAGTGTAACATAACAGGCAAGAGCTGTGATGGAATTGTACAGATGAATCGTGGCAGATAGTTCATTTTGTTGATGAATACTTTGGCTATTTTGCTATCTCATACACTACAAAACCATTGAGTGTTTTTTTTGTTGTTCAGTTAAGCTGTAGCTTGTACAAAACCTCTTAATCATCGTGCTGTTCTATTTTTTTGCAACTTTCATGTGGCTCTGCTATGCCTTTTTGTAAAACAAGGTGTTACATATGCAATGCAAGATCTTGAAATATAAAATAGGCTACAATGAAGAAAGCTATAAAGGTGTTTATGAAATAAGATACAAAGAAAGAGTTTTATTATTGATTTTTAGATTTGTTTTTTGAAGCAGATGTAGAAGATAAAACTGGTTATAAATTTACAAGGTCCACAGCTATAGCCTTTCTGGAAAGGAATCAAGGGAGAGCAGCAACATTTACCCAACAAATTATATACAATAGATTTAACTGATATCTTAAAATATATAGCATATGAGAAATGAGGACTGGAAAAATTCCTCTCTTTGTGAGTGGTGTGTTTTTTTAAGTAAAGATAAAAAAAGTGAACCCTAACACTACTGTAAAGTTACAGGAAAGATATTGATTTCTCTAAAAATATCCCAAGTTCTTTGAACTGTGTATACATGTACATTAACCTTTTAGAAAACAAAATAAAATGAATAAAAAGAAGTACAAGCTCTAATAGTTTGTGATTCATACACTGATGCACCAGTGTACCATGAATGTTTACCCTTGGAAGGTAACACATGAACATTATGAAACAAAATAGTCTAAGATCTTCAAATAAACTTTGTGTGTCATGATGTTTAGTTGTCTTCTATATTACAGTTTTTCTTCTCTAAATATGTCAGTAGTGTTGTCTAAAATTTGATTTCTAGATTGCACTTAAAATATTCATATATGTAGGTTTTGTTTATGAAAGGGTAAGTCATTTAGTTCTATTGTATTTTAAATGTGATACTGTAAAAGGGAAAAAAAAACTATAATGGATTTTTTTTTTCTTTCCTAAGTGATACATTTGGTCTGCCCACATAGATTAAACAATTCTAAATTAAAATATAACCAATTCTACCATTAGATACTACACTGAAGTCTCTGGGAAATATGTGGGTGTCAGACGACAAATTTAGGCAAGACATCTGTACTTCACATGTACAAATATAAAGAATTAACTGTGTCAGCATAAGCCTGGTATGTACATAGAAACTGTTGTGGTATTAAATTCACCCACTCTATTCTAGTATTGCAGTCTAATTTTTTATGTATCCTAAGAGTTTACTTTTATTGTTACTGTGCTTTGAGCAAATGGTTTTTATTGAACTATTTATTGATACTTAGGTTTTTTTTTTTTTCCTTCCTTCAGTGGTGAGTGCATTTTATATCCATCAATGCATAGGAGTAGCCCAAATTATTACTTACAATGCGAATTTCATCACTATAGTGTGTTCCAGTCATGCAGCTCCATTAGATATCTCTACAGTTGCTTTTCAAGTCTTCTGTAACCCAAAGTAGTTGTGAATCTTATGGATTTTTTCCTTCTCTTGTTGATCTCTTTTCATTTATCTCTAGTAGTTCTAATACAGATCCACTAGTAAACCTGTTCAGAGTAGAGGGAGTTTTCAAAGGCATTCATCTCTGCTCTTAATTCAGTGGCAGCAAATTCAGGCAAACAATGAGGCTTCTGAAATCCCCAGAACTTCACCTCCAAACTCTTCACTTTGTGAGAAGTTTCAGATTCTCCCAATACCTTTAAAAAGCAGCTGACTTACTAATCTAAGGTGTCAGTGGTTGAGATAGGCTTATGATAAGATTTGATTTTGTCCCTGGTTGCCATTACCTCTAACTCAGGGTCTTTCATACAGCTCATAAGGTGTCCAGTGGAAAAAGCCCCTCTCCTGCGCTCTTGGGAGTGTAAGAGTTTAGGGAAGTGCAAGAAAATATGTTAAATCTCTTAGAATACCTGAAATTATGCCATTAAAATGTATGACACAGAACTTGCAGCCTTGTGCATGTCCAGCGTTCTTGATCTGGGATGCTTGTAGCAGTTCTGTAATGTAGAGAGTTATAAAATTGCCTGTTTAAATTGCACTAAACTACTTGGGCTGTGGCTGGAAACTGCCGGGAATCATCACAGGCTTGCGTTTCTACAGCTGTGTTTGCCCAACTGTCCTAGATCTGACTTTGTAAAAAGAGTGTTTTCAGAGGCTTTGCTGTTGCTATTCTGCAGTGCTTGGCTGGGAATATAATTTTTTTTGTCTGCTATGGCATGTTCACTGACCCTGAAAGCTGTTTGTGGCATAAAGAAGCCAGGACAGGAGGAGAGTCTTGCTCTCACGCTTGACAAAAGTGGCCTTTTCAAACAAGGTGGTTTTGTATTTGTCTTGGTCTGCAGGTTAATTCAGTGTAAAAATGTATTGTGCAAGAGCTTCCTTTATTTAGTAGGGAGTGCTGTATGAAATGCACTGCCTATGCAAAGCAAGCATTTTTGACAGTTTGAACAAATCAGTAATACTTTTATTAAAGTATTTGCAGAGAATCCAAGCTCTGTGTTCTTTCTGTTTAATTTTATGACTATTTGAGAGGTAGGAGATATTTTGCTAGCAAGGCAAGTGTTACACAATCTCCCTACCTCAGCATTTGAAAATAAAGGCTGCCTTTTGGAGAGCAGTGAAGACTGGCAATATTATCAAAAAAATTACAGGTGATTTCTTTTTCTAGTGGAGAGTTTTATGCAGCCAGTATTCCCTTGAGTGCCTGCACGGTACCAGCATTCGCTGTGTGAGGGCGGTTTTCTAATGAAAACCTTTCTTTCAGCAGAGCAGTGCAGGTGTTTGCTGGCAGTGGAACCCAGCGATGCACTGGCTTCTGCTGTCCCTCACCTGTTGGCTTACAAAGCAAACACTAATTTAACGTTTGTTTTAATAGGATTGGTGTTAAATTGTTGATAGTGCAGAACAGAAACAATTCAGCCTCCTCTGTTGCGTGTAGGTGGTTAATAAACCACATACTTTATTTTTTTACCATGAATAATAAAGATGGTTCCTTTGACATCTGTTCACATATTCACCTGAATCTTCAGACCTGGATCATCTTGAATGAAGGGATGCCACTGCAAATGGTTTAGTATGGCTGTTGGTGGCCTCAGCATTGTGAGTGGGAATAAAAATGTGTCTAAAAGCTAGTATGCAGCAGTTTTGATTGTCAGAAGTGGAATTAATTCAGTATTTCTTTCTAAAAAGAACATTTGGAGTGATAATGTGTAGAATATTGGTAACATTTTGAAATCTGAAAATACCTTTTATATATGACTATTTGCAGCTCACTGCAGAGGAATCAAAATTAAACTATTTCAAATCTATTGAGAAAGCAAAAAGCCCTTTAGAAATATTTTTAGTGGATTTAGTCAGGGAGAGCATTGCTGTTCTGAACTCCGGCTTGTAAAGACATAATGTTACATTGTTTCTCTGTTCTTAATTTTGTCCTTTTTGTGTTAATATCAAAGCTTCAGGGTATTTCACTGGGGAATTTTTTTTTTTGTTCTATCCAAGCACTTTTTTAGCTGTCATGAATATTTTTGCTTAGTGAATAATAAGAATATATAAAAAGAAAGCCATCAGGCTTGCAAATTGAATATTTACGTAATTTCTTTAGCTATCTTTTTGGGTGTGCAGTATTAAGTCCTGATTCGTGGAAATCTAAGTTACAGAACATGAAGCAGGATTTTCAGATAAAATTACTATTATCTTTGGATTATATTTCCTTGTCAAGGAAATTAAATTTCTTTTATTATCCTTTTTTTCACCACTATGATTGTGAAAGAACGTTGTGAAGTTTTTGATCTTCTAAATTGTGTGTCAAATTACTCAATATGTGTTAAGGGGAAGTGTCTTAGATTCTGTGAGGGAAACCTCATTTGTGTGAAGAGACAGAACAAATTCCTTTATTATATATATGTATAATTATTCCTATATTACTTCATGTACAACTAAATAAGCCCAAATCTATTTAAAATGTTTTTGTAGGAGAAGACAGGGTATTTTAGAAGTGCATCCTGTTTGTACTTTTCTGTTAAACTGATTGTTTGGTCATTTGTTAGTTGGAGCATTTGGCAAAAAAATTGCGGAGAGCAGTAGAGCAGCAAATTGTCTTTGATTTTAAAGCATTATTTAGGCTTCAGTTTCTGTAAAATATGGTCCTCATGATGGAATCTGAAATCTGCAAAGCTGCTGATAAACTGTTTCTGGGCATGTTGACATAAAGCCACATGTTTCCTGGGAACCCTTTTCCAGACATGCAGTCCCCACACCTGTGTGCTTTGCTGCCCACCTAAGATTTTTGTGTGTGTCCCCTTGTGCATATGCCCTTTTCTGTCTGAAATCCAGTGCTTTGCTGCCACTTCTACATTAACAAGGAGGGAGGGAAAACAACAACACTTGGAGTATCTGTAGCAAAGGCTTCAACTCTTGCACTCACATGGGAAGCCCCTGTGAGAAGATGGTAGTGTTTAGGAAATTTTGAGCAGCAGGACGCTGGCAGAGGAGTGTGTTCACTTGACTACAGGTGCCCTGAAAGCACAACAGACCCTGATTATTCGTCTGTGTCAGGGGAGAGAATAAGTTTTGCCATTAAATATAACTTTGCCAATGCATTCAATACCTCATCATCAATACAAGCTGTGTTTCCAGACTGTTTTCTTCTCTGGCGTTTTGGGTCCCCTCGCCACCCTCAGCCTGACCTCTCAAAGTCTGTGCTGTTGGCCTTCAAATGCTGCCCTGGGGAATCCTGGCCTGCCCCAGGCCCTCGTACACATCCCCAGGGAGTTAGCACCAGCTGCCTGGCTGCTCTGCGAGACATTGGGAGCCAGAGGCAAAGTGGGAACTGGTTGGAGCCACGGCTGTGCCTGCTGGTGTGTTACCATTCACTGATGTGAACTCACTTAACACTGTGAGGCAATAACTGTGTGCTTTTTGACTAGGGCTGCAAGACACTGCTTCAATTTAAGGTAAATAATGTTTATGAAGGAATTCTCCCCAAAATTCAGGGGAACAAAAAAGCTTGCCTTATGTTGAGGTGGATACAGCAGTTCTGATTTCATCTATTTTTTTTTTTTTAATACTAAAGAGATGTTTAATAAGAACTACACAGGCAGACCAAGTAGCCTAGTGCGTTGATTATCAGCAAAGAAGTCAGCAGCTGCACAGTAACTAGTTAGTCTCATGCAGCACTTATGGTAGTCATGTGGTGTATAAGTTAGCCAGAATATTACTGTACTTGAACTGAATTGTGTTTGAGCTGGTAAGTGAAATACGCAACAGCGTATTTCCTGAATTAGTTCTCCAGTTTGCATGTATTGCTTCCATGAAATTTTGAAACTCTCTGTTCTAGCAGGTATTGTGGATTATTGCAACAGGACTCCCAAAATGTTGAATTTCTAGTCTATGGATGACTTTGCTTAGTTAGTTAGGCCTTTTTATTGTTATGTTTTGTATGTAATGATCCAAATTTTGTTTGTGGATACTGTTGCAAAACATTTGTAATGTATGTGGGGATGTATACTTTGATACTTACTGTGTAAGTGTTTCAGCTCCAACTGCATATCCAAAACCTTTTAAAAGGAAATCTCAATGAGCCCCATGGGGCAAAGTAAATTATTACATGTGGTGAACTCTTAAGTCATAGACCAAGGTCATGGCAGTGAGAGTGTATTTCAAAAAGGTTTTATCTGTGCTTGGAAAGCAAATGAAATCTCTCATCATTAACTTTAGAATTATAGTTATAAGAGGATTTTCACTAGAGGTGAAAGATCAAGTTCATGGCGGACATAATGGAGTCTGAAAAGTTATTTCTGAGACATAATACTAGGACATGAAACATTCACTGAGGTTTTCACATTATTGATGGAGAGTTTACAGCCTCTAATCCGGATACTGAAGATCAGAATGGTTCTAATAACTGCTATCCATTGTGGCTTTATTTCAGCCTTTTTAGATGGAGGGGAAAAATCCAGCTCCTTTTTTTCTTTTTTTCTTTTTTCCTTTTGGTAATATTGTAAAGAATTCTGGAAAAACTTCCTAGCTTTTTGGCTGTATCAGTCTGTCATAGTGCACAGGTTACCTTCTTTAGATAAAAACAATATGGGAAGATTATTTAATAATTTTTCCTTCTATGGGAAGATTATTTAATAAACCTAAGTGATCTTAATGAATCCCTCAAAGCACGTGTGCATGCAGTGATATGATCTCTGTCCTTATTTGCTGATAGTTCACCTAAACCAGAAATAACAAATGTGGAAGGGAAACAGGGCAGAGAAGCATAAGTAAAACTAAGGTTTTTAGTGACCCAGATTTTTACCCTGTCAGTGGAAATTTGTATTCATTTGTCTGTTTATTCAGAAGACTTCTGTATTTTGCTAGACTTTGCATATGTATGTGCATGGCTTTCGGTGGTACCAGTGAGCAGTAGGAACCTGCTCAAGAGCAGAGAGTCTGAACTCCGTGCCTGTGTTTTGGGAATGGTTTTGCAAATACCCCTGCCAATAACAGCACTCAGTTGCTCACAAATGTAACAGTGCTCGATCTATTTGCTTGTAGAAGTGTTGAAATTTGCTAGCTCTGTGCTGCATTTAAAAGTAGAGTATTAAACAGTCATCACCAAAAATGAATCCCTTTGTATTTGTACTTTCACGGTCATGCAGGTTATTACATTTACAGGAAAGTTTCAGCTCTTGCAGTTTTATTTAGAGGAGTCTGTTTAGTCCTGTTTTCATACTGTTTCACTTCTGGGTTAAAATTTGAAGTTTTGGTCTTTTGTTTTCTTAAATCCTTCCATCTGCTTTAAGAAGGCACTTTTGGCAAATGATATTTTAATATCTTTGAAAATATTAAAAATTATAAAAATGTATAAAAATATAAATAGATAAATAAAAATATAAAAATATAAGCTAATTCTACAATACTACAGAAGATTTTATAACTGGAACTACAGGAAGTCAGCCCTAAGAGTGGCTATCAGTTGTATTCTACTTAAGCAAAGTACTTTGTTTTGAAATGAGTATGTTTTGAGGGAAACCTTCCATATATTCAATATATATAAGATTTCTCAAAGTCTTTTAAGATGAGGAAGCCTAAACCAGGTGGATAAGTTACCAGTAATTAGAGAAAAGACAACATTAAAATGGGAGGTAAAATTTCAGCTTTGATCTATGCATTTGTTTTATGCTTCCCATTTAAAACAACATGATCATGCCATTTAGAAAATGTACACTCTAACATTTTTTTTTCTGTAATATTAATGTCATATATGTAATCTCAAAAATACTTGCTGTACTTTGGTTATCCAAATGGCCCAGAATATCAGTGTTGAGTGAGACTTTCTATATAGGTTATGTTCTCTAATACTTTAGTCAATGTCCTCTCTCATACCTTTTCTTTTCAACCAGCAGTGCAGCATTTCTATTTCTAGGCATAGTCACAAATGTCTGTGACCTATTGATGCTGGGACGTTTCTGCTGTTCGTACCACCCATGTCGATGACTTCTGCATGGCTTGGTTCTCTGCAGTTTGTGATCTGAGACAGAACAATAGATGTTGTTTGTAAGTAGGAAATACACAGAAAAATACACAGCATTGTGAAGTGCTGTCCTCAAATCCCTTCTGAAAATGAGGCACTTATGAAGCATCTCTGCTTCATAAGGGGTTTGCTGTCATGACCCCTTGTGTAACAAATGCATCTGTTGCTACATTTGGTTTTTTGAACCTGTCTGAAACTCCCAGCAGATAAAACTCAGAGTTTTATCTCACCTTCTGCAAATAACAACAAAATACCTACCTTGTAAGCTTGATTTCTTTGTTTTAGTCGATTCCTTAACATTTTGTTTTTCAGTTTTCCTGTAATTTAGAGTATTGCATTGAAATTAGTCAGTTTTATGGGTAACAATTTCTCCCTTTTACATGTACACAAATTCAGAACAGTAGTCTCTGCACTAGTTCTGTTTTATGTAAATATGAAATTCTAGCTACTTCATAACTTGGGTACTTTGTGAGTCTGACAGCTGTGCTGTCTGAGCTGTGATCAGGATTCAGGTGTGTGTGTTTGTCTTTAGAATGTGTAAAATTTTTCTCCTTGTCTTAGCAGTAAAGTTATGCTTACCACCCTCCCAGTTCTTCCCCCCTTTGGTATTTTTTGCATAATATAAGTCATTGTGCCCTTTGTAAGGATTCTGTCATATCTCTAGGTGATCACACTGACTTTAATTTCCCTCCTCTTTCAAATCATCAGCCAGTTGCGGCATGTTCTTTGTCATCTTCCTTACTAGTATAAAACCCCAGTGTAAATCTGTCGTAGTATTTTGTTTCCCTGACTCCCTGGTCTTACTAGCAGTCAGTGCTCCCAACTTGCAAGAGCTTTTTTTACACAGACAAATCACTTGTCATGCTAACTTATCATACACTATCTTGTGAGGTAGGTGGCTCATTTAGCAACACTTCCAGCAGGCTACATTGATGGTTTCTTTATCAACTTACGGAGTTTTTTATTTTGGGTTGTGAGTTGTGGGAGGTAAGAGTGTCTCTTAATACTCTAATGATTTTTTGCAACCTAATGCAGATCTGCCATACAAGCAGATTTTAAAGAGATTTCCTGTCTTTCAGGCTTCAAGTTCCTTCTAAATTGTCTGATGTAAGGCAATGGAAAATTTCATTTTGTCAGGTTATTTCCTCCTGTGGAGCATATTGTAATATGCTGAGTCTTTATTCTGAGCCATCTAATTTCTCAGATGTTTTTACAAAACTAGAAATAGTTGAATTCAGTTTTCCTTCTAATTAGCACATGCCAGCTGTTACCAGCAAAAGAACACCTGTGCTTCTAGTGACAGTACCTGGAAACTTGGGCCTGATTCTTCTTCTTTATCCTAGTGTAAACCAGATAGTCATCTGTTGAAATCAAAGCCATGGACAGGGTCAGTGTAGGTAAGAGTTACAAACGAAAACTGGGTCTATGTGATTTGTAGTAGGTGGATTCCAGAGGTGGTAAGGTGTGCAGTTGGCATAAATGCTAAGTAGATACATTAATAAGTAGAGTACTGCATTTTTGTCCACTAAATTCTCATGGTAATTACTGTCTTTTTGAAAATATGGTCTCTGTTTCAAATAAATTAAACTGCCTTTAAATTTAAAATAGAGAAATAAAAGCAGGTGTTGGTATTGTTCATGCTATAAATGTTTCTAAAGACGAAGCTTTATTTGTGGCTTAAGGTTGTGTCATTATCTTGAAGTCAGAGTAGTCATACTTATCTCTAGGAAGTGTGTTTGTCAGGAAACATTGCTAAGCTTTCCCGCTACTATCTCCTTATGCAGGTATTAGAAGAGTATAAAGTAATTTTATTAGCTGACAAATTGCTTGCTTACAAGATAAGAAACAGAGCTTTGCTCAGAGGAGGAAATGTGTAGTTCTTCCATCTACGTTCGGAAGCCTATTTCCTCCAGCTTTCATTGCAGGCAAAGGCAGCCTCCAAAACCCAGGAGAATTTAATCAAAGTGGTTTGTGGATGTTTTCTCCTAAGTTTGTTCATACAGACAGAAGTAAAATACCTACATTATGAAGAACTGCATGTTATACATACAGTCAGCAGTAAACTATAGAGCTGTACTGTTAAATGATAGATTGGGAAATAGGAAAGAAAATGTAGCAGTTCTACGTACAGCCTTTCATAAATATGTTTTGAAATCAGGAATCCTAGTTAGAATTTAGTACTTGGGCAGAATTAATAGTTCTGCTGTGAGATCAGTGATTGAACTATATGCCATTTAAAATATTATTCATTAACCTTTTTTTGGTATAGACTGAGTAGGTGCTTGGATGAATTACAGATACTTTTCATGGTAGTGTTACTCATGTCCAAAATGTCTTTTTCTCTCTCTGTTCCACTGTAATGACAGATAAATGGGAGCTACTCTATTTTGTTTCCAAATTAGGAGAAGTGTTAACATGGATTTTGTTTGAAGACCTTTTTTCTCTGGAGTTTGTTTTCCTATTTGATTTGCGTGTGGATATCTTGACATTCCTGTCATGCTACAGTGCTTTCTGCTCCCAGCTGTTGAGCTTTTGGAGAGTGGCTGTGGGGAGTTTTATTTACTATTAGAAAACATCATGGAATATCTGTAATTTCATAATAGATAGTGCAAGGCAACATTAGCTAACAGTGTTTGGATACCCATAGAACGTAAATCAATACTTGGAGTAAACAGAGGAGTATTTACCTTCTGAAGCATTTGCTTATTTGCTGTTGGAGTCCTGGTGATGGTGTATGGCTTTGAGAAGAAGTCTGTAATACCTATGTCCAAAATGTAACTGTAATATTAAGGCAATTCTACAAAAATGTTCTTTTAGACATTGTGAGAAATGTTTGTTAGAATGTGTATCTATATAATTTGTGTTTTTCTATCTTTAATATGTAGAATTTGGGTGAGATTTATTTGCTTTTTTGACTGCTTATTTTCTCTGTATTTTTGTGAAGTAGGTCCAATATGTTCTTTTGTGGAGTATTGTTTGTTGCTGATTTGGAAGGAGTAGGGTGAAAAGGTAGGTGTATGGGATGCACCATTCAAGTTCTATGGCAGGTGAAGACAGAGGGTATTAGGCATCTACAGTACATAAAATACCAAAATTAAAATTCTGCTTAGTTTTCATTGTTTGTTGCTTGTTTTAATGCCATCTTCACTGACACAATCACATGCTATTTTTTTAAACACATTAGTTTGGCCTGTTCTGCCTTACAGTGCTTTTCTTACTACACTGCAGTCTCATTTGTTCTGTAGTAGACAATGTATTAATAAGTACAGTAAAAGTTTTTACTGTGATGGTATAGAATGTTTTGTGACTTGTCTCTACTGTGTCAAGTGGCATAGCTACTTGCAAGCTATAGCAGTCACAGAAGTCATCAATGAAACTCTTAAGAGGCTGATATCATAGCAAAGCTGTTAAGGCACGCATTTGTTGAGCACATGTTGTCTGTAGAGAGCACACAAAAGTTTGTTGTCGTGGTGCTACCAGTATTTTAAAGTTTAATTATTTGGACTAATCCATACTCTAACAACATACCTGCTTGGTGAGAAAGCAAAGGAAGATTTGCTTGACTCATAGTCAGAAAGAAATTGCGTCACATCTTTCTGAATATCTCTCAAGAATGCTGAATTTTTCAGAAGTTTTTTTACTGTTGATATGATGCAACTAAAACCGGTGTTGCACAGGTTCTTTTCTTACTGGTCCAGCTGTTACAGTGCATTAGGAAACTGCTAAAGCACTTTAGGGTACCTTTTTAGTATTGTTTCTCCCACTGAGAGGGGAATGTTCTGGCTGGAAGAAAGCAGCATAGATGTGTGAGAAATAAGAAGATGAAGTTTAGCACATGATTTTCGAACTGCTTCTGTTTGTAGCACTTGCTAAAGGTTTGCTTTGGGAGCTGGTGTGATATGACAGATTATTCAAAGCTTTCTCCATAGCTTTGTTCTGAACATTTTGAAAATATCCTGATAAGGCAAAGTGAAATGATACGGGCCTGCTTTTAGGAAAGCACTAGAATCTGACTTTACTTAGTGTCCATTCTTTTTAGCTTGCTCTTACCAGTGGAAGGGAAGAGAAGGTGTGGTGACTGATTGGAAACAAAAAGGATACCCACACAGAAGTGATTTCTTCCTTATTGCTATTATGTTCCACCCCTGGATTGTAAAAATGATGCTGCTTGGAAGTATGTGGCTTGGATAATGTTCATAGTATGGGCATGCTTACTTCCCTTAGAAAAATACGTGGGAGATTTTTATTACGTCCAAGTCTGAGCGCTCTGGCTCCTTCTGTTGCCAAGTGCAGGCAGTAAGTGGGCACTGGGAGCACCTGGGATGTAGGAGCTCTGCTGTAGGAAGGATGTAGGAGCATTGGCATAGTGAAAGAGCCTTCTGTGGGTCTGCCTGCAGCAGTTCATGTCTGGCTGCCAGTGGTGCATCTGATGTAACTATAGGGTGGGAGTCTGATGGATTAGAGCTTGTGGCAAAACTCGGGTACCCTCTGATGGTGAGAAAGCCTGGCCTTAGAGTTAAACCTTCCTTTCTCTGTGTTTGCAGCCTGTTTGACCCCTCTGGACTCAGAGTATCATGAGCTGCCCAGTGTCTGAGCTTGGAGCAGGCAGTCAGGCTCTCAGCTGAATCTGTTACACTTGTCAGTGGGTCCTGTTTCAGGGATAACACTGCTGGCAGCTGAAACCTATGGATTAGTAAAAAATAGTGTTTGAGGGGTTAGAGTAATTTTTTGTAGGCTTTTAAAGGCATTATTTGATCATGCAGTGTGTTGGCCTTTCAATAAAATCTTCATTAAATCCACCCACTCATTACAGTTTCTTTTTTGCTTCCGTTTTCCTTTGTCATATGCTCTTCCTTGGATTATCATTCATTAGCTTCTTCAAAGAGATTAACAATTCCTTAAAAGGGGATCATGTGCATTCTGGTGGTCTGTGTGAAAGTGGTGCTCGAGAGCAGAGAAGCCATGGGATCCCTATAGAAATTTGAAGACAATTTTGATACTCTAGTCCACTCAAAAATCTGCTGATACTGTAATGTTTTTTCCCTTGCCAGGACCCTCCTTGCCTGGTGTCATTTGTTGAGCTCTCCTGGGATGAGATTAGTCTAAAACAACAAAGTAGCCAGATGTCTGGTTCTGAGAGAGTCCCAGAGGCCAGGGTATGGTAGGCAACAGTAATCGCTGGGGGCTGAAGATCAAAGATACTTGAGAATTACTTATGGGCACATACTATGTGTCATTCCCATTATTAACAGGCTGAGAAAATTTGTATCCCTAATTAACCCTTTTGTTGGTTAAATTTTTTTGCCAGTACTATCCTGTCTGTAGTAACTATTTGTTCTTTTTGATACTGTTACATAAGTATGTGTTAGTTAAAAAAAAAAAGTAATATCCTCATCATACCGAATTTATGTAACTCCTTCAGATCCTTTTTATCATGGTCATTTCTAAATGTCATAAGTTAGCATGATTTCTTTTTGTTTACTGTGCCATCCCTTGGGCTGGTGTCATTCCTATCCAGAACTGTCAATAAGAATAATTAACTTTGCAAGATAGTGGTTTTAGTTCATTGCTTCCTAATCTAAAAAGAATTAGTATCTAATTCCAGCAAGGGGATGTCAGCATATCACTGCTTTTCCTCATATTGCTATTCCTAATTAAATGTTAATTAGTATTTTTAGTGATTGGTGTTTTTTTTCTATTGTACACTCTGAAATAACAAAATAAGATTGGAAGTGCTGACTCTGAATTTGTGTAGTGCTTTAGGAATGAGTGGCTCGTGGAGAGAGAGAGAAAAACCTGATTGCAGCCTTCTGTGCTTTTTCTTTCTTTTTTTTTTGTTTATCCTCAGATGAAAATAGCAAGGTTGTGAGTGGAATATCTGTTTACTAAATAATAGCATTCTGTGCTGTTGTAGTACTGAAGGCTGAACAATATTCCTTAACTTTTGAATCATATGCAGTAGTTATCGGACATACCTGTTGGTTAGGATCAGTACAATTTCACTTTTTTTAACATGATATAATATTATGTGTGGTAAATACTGCGTGTGCATGTTTGAGTGGCAGGGTGAGTTTCTGGTCACACTAAATTTATTTGCAGTTTATTGTCTATATTATACATGTTTAACAATTGTAGCAGGCATTTTTGAATGAGTAGTAAGTGAAGAAAAGATCCCTGGAGTGATTTAAAAGATCGAATTGATTTATCTTTTCCAGTCTTGACAATCTCACTTCAGAACATTTTATTGGAGGAAGAAGCCCCAAAGCTGACCTGCCTGAAAGTCTATTGTGTTTTTTACGCTTCCACTTTTGTCACAGATGTGCCTGCTGTTTGCATTCTCCATCACAGCCGTGACTGCTGCTCTATTGTCCTCATTCCTTTTCAGCTGCACACCTCATCAGCCTGGCTCTACACCCAAAGCCGTGTTTAAAACAAATCAGCATCTAAAGAAATGGAAGGGCAAAGTTTTTGGCGAAGCAAGGTTATTTAACCTATGGCTGTCAGCAGGTATAGCCAATGATCTTATGGAGATTTTAATGATTGTCATAATATTAATAGGATAGAGACAGGTACTGTGCTCCTCAGAGGTGCAAGGGAAGGGTGAGCTGCATAAGAGTGGATCCCAGGCAGTAGCTGTTTCCATATGTGTGTTGGCATCCTGGATTTTGGATCATTTATTGCCATTCATGTGCCATAATCCAAGCACAAGGGCCTCACTGTGGCTGTTGGGAGCCACATGTTGCTCAGAGCTTCTGCCCTGGCTACGCTAATGTGAAGAAAGAAGGTCTTTTTAATGTCTTAATTCTGGTTTGCACAACCCTTGTGGATTGTTTTTTTCCTTTTTTTCCTTCTCATTTGTTCCCTTGGGAGGCATTGCGGCAGTTTTGGTTGTCTGCACTGCTCTCTCGAAGGTCGTGGTCAGAACTGGAACAGGTTATCTCTGAATGCACATGAAGTTGTCTGCAGAGGTCTGCATGACCTTCCTTGGAATTAGCTCACACAGGCAGCAGGGTGCTTACTAGGAAGGTTTGGAATCCCTAGCTGAGGCTTTGGGAGAGCCCTGCCAGATGGATTTGTAGCATATCTGAAACAGAAATGCCTTTCCCTTCATTCTCTTTTGTTTTCTGCCTAGAGCTCTTGGAAGCCACTCCGCAGCTACTGCTGACAAGCAAGAATGTGACATAGTCAGCAAATATTAGATGAATGTATAAAAGTAGAAGCACTGGTATCTTCCTGTGTTTTCAGGGTGATAACATTCATATATATAGATATATATATATATATTATTTTTTTTTAACTGATCATTAGTACCACCTTTCTAGTTTAGGTTAAAAAGTGACTGGATCAGAGGTGATGCAGGAGATTCAAATGCAGTGCAGGAACAGAGAAAAGCACTATAGAACTATTTCTCCCTGAGATGTCAGCTACTTTTTATATTGAGAGATGAATTTATGAAGCACTAGTTTTTATTAAAACAGTAATTGGAGCTTGGAACTGGTGGAATTACTGATATCTTCTACAATTAGATTGTCCCCCACTTTCTTGCTCATGTAGCACATTTCTGTACCATGAAAAGTCATAGGGACCTATAAAACAGTTCTTTATTTCAGATTACAGAACAACATGCTTTAGAGCAATGTGGGTGCTTGAGTAGACTCAGAAATAGGTGTAAATACCTTATACAAGTGTACTGGTTTGCTTGACAAAGCTGGGGTGCTACAGAGGTGGATTCTGTGCGAAGCTGCTGGAAGTTTCCCCTATGTCTGATGGATCCAATGCCAGCTGACTCCAAGACAGACCAGCTGCTGGCCAAGGCCAAGCCCATCAGCGGTGGTGGTGGTGCCTCTGGATAACATATTTAAGAAAGAAAGGTTGCTGCACAACATGAGCCAGGAGAGAGGAGTGAGAATATGTGAGAGAAAGCTCTGCAGACATCTAGGGCAGGTAAGGAGGAGGAGAAGGAGATGCTCCAGGTGCCAGAGCAGAGATTCCCCTGCAGCCTGTGAAGACCATGGTGAGGCAGCTGTGCCCCTCACCAGTGAAGGTGGTAGAGCAGAGATCCACCTGCAGTACAGGACCCCAGACTGGAGTGGGAGGCTGTGGCCCTGTGGGAAGCCTGCACTAGAGCAGGTTCCTGGCAGAGCCTGTGGACTTGTGGAGAGAGGAGCCTACACTGAAGGAAGTTTGATGGCAGGACTAGTGACCCTGTGGGCAACGTTTGAACAGCCTGTTCCTGAAGTACTGTATCGCATGGAAAGAGACCCATGCTGGAGCAGGTTTTGAAGAACTGCAGCCTGTGAGAAGGATTCATGTTGGATAAGTTCATGGAAGACTCTCTCCTGTAGGAGGAACTCTATGCTGGAGGACAGAAGAGTATGAGGAGACAGAGGCAGCATGTGATGAACTGACTGCCCAAGCCCTATTCCTCATCCCCTGGCACCTCTGGTGTGGAGGAGATAGAGAATTTGGGAGTAAATTTAAGCCTAGAAAAAAAGGAGAGTTGAGGGTCTTTTTAAGATTTATTTTTATTTCTTGTTATCCTACTCTGATTTGATCAGTAGTAAATTAAATTATCTTTTGTTCCCAAGTCAGGTTTGTTCTGCCTGTGGCAGTAATGGGTGAGTGATCTCTCCCTGTCCTGATCTCAACCCAACAGTGTTGAGATTTTTTTTTCTTCCCTGTCCTGCTGAGGAGAGCAGTGATAGAGCAGCTTTGGTGGGACCCTGGCATCTAGCCAAGGTCAACCCACCACCACAAGCTGAATAAATTTGAATACATTAAGGTGTTATATTGCATATTAATGAATAATGCTTCATTCTGGGTACTCCTATTTCAAGAGGGTCTTTATGAATTTGAAATAACTTTTGTGAAGGAAAAAAACATAAGAAGTAAAGAGACTGCCCCCTACAAATCTGTGGGAACAGTGTTCTCTAGTTAGGGCTAGTGGGCATCTAGGGATGACAGGGATGTTCTGCTGGCACAGCTGTGTATGGAAGACAACAATACTGATGTTCTTCTCTTTGGTATTTAAGAAGAAAGCCATAAGAACTGTGCTATGAAAGAGCAAAGGCTCTACAAGCAGTCAGGAAGAGTGAATGTTGTAAAAGAAAAGAAAATTGTGATTGAATTGAAGGATAAATTATGAAGGAAATTAAAATGTATCATCCAATGGATAGTTTGTTACTTCAAGAAAATATGTGAGGGTTTTATAGAGGACCTATCATCTGAAATATAATTTGAACAATTTGTATATATTTTCCTCCATACCACAATTTTTATATTTAATGCTTTCATAAGTGCCCACTGTTTTAAACAGCCCATCACAACCCAAGCTGTATCAGAAACTTAAGCCTTAGCTTCGCTTTTACTTACCTGAGCCATTACAATGTTCCGACCTTGGGCTGTGTGAAATCAAAAAAAAATCTAATTTTGACTTAAGTGAGTTGTGGGTCTGATCATGTAGTGAAATAAATAGAAAAATCTACCTTTCCATTCACAAGTTTATTTCCGGTCACACATTCCATTCACAACATTGGAGTTCATCAGAGGAGGAATTTGACTAACATTGTGGCTTTCTATAATGTGTCTGCACTGGAAACATGTCTGTATGCACAAAGCATTCGCCACCAACAGCAAAAGCTTCTTGATAATTTGATTATACTCAAATTCTTTGTATAGGATCCTTGCTGTTGAATATTTGTTTTTCCAGCATGCTAGGTACAACTTCTTTTACCTCAATTTCTGGAGTTTTTGACCTATAATTTGGAGAAGAAAGGAAATTAATTAGAACAAACTCTGGAAAGTTGGAAGTGTTCAAGGGATTTTTCTTATGATCTGTTGTAATTAAAAATGTCAGCTCATTTTCCTGTGTTTTTGATAACCGAAGTCATTTATATTTAGAGGTGTTGAAGGAGAAAAGTTAATGTTCTAAGTTAATTAGTTAATGTTCTAAGTGCTGTTCAGTTTTATGCCAACAGTGATGGTGATTGGTTTATGGAGTAAAGGAGATGGTGGAAAGATCAGGAGACAGTTGACAAAGCTCTTCCTTTCTAAATTGCAGATCCTAAAAATCTAAATCAACTCATAGTAATATATAGGCTTGTGGTTTTGTGAGTAGACTCTTGACTATATTGAAATATTTTGTAAACCCCCTAGGTTATTCTAGCATTTTTATTGGTGACCCTGTGACCCAGCATAAATTCAATGCAAAGGGCTTTTAACTGCATCCCAGTTCCGAGGGATGTGCTGCTATCAAGTTATGACCGTAGTGGCAGAGAAGAATGTCTGTGTTGTGAAAATTAATTGCTTGTAAGCAAATGTTTTGGAAATGTGACACGATTTTCATAATGTATACTTTCTGTTACCATTATGTATTCGAGGAATGGTAATAGGCAAAGCAGAGCAGAGCTTGTGTAGCGGTTGCTTTCTAAAATATTTAAATTCTATAGCTAGTATTACTTTACATGGTCTTTCTCTGACAGGCCATTGTGACATGGATTACTCTTCTTTGTACTGATAATATAAAACCCAAGCATTTAAAATAAAATACGGAATTGCTTCTGAATGTTTCCTTCTTTGAGGGGGCTGGGTAAATGAAAATTAATGAGGTTAGGGAAATTTTGCTTCACAAGTGATCAAGTAAATCAGGCTTTGCACAATCTGCAAAGCATTATTTTAACAAGACTGTATTGCATTTCTGTTGTGCCTTCCACTGTTAAGGGTAATTAGAGAAAATGTATGTTTTAATGAGAATAAAAGTTATATTAGAACCAAAAGCTCTTCTCCTAGTAGTCTTTGAGATTGTCATGTATAATATGAAGAAAATATATTTTACTGGCAAGTGTGTTTATTATTCTTCTTGTTAAGTAGCTGGTACAAGCAGCATGTATACTGTAAATAAAAGGGCTTGTAAGAGAACTGCATTGAAATACACTGTGTAATAAATGTAAGTTTGTTTTTTTTTTTAAGGGCTTAATAGAGGGAACATGCAAATTAGTGTTCTGAGTTGTAGTTTGCTACCCAAAGCGTTTGAAATGTGGGAATATTTTTCAGGTGTTAAGAAATGTTTGTTGGGAAGAGTAGTACAATTCTAAGCCTTCTTTAAATTCCGCAGTTTTGTGGATCTTGCATCTGAAATCAGCATTATAGTGTATTTTGGAAATATCTAATGTGTGTATTTGTACAGCTGAAACTTCATCACGGGCTCTGTTCCTTAATCAGTAGCCATGTCCTCTGTGGTGGCAGGCCTTGTATCAAAGATTGTGAAATAGTTTTGCTGCTGAAAATCTTCCAGCATTACAAACCACAGCAAGAATAAGCAAGCCCACCCTAAACTGGCTTCCTTGGATGGTATGGCACAGAGGAAAGCAAAGGCATGTGTCTGCCTTTTTGCTTTTTCCTGCTCCTTCTTTCCGAGAAGAATCCAGTGGATAGGTAGGACTGAAAGTTGCACCTGGAGAGTAGTGCTTTGTATTTGAAATCATGTTTCAAGGTCTGGATCCTGCTGGCAGCAGCAGTAGGTCCTGTTGCAAACCCTAGACTTTCCAGAAGTTAAAAGGCAGGGAATGAGTGCTGGAAATGACATGGCAAGGCAAGTTCCAATAGTGAATAAGGATGTGCAGCAAGTGCATTAAGCAGAAGTGGAAAACGAGTGTGTGTCCTTTGTGGGAAGGTAATTGTGCATGGGGACTTAGTAGGATCTGGATCGGCTGAGGTGGAGCGACTGCCACAGGTTGATGGGCAGGTGATCCAGCAGCCTCCGCCCCGGCGGCACAGGAGGGCTGCCTAATATGCTGTGTGCCCTAAGGGCCTGGGGGAACACAGTTGGATTATTATGTTAATGCCTGAGCCTGCTGCCCTCTTCCTATCCCAGCTGGGCTCCCTGTTGTTAGGAACTGCTTTGCTCTGACAGTGGAGTAATATACTTCATGATTGAAAGGCCAAAGGGGCTCACAAGAAAAAAGAGCAGGCCTGCACAGATATGTAAATGAAGGGGGGAAGGCTGTAGGAGGGTTTGTGTGTAGGTGTGGGTAGAAAGTTTATTAGGAAATGAATAATATAAATCTGCTAATTGAATTGTTATTTACAAGTCCCATTTCCTGATTTGTTTCTTTGTGCATTACCCCCCCTAATGCTGATGTACAGTGAATTTGAAGTGCTTACCAAAGCAGGCACTTAGGTTGATTTATTTCAAACTGAGGGGCTATAATACACTGGTACCAGTGTACAATGCTGACAATGGTGTATTTTTCAGGACTTTGATTACTGTTTCATGCTCTGCCACTAGATTGCTACACTACAGCTTATAGTGGTGATATGATTCTTTTATATATATTGTGGATAAGTATATCACTCTGAATTTTGTTGATACTTCCATGAGATAGATACAGATTACAAGAATATATTTGTTATGGTGTTAGAGAAAATTGAACTTTGATTCAACGAGATGATGACGATGTTGTGATATTTTTCTGAGGTCTTTCCTGCAGTAGAATTGACTAAACAGAGACTGGGTTTTAGAATGAATGTATGTGAGAGATGAAAATCTGTTCCATAAACAGGTGTGGGGGTTTTTGATGTTTGCTTGGCTGTTTTTTTTCTTTTTGATGATGATATGACCTGATATACTGAGTCTTTCTCTGCCTTTTATCAAGCTTCTATCAGTGGCAAAACTTGACTCGAAATACCAGCCAGACGTGATTTGTAACATGCTTATTTGTCTATTTTACACCCTAAAGTACTGATCACAGACTAGTCAAAGAAATTGCCATTAACCTAAATTAAACCTTTTAGTGAGAGGTATTTTTACAAAATGCAGCTAATGTGTTAGATATAAAGTTGTTTGATAGGTGATGTGCTTGTGCGTTTAGCTGGTACTTGCATTTTGTTGGAGATGTGATTTCTGGTTGCTTCTAGTGTTTGAGGTGACTTTTTCTACTCTTCACGTGTTTGCATATCCCAATTCTGCTCCTTATCTTTGTGTTCACATTATTGCTACTCTCTGTTGCTATTAAGAAGGTGTGTCTCTCTTGGCATCAGTACCTCCTGCTGTGCAGCAAATTTGGCAGCTTTCGCACTTTTGACCTGGCGGTTGTGAATGCACTTCTTACACAGTATTGTCCACTTATGTATCGTAGGGCGTCTTCTGTTACTGAAGTACTACGTGGTGAAAAGAACTCTGGGTCTAGAGCAGAGTATCTACTGGTAGCAGCAGTATCTGCGTTCTGCTGGAGCCTTTGTACTTAACAAAGAATTATTGATTTCTTTGTCAAGGTCTCCTTGGAGTTTCTTGTGGGCAAATCAGAATGTGTTGTCCCTGTCTCTACAGTTTATCAGTTAAGGTGAGAAGATAGCTTGAACCACAAAATGCTGGAAAACAGATGCATTGTTATAAAGTATACGCTTTCTTGTTGAAGGAGTGCTTTTTTCAAAAATTGCATTTTTATTTTTCTTTCACTTTGTATCTGCACATATTCTTTAGTAACTGCTTTAGGAGTATGGAACTTGGGCTACAAACTATCTCAAATTAGGAAAGTGTCTTTTTTTTTTTTAATTCTCCCTGAATATGCAATTTGTAGAGGTGTTTCCACTTTCTTTCAGGAAAATCTGTATGTAAACGTTTTGGTTCAGGTCAGGTTAACCTGGGTCAGTTTTGCAAACAAATCATTTTCACTCAGTCCACGTTTTTCAGTGTAACTTAGGTGCTCTGTTTGTCCGTTTCTCATGGTAAGCTGATCTCCCTGTCTGTGTCTTCTCAGTGCATCATAAGAATTTAGTAACAGTACTGCATTATGGACCAGCTGAAAAGCTTTGTGTGGCAACAATCACTGATAGAGGCCATCTTCTGCTAGGCATGGGAGATATTCAGCTGAAAGCAGCGAACTACCAAGATAAAATGGTTAAAAAAGAAAATTTCAAACATGAGGTGAAAAGTGGTGATCCTAGAGGCAGGGGGAACTTAGGTTTGAAGCAGATATTTCAATACTGGAATATCCCTTATGCTGGATATTCCAGTTTCCAGCCAACTATGAGTGTCAATGGAAAGTTCAGTGAATGGTGCCACAAAGTACACGGCTGACGTGAACAGCAAGTTTGTGACTTTTGGCAGTGAAACAAGCTTGTACATTTCATGGTCTCACAGCCAGCACAGCTTTTGGTGAGCATGAATAGAATTCTGTGCATGAAACCTATAGGTTTTTATGTTTTCTCTCCACCTTTTCTTTAGAGAAGTAATGTCTGTATAGTATTCTGCCCCATTAGAATAAAGTACAGTACTTAAAGGAAGTAATAAAAATACTTTTAGTTGCTAATGAGTTGCTATATATTTTATATGTATGTTTACATAATAAATATATATGTATATGAATGAAAATTCCGAAGAACAGTTTTAGCATTTTTGTAGTTCATGGTGTACGCCTGCTGATGGCCAAATAGCTGTGAAACCAAGTCCCTAGACTTGATTGGCATTAATCCTTGCATGGTATGCAGGAATAGCTGCCTCTACCCTATTCCCTTTGGGGATCCACTTGGAAAATGGGGCAACTAACTGATTAGAATTTAGAGATGTTTGGGGCATGTTTCAAAAGACGGGTGGTGGTAAATAACCAATGTTGTAGTTAATTTGTTTTCAGAGGAAGAAAGCTTGGACCTTCAGTTGTTACTCATCCACTGCTGAATTCCTTAGGCATATTTTGGGGATATGTAATATATAAAGATGCACATTTAGGCACTTTCTCACTCTGTGTATGTGTAAGTTCTGGTTATATGAATTGCTAATATAGAGGATGAAAGTAAGTGAGAAGCATTTAAAAGAATGCAGTTGCATGCATCAGGATTGTTCCTTTTTAACCTTCAGGCAGTGGCTGTTATGCTGGTCTCTTTCATATAGCATGTAACTTTTCTTTCCCTTCTCTTTCTATCTCTGCCACAATATTGCAGTGTGCAGAGATTTGGCTGGGCTTATAAAAAGGGAATTTCCAGTACCATATAATACTGGCTTAATGTAAAGCCTAATCCTTGGACTAGTTAAAAAAAAAAAAAAAAAGGAATTGTTCTTCTTTGAGGTATGGACAAAGATGTGTTGATGAGGTGAAAATTCCCTTATCTTTTAACTGTGATCTGTGACAGATTCTGACATGAGCTCCAGAGGTCAGGGTTCATGGATCTGTACAGAGGGCCACACTAATTTTTATTTTACAAATGCTTGGGCCAGGCTTCCCATGCACCCTCCTTGCACTAGTGTTATCCTTCCCATCTCCTGGCATTGCACAACTAATAGTGAAGCTGTTACCAGGTGCAGTTGTGACTCTCATAACAATGGTATTCTGAGCTGGTTTTGATGGCACAGCAGTTAAAATGTCTGGTTCTGCCACTAACTGCCCAGAAAGCAATGTGACAGTGGGATATTTATAGAAAAATACTGGTGCAGGCAGAGCCTTAGAGTTAATGCAAAGGGCACCTTTTAAAAAGTGGCCTTGTGCTTTCATTTCCCTTCAACAGGGAAGTAATACTCTTTGGAGTTGTGGGATGCATTGTTTAACTAGACCTCTAATCATGTTATGGATGATGTGTCTCCAGGAGAATCAGGGGACAAGACCTTTAAGTGTTTTTATCACAGCTTAAGATCTCAGAAAATGTGAACTTAAATAAAAGTATGTTTGGGAGGTTGTTATTGCTCTGTATCCTTTTGAGGATACCTTCCACAGTAATTTTTTTTTTTTTTTTTTTTTTAGAGAGAAAGTCACTTACAGTTATGAAGTGTTTGACCATAAGAGAGGAACAAGTTGGCAGTACTTGTGTAGCACCGTTCAGCTGAGCCTCCTTTATTAAATCATTGTTCAGCAGTCCATTTGTTCTGGTGTGAGAGCCAGTGCCTTCACTGCTAAGGTAATAAACCTGGAGTCTCTAAGAAATGCATGATGTTCATGAGGTTTGTGGGTAGTTTTCATACCAAAATGTCAGTGACTGGTTAGATTCTTTCCTTTTTGCCCTCTAATCACATTTCACAAGCCAAATATGTGTCTTGCTGAGGCTTGTACTTAAGAGTACATAGGTAGAAGGGGGAAGTTATCTTGTTTGCCCCTGTTCAGGAAAATGGTGGAAATGGACTTTTCATTTGGGGAAAAATGCAAAAAGTTTGGCTGTATGTCTTCTCAGGAACTCAGAGACTTCTGGCATGTCAGAGCCGTATGAGTTTCGTGGAGGAGTAGGTCAGATGCTGGAGCACGGTTTTCATGCGCATATGTACCGGTATGAGAAAGTGTGTGTTGTAACAAGTCTGCCAGCTTTAAATCACTGCTTGTGAGAGTGTTTACACAGGCACTGGGCAGTAATCTTAATGTTTGCATTTACAATTTTTAAGTAGAGGAGAAAAAAGAAGAACTGACTCTGTTTATTCATGCTGGTATTCAAATGTGCACTGTAGATGCTCAGGCCACTCACTGGCCCATTGGGGTGTGTGACGTAGGAATCAACAGTGGAAGGCACTGTGTCTTGTGAGCGTGATCTTGTGTTTTTGTACTGCAGCAGATGGGAGGAGAGGAAAATCAACTTCAGGGTACTCCTGGGCTTTGGGGTATGGCTGGTCAAAGACTGTCACAGAAGGGTCAGATGAGAGTGTTGGTGGCTGTCTCTGCTTACAGACCTTCTCATCATCAAAAGGAAATGGACCATGGTTAAATGAAAAAAGTCATCTCTTTTCCCCTTGGTATTCTGAAGGAATAAATGAGAGTTTGCAAAAAGTGCGTGTTGCCCACATTTGTGTTTCGGAATACAGCCTAGATAGGCCTTTACCCCTGCTAAGTCTTTTGTGCACTGCACAAGTTTTGTGTACTACACAGCCACACAAGTGTCTGGTACGAGTAGATCTGTGCCATTTAGAATAAAGCAAAGAAAATACGAACAAAGCAACAGCACTGAACAGCTGGTGATCTGGGCTAGTCAGGCAAAGTGCATTATGTCTCATGAAGCACCTCGTCTCTTCTGTACCTGAGACCAAATCTTGGTTCTTTCAACGTGAAAATGGACATTCCAGCTCCTGAAAGTGGTTCTTTCCTGCTGGCTTCATTCTTGTGATCTTTCTGATACCAATAACAAAGACTTTTGCTTTCATTCAGCTCAGTTATACAAGTAATTTCAAGTAAAATGATCCAGCCATACAAAGGAAGAAAGTGCTGCTTTCCAACCTTTGTTCAACATGGATTTTCTGTTACTAATCTATATATTAATACTGGTGGAAATTTGCAGTGACATAAATGTTCCTGAGATCTGAATGGCTCATCTTTTCCATTTGAATTGTTAGCAAATGTTTGCATTCTGGTTTTACTCTCTGGAATATATATATGCTCCTGGTTTTTTGTCTTCATCTCCTACTGCCTCTGAGTGAGAAATACCATGCTGACACTCCAGAACTCCCTTGAATTATTCCAGTTGCTCTCAGTAGAGAGAAGGTACCATTTCTGATCGAAGGAAGGCAAGCCAGGGTAGCTTTCTTTCTCTGTCTCAGTACTGCTGAAACTATCGGTGAAACAGAGAAATCCTTCAATGGAAAGCACCACTAAATAAACTAAGTGTGTCCAAAAAGCTTTCCTTCTGACATCTCCTTGATAGATGTTTTTGTATTTATAAATATTATTACCAACAGGCAGTGATGGGTATGAGGAACTACAAAAATGGAGTAGTGAAAGGCTGATTATCAACAAAAAGAACTGGGCTAGTAAGGGGCAGGAAGCAATAACTCTTAGCCAGTGGAGGCCCCAGCTTGTGTCCATGCACTGCTTGTGTCAGAATTCTGTTCCTGGCTGAAGCAGCATGAACTTCTACTCAGGCCATTGCAACATCTGCCAGCCCAGAACAAATCCGTAGTGTGCGCAGCTTGGGACAGCTCAACGAGCGTTTTAGAGGGCATCATTCTCTGGATGATGTTCCCCTGCTGAAATGCAAAAAACATATTAGTTATTCTGTTTGCGTTTTCTGGTGCCTTTTTCTGTGCCATTTCCATAAAACTGATGGTTATTGAATGTGGTTGAAGTACAGAAATGTTTTCCTTTTGTCAGCACAGCTCTAGAGGTGAGTTGGGGATTAGGTGATATCTCTTTCCCAGTGAACAAATTGTGTTGGGCCACGGTGCACATCGTAGTGGATAAAATCATAATGCCTTCCATACTTTGGTCTTTTTTTTTATTTTTTTGGTGGTGTTCAGGAAGTTCCTTGGTTGGTGGGTGTAGGTTTTTTGTGTGTGTGTGTTGTCAATTTTGTCATGGTTTTATTTTTTTTAAGAGGATAATGTTGTTTACGTTTCTACTCCAGTAAAATTATTAGAGTAATTCAGTGTTTTTATGAGAAACTCTCTGAACATCAGCTCACATTTTTTTATAAGATTTATTTGGAGTCGAAATTCAGTTGTTATCAAAATCTGGGGGATTTTTGGTTGGTTTGTTTTGCAGGGTTTTTGTTGGGTTTTTTTGGGTTTTGGAGGGATTGTTTTTTTATGGTTTTGGTTTGGGGTGTGCGTGATTGGTTGTTGGTTTGGGGTTTTTTTGGTGGGTTTGTGTGTTTTTTGTTTTGTTTTGGTTTTTTTTTTGATTTGGTTTGATTTATTTTAAATGAAATACCACTGCTGAGGTGCCCTATCACATACACGACAAATGGGCCAGATTGATGTGTAAGATGCATACTTCAACTTCTGCTAAATTCAGTATGGAGTGTATATACATCTCCAAGAGTCAAAACTAGACCCTATTTGTTTCTCAAAGATGATGTTGGAGTGTTGAAAAGGCATGTGCTTTGCCTTTGAGGGGGCAGTTGGGCAGCTAGAGATTTTGTTGAGCAGTTAACACTGCCTCTTTCATTTTTGCCATGCTGTAGCAGGATTTTTATATGCATTTTAACAGTTATTTAAGAGTCCCCATATGCTTAGAAAGGAATCTGAATATATGTGCCTTTTTTAAAGCTGCATCATAACTAGCTTATTCCATCAATACAGTGGAATGACTGGGAGCTGCAGTTGGAACAATATGTAAAAATACAGCTTGTAAAAGATTTCCTTTATTAACTGTCATCATCCACAGAATATATGTTCAAATAAACGTTGTGTAATAACTAAATTTGAGATTAATAGGCCCCTTAAGAAACAGCGAAGTCATTCAGGATAGTCAGTGAAAAATAGCCTGTAAGACTGTAACATGCACATATTGTCCTGCTTACATGCTCTCTCTGGTGTCATTCCCATTTATCAATGTCGGCAGGCTCTGTTCTCATTAAAACACTCTTGCACAAAAGCAACTTAATTTTCTTAAGAGAAGAGGACACCTGATTCAATTTAGGGCTCAAAACCAGGAACTTGAATATATATATTTTTTTTTTCCCTGTCTGAACTCAGATGAATAGTTATGAACAGCAACACAGATTAAACCTTATTAGGTATATTTATATTCAGTTTGCAGTAACAGTGCTGTGGCAAATAGCTTTCTACAGAGCTGTAACATCTTATTATTGGAAACAGCAGTTAAGACATGAGCTGTGGTAACACTCATGAGATTTTATTTCTAAATAGGAGATTGAAGGAGTTGTTTAAAGGGACTCTGCCAACTCATTCAACCTACTGCTGATGTCCTGCCTTCTTCTTCCACCTTCTTGAACTACACTGATCTCTTTGGGTAGAGAAATTTGTTTCTATACTGTTCAGTCAAACCATTTCCATAATTTTCTGCTTTCTCTCTCTTTCTCTCTCTCTCTCTCTTTCTCTCTCTCTCTCTCTTTCTCTCTCTCTCTCTCTTTCTCTCTCTCTCTCTCTTTCTCTCTCTCTCT
>JAWWES010000133.1:14766077-14777768 GCA_035583135.1 Lophotriccus pileatus
TCTCTGTCTCTCTCTCTCTCTCTCTCTCTCTCTCTCTTTCTCTCTCTCTCTCTCTCTTTCTCTCTCTCTCTCTCTCTCTTTCTCTCTCTCTCTCTCTCTTTCTCTCTCTCTCTCTCTCTTTCTCTCTCTCTCTCTCTCTGTCTTCTCCCTGTCAAATATGAGATGTAGTTGCATTAAATTTTGCAATAATTAGTTTCATTACTCTGCATCTTTGGCCTTGGCCCTGAAATGACCTTTCCACAGAGCAGGGACCACTCAGGGCCAGATAGGTCCTACTGTCCACAGCATGTGCCCTCCCAACCATGGGGTGCCTGGGGGAAGTGTAGGGAAGGTTGTCTCCCTAAAGGCTGCTGGGTGACACTATAAAACCAAATGTTTTAGTGGTAAAACAATATTGGCAAAACGTATTGGCAAAAAAGTCTTACTACTTTTAAGGTGGTCCACGTACAAAAGCTGTGAGGGAGGCACTGTTGTTTCCCTCTACAGCAGAGGAAACTGCAGTTTGAGTATCAACTCAACAATTTCATTCGAATCCTGCTAATCATGATAAAATGTTGGGGTTTGTCCCACGTGTTCCAAATGCTGCCAGTGTATATTTTCCTCTTCCTTCATGTAGTCAGGCTGCCTTATTATCAAAAGATATCTAGTCTAATAAATTCCAAGGTACTCCAGTTTGATACCAAAATAAAAGGCAAAGGAACAGAGTTCAGAATGCACTCTGTATTTAATGCTATCAAAACCTAGATATACTTGTTTTATTTACTGCCTGGTCACAGGTACTTGAAAGCTGTGTGTACCTGCTGCTGCATTTGGGTACACAGCTGAGGGGAAGTGCTCAGCCCCTTGGTTGTGGCTTTGCCTTTTTTTCATCTCTTACTGGCCTTTGTTGCTGTGGGGACTGTTCTTGGACCTTCTTACCATCACTTAACAGTGTTTTCCATACATATGTATTCCAGGATCAGGTGAGATATAGGGCTGAAGCTTTGTTTTAGACTCAAATGTGAGAGGAGGAAAGTTTCTGACAAGTACTGCCAGATAGGTGTCCTGCAGAGGTTACCTGGTCATTTCCCACTTGGACGTGCCCCAGGCCAGCCTGGAAATGGAGACCATGAGAGTAGTGGCACTGGGCTTGAGAAAACAGAGTTGACTGAAATTGTACCTGTCTAATGGTAAATAAATTTGTTGTTTAGTGGAGCTAGTTGTGTGCTATTGTAAGCTCAAGTGGGGCTGTAGATGCTCTTCTGCACTTGCCCTGTTAGGAATTACTGGCACTGACTCCCAGCCATGCCTCTGAGTTGATATAAGCTTGAATAATTTGTCTAGTTATTAGTACTGCTGCTTTTGAATGCGATCTGACCTTACATTTCAATACGTGGCTGTGCATTTACCTTTTGAAAGGATCTTACCATTGATTTTGTAAAGAACTCTCCCCTCTTATTAGTGGTAACTGCAGTGAATGGTTTGCGAACATATGCAGATCTGAACGTGGAGTATTATAAAGACATGTAAATGTTTTCATGTTTCATTATTTAATTTAAGCAGACTGCAGATAACCTGATATCTGTTGAAGCACAAAAAGAGCAAACACTAAAAAAAAGTTTTATAATAATAGTGACTAATAAATGTTTTAACTGGAAAATTAAGAGCTTGGCTGTATCATGTGTCAGCACTAATGTTTGTTTGTATCATCCCTCTAAGGATTTCAGAGTGCTTTTTAAGGAGTGAATTAATTTTGACAATGCCCTGTGAGGTATGTATCCCTCTTCATAGAAGGGAGTTGGAAGCACAAAAGTGTTTAAATTCTACAGGGTCATGCTACTAGGTATGTTTAATTACAAATTGGAGCAGATGATTCAGTTTGCTACCAGTTTGTTCAAGCTAAAACAGAATCACAAATACAAGCCCCAGGTTTGTGATTATGAGAAAAATTTAATTCTAAGTTTATTTTGCAGGGGAAATGTTTATAAAGAAAACTGCAGATAGAGTAAATGGCATGTGTAAGTTGTCCCTCACTGAGCCAAATAATCTGAATGGTTATAGCTTAATTTGCAGTCTTCATGATTTTTTTTTCGTTTTCTTTTGCCTTTAGTGAGCTATGTGCTATGGATAATTTCTGACACTTTACAGAAAGGGAATTAGAAATTACAAACTAGTGTACCCTGAACCAGTCATGAACTTTTGCACATGACTGGCTGAATAACTGAAGCATAAAATTTGTCTTAAGCTTGTTGTCTTAGTACCTGTTACATGCTTGAGAATACTTAATAATTTCAGAGATATTCCAGATGGATCTGGAAGGAAGAAAGAAAAAGTTTGATGATAACCAAAATATCACCATCTAGTATCACCATCTAGTATCACCACTGTAGAACCATCTAGGTATCTCTCCTTAACACCTTTCCAGGTACAGAATTTTTCCTGGAAGTGGAATTGCAGCCTGTTTTAAGTAAAAAAATGTCATGTCCCTAGATGTATCTGAAATCAGTATTGGTAGCCATGCTCTAAGTTTGTGTGGATGAGTATAATAGTATAATGTCTCTGCCTTG
This sequence comes from Lophotriccus pileatus, assembly GCA_035583135.1. Lineage (NCBI taxonomy): Eukaryota > Metazoa > Chordata > Aves > Passeriformes > Tyrannidae > Lophotriccus > Lophotriccus pileatus. The sequence goes on from JAWWES010000133.1 coordinate 14,768,624, forward strand.
CTACATAAAAGTATCAGCTGCACAGCTTCAAATACAGGAAGAAAATCCTAATTTAATTCACACTTGTTGAAGAATTATTGTTTAAACTACTCACTCTTCCTTTCAGCTATGATCTCTGGCAAGCGAAGCTGTTTGGACTTGTGCCTCTTTTTTTTATGTTTAAAAAAGAAATGCTGATGAGAAAGAGGTGTTAAAATGTGTTACTGTAGTTTACAACTGTCAACTATGATGTTTTATTTAGCTGTATCTATTCAGATGCTCCCTCCGCAACATGGAGTGCCATATGCCATTGTCCCTGTTAGCAAGCAAGTCAGCAAAGGTTTCCCAGTCCGCATTTGTTTTTGTATTTGGGCCACTGAGGAGCTGTGGTCCGGTGCCATCTTTTATTGATAGGGCCAGCAGAGGAGGAATCTAATGAAATTATCAAAGCTTTGAATTAATTATGAACTTGAATAAGAAAGCTAAGCTCTCTAGAGCCAAGGATCTCATTACCCATTCATTTTCATTGCATCCTCTTATGGAGCAGAAGGCAGGTTCAGCTACAGCTCCTACCCTGATTTTGGACCTTATTCAAACTTGCTAAACTCACTAGCATCCACTTGTTATTAATCTGTGGCTGGAAGTGTCCAGGGTGATTAATTTGACTCTGCTCTAAGTCGGCACGTAAATGGTAGATTTCCCTCCTCCCTTTCCTCTTATCTTCGCTGTGTGGCTTTTCATCATCAGACTGGCTGCCATACAAGAGTTTCTGTTCTTTCTTGGTAACTGGGGAAAGCTATGCAAGACTCAAGTTTTAGCTTCCTGGAATTTAATGAATTCATATTAAGAAATAGTACTGCTACCGTATATTTCCTGGATATTTAGGTAAGCACAAACATTTATGAAGTCATTATCGAAATTGTTTATTTTCTTATTTTAAAGGACTATGGTGTTAAAAAGTAATGACATTTTGGCCTCAGAAGTGAGGGGTCATCATGATTGTGGTTTTTTTGGTTGGGATTTTTGGTGTTTCTATTTTAAATTTGTCGGTCTAACTACAGAAACTTCTCTATCTTGAATACTTTAATGATGAACTACTAAATTATTTTGTTTACCTCATTAAAACTGTATGAAAATGCAGCATTTTAGTTAAATCAGGTTATGTTTATTTTAATTAATATGTCAGTCTATAAAAATGTTCCTGGCAAATTAGAGCAAAAGCAGTGAGGCCAAGCTTCTGTGTAATATTCTTAGTTCTTTTGGATATTCCTCTTCAGTCTATCGACAAGGATTTTCTTCTCCTCCTGCTTTTGTCTGTTTCAGCACATTATTTATGAATGCATAAACTAGAACCTATCAGTCTTCATAAGTTACAGGCCACTGGCAATTTTTTAAGCAGTGACTAACTGCCTAATAGTCTCTGTGTATGTGTATTTGGAGAATCTAATAGCTTGTTGGGCAGGGGAATTACATTTTGTTCTTGTACTGTAGCTATTTTTCCATTGGTGATATTTATCTTTTTTTTTTTCTTTCCTCTTCAGGCAGCTGCTATATTTAATTCTGCTTTTGGAAGTTTTTTGGTAAGTAATATAGTATTTACAGAAATGCTTTAACAGTATCATTGGTATGTTTGTATTTTTCACATAGTGTTTGGTGGAATTCTGCCATTCAAATGGCAAAAAAAAATTGCAAAATCTTTGAGTTTATGTCACCATGCCATTAAATACAGATATTATAATTTCTTTTCTTCAGAAAAGTAGTGAATAAATTGTCTTTGTTCATGGTAAATTAATAATGTGTAAACACATCTTAATTTTCTCCTTAATGGGTTAACAGTATCTATTATTATGCAGATGTTTCAGACATGGGCATCAATATATTGATTTTTCTAATAAGGCCCATCAAATACTCATTATTTTCTATCAAGAGGCCATGGATTTTGAAAAGAAAACATGACCCAGCTGATCAGAGAGTAGATGCTAATTTACTCAGTGACTTGTCATTTGTTTAGCATATTTTACTGTCAGTGGAGCTACTCAGCGTCTCTGAGGAACACACTAAAATAGCTGGATATGGGAAAGCAATCAATCCAGCTGGAAATATAACTGTGTCTTTAAAAAGAAAAAGCAGCGTTTGTGGTCCTCATGGTCTACAAACATTTGGGAAGGACACTGTAAAGAACACTAAATATATCTATGAAGAAAGGAAGGATAGATTTCTTTTACTGATGTGTTGTTTAGAGAGATACTGATGAATATTAACTAAAGAATTATTTTATATGTTGGCAAGCTACTATGACTATTTTACTTATTTAGGCAGCTAATAATTGAATTTGTTCTTATTTACTAAAATTTAAACATGTTTAGAAGTGTCTCTTTGGGATTCCAGTCTTGTGTCCCCAGAAGGAGGATTGTGATGTATGAAATGAATAATGACAAAAGAATTCAAATTAGGAAATTAAAATCAAAACTGCAAGTACAAAATAACTAATTTTTTTTTTTTTTTAATGGGAAGCTGGCATTTAGGATTTTAAGTATGAAAGGCTGTACTGCCAAGAGAGAAAGTCACATGGCATTTTGAAGTTATTGTGCTGCTGCTTTTTTGAGGGACCAGGTTAAAGTTAGAAGGGTGGATGTAAGTTTTTTTGGGTATAGATGACCATTCACAATTTTAAAATATCAGTTCTCAAGCACTTGTCCTTTTTGTCACCTGTCATGTTCTCCTGTTCTCCTCCAATTGGAAGAAGGTATTTTTTGCCTCAAACTGTGGAATCCCAGTGTTGGAACAGCTCTTGAGTCTGTGTGTGCATTATATTTTCTCTTGTTACTTGGCCTGAGCTCCAATTTCTCTGCTGTCCTTGGCTTTCAGTTCAAGACGTTTCTGTGAATGCCCAAAGGCTCAGTTCAGCTGACATTAGGAGATACCTTTTGACTTAAAAAAAGAATTTAGGCTGCACTGCATCCGACTACAATACTGTCTCCTAGTAAAGCAACAGAGACATATTTTTAATTGCTAGTACCTGTTTTTAGCTCTTTGAGGAAATCTCAGTTAAAGAAGCTGAGCTAGTTCACGTGTTCATGCAATACTCCTAATTTTGGTTTTGATCTTAGTTCATGATCATTGGAAAGTTCTGCTTACATGTAATTACCTCTCTTCACTTTTTATTCACTTCAGATCTTTTTGGAAGTCCTGGAGCAGGATTACAGTAAACATTCTTCTTAAAAAAAATTCCCAGGAGAGACTTTTCAAAAATATGAAATATCAGCTAGAATGAAACCACAGTACTGCCTGATTTTTTTTTTCCAGTTACTGATTTTTTAAAAAATAAAATTGTGCAGACACTGTCCACCATTAAGTTACAAATATGTCTACACACTTAAATGCTTGTTGTGGCATTCCAGTTTGAAATCATGGTTGTATAGGGAATATGTATTTATGACAGAAAACAGATCACAAATATGTTTACTGAAAGCTTTGTTCTTAGAAGCTTTTTGAACTATGAAAGAATAAAGCTTATGACTGAAAATGCAATGGGGTGATAGTAAGCCAGGGACTGTAATAAGTAGTCAGAGTTGTTTATCAGTTTCACAGTGGTGTGGGTCTACATGACCTTTAATTGAGTGGCTCCAGGTGTGGAACACTAGATGTGGTCACTTACAAAATAAGTTTTCTGTTGAAAAACTGGCAAAGCATTAAAAATGTATGTGTGTGTGTGTATGTACACACACACGCACTTGTTTGAAGCCAAAACTGTTCTATAAAATATAAAAATAATTGGCCTGTTTCTGAGAAGATAACAGTGTCCTAGTTGTGGTGGTGGTGGAAATCCATCAGTTTATATTGGTGCCTAACTTAGGTTCACCACCTATAGCCAAACCCATGTGTCTTACATCTGTAATTCATGATGAATCTAAATCACATTTGCATTTTTTTACTGATGAGCTGTATGTGGATAGGCTAAGATGCAGTTATATAGCTTTGTGACTATAACCTTACAGTTACACATGTCCTGGAGAGAATTTGGAAGGCTCTGATCCTGGCAAGGCTGAAATTTTTCTAATGTTCCTTTTTACAATCTGTAGCACATGGGCAGGTTGCTGCACTTGGGGGCAGCCCTGACAGCCAGGATAGTGTGTTGTCTGTTTTCAGACTATGCCCTGTGGGGCAGTGCCTGTATATGACAGTGTGAAACAGGCTGATTTAAAGGGGCTGAAAGATGTGCTATGCTTTTCACTCTTCCTGCCCCCCCCCCCCTTTTTTTCCCCCTGAAGAGTAGGAAATGGTCCTCAAGAAGTTAAATTAAAATAAGTTGTGGAACACAATGTCTGCAGGAAAAGACTCGGCATAATGTTAGAATTATACTGGGATGAACTTATTCAGATGAAATGGAACATGTTGTGATGTGCAAAATGTAGAAATGCCAAATATGTCTTGATGAGCAGAAATACACTTCAATTGAGCATCTGGAGGTGTTTTCACCGGTAAAGAGATTTACAAAAACTGCTAACCAACCCATAAGTAATTCCTTTTAAACTCCACCAAAGCCCATATTCCTATAAATACACAGACAAAACAATGCATGGAATGATACTGTACATATTTACTTTATTTTATTGACTTAGCTTAATAATGTCCCAGGTCTAATTAAAACACAGTGTTTGAATGAACTGATTGTTACAGAAAAGTGTTTTTATATAGCTAGATTAGTAATAACTAACGATGGATGAATTCAATTTACATAAATTTCAGCCAAGAGAATATTTAGACGCATACCACAGAGGATTGCTTGGAGTTGGGTAGTTAATATCATCATCTCCTCCCCTCATTTAAACAGTTTGGTTTACAATAATTGTGTAACATAATAAGTGATTTCAGCTTTTCTTTTTAATGATATTTTAATAAAATCTGATAGTGTTTTACTAATACTGGGTTATCACAAAGTTGCACACACATGCATGCTTAGATATGCTGAGGCAGAGAGCACTGAGGTAGCTGCTTCCATTTGTAGGAGAGGATGCTTTTGCACTTAAAGGCTAATGAAATTAACCTGGGATGTTAAGTATAAGTCTGCTGAGATTCTTAACATTGTGTGCATTGTCACGCTTCCTAAATGTTTCTGTTCTGCTTCTAAAAATGCTTGTTATTGTCCAAACCAGAGCAATGGGCAGGAGACTGTAAAACGTGCTGTGCTGATGGTTGTTCCACAGCGTTTGCCTGAGTGGCAGCAACTGTGACTTTGTTCACCAAGGCATAACCTGTCACTGAGGCTGTTCTTGCACTGAAGTGGAGACACTTGGTTGAGAGCTACCCTCAGTTTGCAGTGACAGTATTGTGCCAGGTGCATGGAGGAAGGAGAGGGCCTAAATTCCAGAACAGTATGTCCTCACAAAATTCTCTGCACTACTAGACTACACTAATTTTGTTTAATCTCTTTCTGCTTGCCGTTAATCTCCTTTTTCCTTGAGACAGTGGGCTTGGAAATCTATGAGAATATCCAGCTTGTGGTCTGAGTCAGTGTTGTCTGATTCTTTTGTGCCTTGAGGTTATGAACAGTAAGTATGAAAGGAACAGCCATTAGCTTGACCTTAAGCAAAGAACTGTAACCAAGATCTGAAGGTCTGTGGTGACAGGAAATCAAGAGGAAAAGAGAGGATTTGGGGGACTTGCTCTGGTGACCACTGCACTCCTGAGCAAACAGTACAAAGGGCAGCTGAAAATTCAAAGTGTTGGTTGAGACTTCCTCCAGTGCTGTCTTGGGTTAGCTTTGCTTTCTCTGTTGAAGTATATTAGATGAAATAGGCATGTGTCCAGTCTACATAACTCAGTCTGAAGGGAGAAACCTGTTTCAGGTGCCCATCATTCCATTAATTTTCTTTGTCCAAACTATATGGTTTTGTTCTTTTCTCCGACTATCTTTCAGAGAGGACAGAGCTGATTCGTATTGTTAAAAAAGCTCAAATAATTTTTGGAACAACCCATGTGGCTAATCAGATCAAGGCTAGTGTTTTTATTTACATTGTCTTCCAAATGAAAGCTAAAGCAAGCAGAAAACAGGAACGTTAGCTTCTCACGTATACACAAAGCTTAGTCAGTTAATGAAAATGTATGGAATTCTTATCTAGTCTGCTTTAGCAGGCATAATGATTTACACAGCCTGACAGCACTAGTGCAGCAAGTAAATGCATTAGTCACAGTGTCCATTTTTCTTGCAAATTTGTGACACAGATTTAATTATGGGAATGACCAGCAACTTACAAATCTAATTTTGGGAGGCTGAGCCAACTTTTTTATTTTAATAACAATGGATTTTTTAGCAATGATTTCATTACTATATAAAGAAATCCAGCCGTATGGAAATAACCAATTGGCTGAATTTATTTACTTTATTTTACCTTAATGGGTGTTGAATAGCTTAGGTTTATTTGGGTTTTTTATTATAATTTTTTTTATTTTAGATATTTCAAGGTTAAATATTCTTATCTGACTTAATTATTTCTAGCACAAACATTGTGAATATTTTTCTAAAATCGAGCAAATGTTTTTATACCCTTTTGTACCTTCTTAATTGTGTCTTTGCAGTAGGAAAAGGGGCAGAACAGTCATCTGGGATTCCCTTTTTACTGTGCCAGCTGTTTACAAGAAAATCTTGCCAGGAAGTCTGTTCACAACAGGTGCTGAATTCTAGATTCAGTCTTGTTTAATTTCAAAGTGGAGCTGCTTTATGGTGTGCCACCTCACTCTTGGAAGTGGTCTCCTCTTCCTCTGTGAAGCAGTACAGTGGTGCTGCTGGTCTGTGCCCTGAATTTGATTTGGGTAGTTCTCCAAGTCCTGAGCAAGTTCTCCCTTAATCAGCCACTTGGGAAGCCACCTCATCCTTGAAGGATGGGTTTTTGCATGAGTGGGAATGGCAGGTCTCAGCAGGAGCAAGCCTTTGGACCAGATATTATGAACCTGTCTGGAAGAGTTTATATTCCATGGAATTTAAATAATCTTGGGAGCCACTTGTGTTGCCTTACTGTAACTTTTTCTTATTTTGTGGTTGGTGCTTCATTCTCTTGTCATTATTCAACATCCTTATTTTGATTTCTGCAGCTCGATCTGAAATCTCAGTCTAAGTTTGGGCATCGTTGTCTGTTTCCAGGTTTGCCAAGTAACTTTTCAAAACATGTAGGCCTTCACTTTTACTGTGTACTTGTACTTCCAGTGTGTAGCATGCTTGGTTTAATTACCTGTGTTTGAGTTAGTTCGTACTATTTTGGCACAAGCAAGGCAGAGTAACAAAGCTCACTGTGAAAGAGATCCTTTAGAAGGAGCTTAAAAAAAAGAGCCTTGACACAGATGCTTATTTTGTGGGATGGTCAGGCATGTGCACCCATCCCAATAATCATTTACAGATCTTGTTTCTCTTTCTCTAAGCCAAATTGACAGAGTGGGTGTCAGTTAGAATGAGATACAGAATTTTTTACAAAGTAAACAAAACCCTGCTTGTCTATCAGTAATGCTGAACTCCTTTAAAATAAAAAAAAAAAACAGAGCAAGTGTAAAAGTGGGATATTCAAAGAGAAGTAAATGAGATCTTGCTCCCAAGGGATTGAGAGAAATTGGGTAGGGGGGATAACTGGAAATCTGAGTATTATAACACCTACTGTGTGGTCTCTCTGCCACAGTCGATTTGAAAAGACCAATTAAGTCAGTAGGGATTTACACGGTCAGCCAGAGCAGACTGAGAGCCAGTAAACAAATAACACTGCTGTTGTTTTTCTTTGAAATGTTAGGGAGAAGGAGGGTAGGTAACAGTAACCAGGAGGAAGGAAAATGTGCTGTCAAGTACTCAGAGTGTGTCCTCTAGAAGGGCAGTGACTAGTCCCTGATTTTTTTTTTTCCCAGTAGCTAAGAGGAAAATGTATTGAAATCTACATAATAACAAAAAATGAAACCATTAGCTGTTGAATGTATGTGGGCTGCAGCTGGGCTTAGGGCTTTCTTAGTTTTCCCATTAGCTTTTGCTGCTGATCATTTAATTAATTTTTCTTGGTCTTAAGGGACCAAGCAGCCAGTTCTGCCAAAAAAAGTTTGTTTAAAGGTAGCAATAAGTAGGCCATAAAATGTATCTCGTTTTATTATCTTTGCAGCCCAAAAATAATTAACTACTACATTCCTTAAGATAAATACGTTTGGGTATTCTGCTTTCTCCACTTTTCTGCTTTTTCCACTTCCCCATATGACAGCTATCAGTAACTAGAATTTTTTTCTTGCACCTACTTTTTGGGTCAGCAACCCCATCTAGTGCTCTTGCTTGGTGTGGTACTTGGTGACAGCTTTCGAGAAACTACATTGAATCCTGCCCCATCATTGCTGATTTTATGGATTAACAGGCTCTTAGGGTAAGAAAGAGCTGAGGATATATGTGCCAGTAGCATTTCTTGAGTTATTAAAATAAGAAGCAAAAGTGGAACCTGCTGGAGAAAATTCAGATGCAGAATTCAGGGTGTTTGTTGCAATTTGAAAAAAGAAGAGTGAGAATTGAAGGAGCTTTTTTCTTCCAGTCTGATTTTCACCTATGAACCGCAAAGTACAAGGGAGCTAAGACTGGGCATTCAAAGTACCTGAAATTTTATGATCTGGCACCTCTCTTCTGATCATAGTGTGGGAAAACTGGAAATGAAAGTGCCTATGTGACTATGGTACAGTCATCTCTCTTGTTAATTGAGATTGAATACTGGAAATTTATAAAAAGCTTGATTACATTTTAAATGAAAGCTAATGAATTACAGAATCAAAAGAGCTATACACTTTGGTAACTATCATTTGGAGAACATCTAGAGAAGGAAATATATGTGTTTAATGTTATATAATCAGGTGATTTGTCGTATTAGTATGTAAATCAAATCTGTGCTGATACACAGTTTTAGCATAAAATCAGTTTGTTGTCTAAGATTCATGGCTAAACTTCGCGAACGATGATTTGGGAAGGGCTCTATCCACACTTCCTACAAGCGCACTGATGGCTAAAAAGGCCAATGCGAGACAGACAAGTCTGGTTGCAAAAGACACAGCAGAAAGACTCTCCTGGTGATGTTGACAAGACGCGATTCTTTCTGCGCTGTCTCTTCTCCTCGAGAGTGATCCTGCACATGTTCTCAAAAGAAGCAGCAGCGTTATAGAT
>JAWWES010000133.1:14777868-14810530 GCA_035583135.1 Lophotriccus pileatus
CTCCCCCACTGAAATGATTTGAACAAGCCCCTCTCTCCCTGTTTCCCCACAGCCTCCTACATTCTAACCCAGGGACAATTCCTTGCCCTAAACATCCTTCCAAAACACTATAATTCCAAAACAAACTGTTCCTGGGCAGAAGCAGCAGGCAAGCCATGCCCACCACACGCCACCCTCATTGCAACAATGCCCACACAGAGGAGATCCCGACATACCCTTGGGAGGGGGAGGGCACACATGTAAGGGATGCCTGCATCCACCTGGGACTTGAGCACTTCCCACGGCTCCTGCCCAGCCTAAACCCCTCCAACCCCCAGAAAAACCCACTACCCACCCCCGTGTCAGCACAAGCTCCCCTCTCTCTGCTTACCTGTGGGCCCGGCTCAGGCAATGTGGCCCCGGCTGCCATCCTGCCGGTCCGGGGGTCCCGCATGCCCAGCCGGTCCCTTCCCTAAATAGGACTGTCCCCCACCTCGAGCCCCCTGTCCCCCGCCCCACCCCACGCTGTGGTCCGGGGAACCGCGTGGCCCGACCCAGCCCGGTGGCTGCCCTCTTCAGCAGGCGGCCATGCGTCATCTGCTTGCCCGTCTCCTCTGTGCCGACGACGAAAGAGAAGCGGCGGTGATCCACATGAACTCCCTGGCAACTCCTCCACGGTGGTGGCTGCACAGACTGGCACGGCAGCATCTCCCATGCAGGCAGTGTGGCGACGGGCCACTCCAGAGGGAGCAGGTCCTTACCTTAGCTGCAGGAGCCTGGCGACCGCGTGGCCACCCGCCCGCTCACCATCTTGCAAACCCCGGCAGCTTACTGCACAACAGAAAGACTAAAACTACCAGTAGTACAGGATAAGGTGGGACAGTGCTCTACCCTAAAGCAATTGCTGAAGCAATTCTACTCAAGCTGGCACCAAAGCAAGAATTATTCATTAGAGATGGATGGAACTCTGCCAGACCAACGCTGGTGGGGAGATCTCTGCTCTCAGCCTCCAGCAGTGACCTTGGGGGTTTGCAGCCAAGGCAGGAATCTCCACACACCCCCCAAGAAAGGGTTCTGTTGGCAGAACCTGCCGCTGGGAAAGGGGACTGGCTTTTTCTGGTAGAAAGGGATGGACTGACAGTCGCTGGACTCCAGAGGTGGCCTCACCATCAGGGGGATCATTCGGGGTGGAAGCAGCGGCCGAAGCTCTTCCTGCAGCTGGGGCATTCGTAGGGCTTCCCTTACCGGTGGGTCCATTGGTGGGAGGTCAAGGCAGAGCTGCAGGCGAAGCTCTTCCCACACTCCCCACACTTGTAGGGTCTCCCCCCAGTGTGTATCCGCTCATGCCTCAGGAGAGTTGAGCTGCGCTGAAACCTCTTCCCACATTCCAAGCACTTGTAGGGCCGTTCCCCCGTGTGGATGAGCTGGTGGGTGCGGAGGTTGGAGCTGACACTGAAGCTCTTCCCACATTCCCCACACGTGTAGGGCCATTCCCCAGTATGGATGTGTTGGTGTTGGATCAGGGTGGAGCTGTCCCTGGAGCTCTTCCCACATTCCCTATACATGTTGGGCCGTTCCCCAGTATGGATGTGCTGGTGGCTGAGGAGGTTGAAGCTTTCCCTGAAGCTCTTCCCACATTCCAAGCACCTGAAGGGCTTCTCCCTGCTGGGAGCCTGATCAGGTACCACCAGGTTGGAGCTCCGGCTCAAGCTCCGGCCGCCTTCCCGGCACAGGCCGGGTCTTTGCTCCTCAGAGCACCCTGGGCTGGCCTTGCAGCCCCTCCTCCGGGGGCATCTCCAGACCTTTTCCTCCCTGCTGCCTTCCTGCACCGTGGAGCCCTTCAAAACGGCCTCTCCCACCAGGCTCTGCCGGGGGGATTTGTCCTCCGTGCTCTCCATCCTCAGCTCGGGGCCTGCCTGGGGAGCCCACAGCATCTTCCTCTTCCTTGCAGCCTCCTCCTCCATCCGCCCAAGCTTTGGCAAGGACAAATCCTGGCACACAGGGCATGGAGACAGGACTTTCTCGCTGCTGGGCACTCCCAGCTCAGCCTCTTCCCCAGCACGGAGCTCTCCTTCCTCAGCAGCACCTCTGCCTCGCACTTCTTCTCAGGCTCCCCTCAGGGCCTGCTCTTGAGGACAGGAACCTCTAGCACTGCTCAATTACTTATGTCATAATTACCAAAATCAGTCATTGTCCTCTTTACTGTGAAAATATAGTATTTTTGTCAAAAGAATGTGCTTATTTTGGGCTATTTTTTCTGATTCTGCTTACTGCTGTTAATGGTCAGGACTTGAAAAAAAACCACAAACAATTGCTCCAGGGTGGAACTTGTGTGCAGATCATAATGTTGAAAGGTTGAAACATCACTAGTTTGTGATGTTCTCTTGTCTTCTGTTTGGCAACAGTTTCCTGTGTTTTCCCTCCAGATCAAAGAAACTGAAGTTAACAGGAAGAAATATCACTTGTTCTGTTATAAAGTGAGGTCAGGATGTCTGACTTGTAGTTAGGTCACTGAACCTTGTGTCATGGAATGGTGTCATATCACTTGAAATTAGTTTTAATAAAGGTTTACATAAAAATGCTTCTTTATTTGGTTCTGAGAAATACTTAGAGAAATATTTATGTGCTTTGTGTAAAAAGGTAAAAATTTACGCTACAAAACTTTGAACAGTTTATTTGTAAAACAAGATTCAAAGTTTTTGCAAATACTTAGTTTTGTCTGTGGGAACCAGATGTTTAAATTTATTGGTCCTTTATGTTAGATAGGTTGGTGCAGGAAGGAGAAATTGAGAGGGAGGCAGTATGAAAGACAATTTGCTTTTTATTTTGCCCTCTCTGTAGTATCTTTTAATACTGGAAGATGCATTCCTCTGCATTTCTCTAGGGTTGTGGTTGTACACAAACATGTAGTCATTTGGCCTGATTTAAGGGTAAATGTTCCCTGCAGACAGATTTGGAAATGCACAAAATATATAATTTTCTCCCTCACTTTTAAAAAATTCATCAAAAGGAAATGAAAATGTTTTTAGAATCTACTGTTAATGTTCTCCCCCAAAGTTTTAGCTGCTGATTGAAATGGAGCGATGTTCTTTGCTCTGTGCTGCAGCTTTTAGTCACCTGCCATGAGAAAAGTGCGTGTTGGGGTGAGAAGGAGTGGAGAGAAATCATCCCTTCCTTGAGACAAGGATAATTAAGCCCCTTTTACCTTAAGTTGCCTCTTTGGGGGAGCAAAAATATCCTAAATACATTAAGTTATTAAGCTTCTTGATTTTTGGCCTGAAAGAGGTTAAAGCTCTTCCTGGATTTTTTCCTGAGGTTCTTCTCTATCTGACCTAACAATGCCTGTTCGAAACTCTGTAGTCCGTGAATAGGCAGCCCTCAGTCTCTAGGGGTGAAAACAGGAGAGATGTCATTATTACTGTAAGTTGTGGGGTTGGAAATCATTCCCCTTGCTGTCAGGGTGACAAATACTGTCTTCATGGAAGTGCCAGAGGTTAGGTCAAAAGCTTTCACAAAGTCTTTGCAAGTAAGGCATGGTTATAAAACTGGAGCTTCCTTTGGAAATCTGTGTTTATTATTTATTGTTGGCCTTTTAAAAGTCAGTTTTGGGAAACCATCATGATTCTTCAGTATGAGGCCGGAATAGATTGGGATTTCTTTTTAGTAGCTGTACTTGTGTTGTCGCTGAGAGGGTCCCTTCATTATTATTTTGCTTTGTCTTCTTTCCGAACAACCCCCAGCTTTTGTCCTTAATGGCACAAATTTGGAAAGACCAATTATTGTGAAGGAGGGAGGGAAATGTTTTAGTTTATGATCTGTCATTACCTGGCTTCTTTTAACACTGTTCTGTCAGTGGCATAGATTTATCATTTTAATTTCATGTAAAAACAAACAAACAAAAACCAACAACAAAGCACTACAAACCCCAACCCCAGCAAAATCCAAACAATCTTGGAGATAATTCCTCGAGGCTCAGGCTTGCTCATGCAGCTTATCAGCTTTCTGCCATGACATGTGAGCAAATGCATCTCCCAGCATCCTGTTTCCTCCACCTTCATTTCAATTCTCCATCCACCTACCCCTGGTTACTTTCCTGCAATAATAGTTTATTTGTTGCTTCTACTTTCTAAAAGAGATTGTATCACAAAATTCCTTTTCTAAAATATTTTCTGAAGGTGCCTTCTTGGTCACCTCCCGTGTAAGGTCTTGTTGCAAGAAGAGTTGGTTATGTGGTGTCCTTTCCCTTTAGCTGGTGGAAGATCAGACTCGATGACCATCTGACTTATCTATGACAAACTCAGTATGCTGTACAAAGTGAGGTCACACCCTGAAAAGAGTGTATGTGAGTTCTGACAGGGTGAAACATTTGAAAATTTGCTATTTTTCACTTCCCAATAAAAAGAATTATTTTTACTTATATTTGAATTGGGTGATCATGTAAAATAAAAAATTTTGTGCGTTAATATAGGAAGACAGTATGTTCATATGATCTTCTGTTTTTCAACCAGTGTACTGAAAGCTCAACATTGGACATTTCCGCTGGATAACTTTATTCTACAGGTGTTTAGCCTGATTGAGACTGTGCATGACTGGGAACAGCTTTTTTGCCACACATAAACCCACAGGATGAAAGCTGCATGTGGTTTCACCCCCTCTGCATACTGTTCATATATCACCTTGTAGTGTGGTATGATACAGGTGGAAGCATTGATGCCCACCTGAGTGGAAAATTCCAACTTCAACTCCTTCCTCCTGGTGCATTTGAGGCAAGTGCTAATAGCCTGAGAATGCACGTCTTGTCATGCCTCATTGCTTAATTGTGGTCTGCTTTCTTTCTCACATTTTTACCACTGTATGGAAAGCGAATGTTAACTGTTTGAAGGAGAACTGTACTACATAGGATTAGATAACGTGAGTAATGTGAAAGCCAGGGGTTCTAAAAAACTCAAACCTTTTAATAAAATGGAATGTCAAATGTATGACTATGTCTTTCAAGCGATGATCAAAAAACGTGAAAAGTTTCATATCCTTTTAAAAGTCAAATAATTATCCACCATCATAAAATTTTATTTGTTAGATGGACAGTACAAAGATGAAAGAACATTTTATAGATAACATTGCACTTCACAGCTGACTGAAGCAGGTGTTAGAAATGCAGATTAAGTATACTGACTAAAGACTATATAAATTTGAAGTGAAAATGCCACTGGTCTGCTTGCAGTGCCCTGCACATGTGAAGCTTCAGATAGTTCAATTATTAATTTTATTGTGTGAGATAGTGCAGCAGTTAGGGAGAAGGTCCTTGTGCATTTATCATTTTTTCCCTCCTGTAATCTCTTTAATAGTATGTGATGAGCAGCTGACAGAATTTGCTTCACTGTGTGAGTTTTTCTGTGGAAAGGAAATATGTAATGCAGGTAGATATATCCACAGTGTAAATTTATTTGCCAGTTAGATGTTTTACAGAAACATGCAGTGCAAACACACAATTTTGGGTGAATAGGGTTTCTATAAATGAGGAAGATGGAATGTTAGTGGTGTTGGTGTACAAATCTGCAGATACTGGGACATCTGTGGTTGGTATTTCAGCGCAATCCTGTCAAAGTAGTATAAGGTGGTAATTCACAGTTTCTACTGCACAGGCTTTGTGTGGATATTATGCTCCACAATGTACAGGCCCCTCACTAGTGTGGGTGATGTGAAGCTTGGGAAGAAGGCATTGGGAGAGGGGTGAGGTTGGATTTCTTCTGACAACTGAGTAACCTGCTAATAAACTGCACTAGCCTGTGAATTTAATTTTGTCATGACTTATCAGGTGCCTGGAGCTAGTAATCAATCTGTAGGAGGTCTAATTCTCGGATAAATTAGAACTGGAAGTGGATTGGAAGAAGGAGTCTCTTAAAGAAAGTGAGGAGCACTACTGAGTACCTTGCTCAGCATGAGAGGCAGCCAGTGTTGTTCTCCCTCTGGACTGTTGTTAGAAGAGGTTGGTAGGATCCTCGCAATAGCCCAGCACTGGCTGCTGGGGGAGACAAGTAGCAAGGACATGGTGCTAGTCTCCATCACCTAGAATGACTGCAAGGGAAGGATAGCTTTTGCAGGATTTTTTTCTTAGTCAGTAGTCCCTGCATCTGCTAGTTCTAAAAATATGTTATGCAAGTTCTAAAAATATGTTATGCAAGAAGTGCCTTTTTTTTTTTTTTTTTAAGTAGACAATACTGCCTTGTCCATCAGCTCACGGGGCATGGTATTTATATTGCCAGCAGTTCTGCTCTTGCTGGAGGAACTGGTCCATGGTCTGTAAATATTCTGTATATGGTTGTGAAAGCTTGCTTGTAATAAATGGAACAGATATTCAACTGTCTGTCCAGTGCATCCTGGGAAGCAGACCAGCATACAGCTAGCAAACCAGTCTTTTGAAACTTGTAAGGGCTTCAAATGGCTGTGTTTTCCATGCAGCTCTCCCCATAGGCACCTAAACTTCGCTCAGTTTCTCTCTTATTTCTGATAACTGGTGCTTAGACACACACTTGTGTTCCTTAAGTGACAATCTTTGTATCTTTTCCCGTGCTACAAAACTGAGTTCCCTACAGTAAGTGCAAAATCACATGAAGTGTAAAGTCTCCAGAAAGAACACTTGGTGCAGTCATAATACAGATTAATGCACTATAATGAAGCAGTTAGCAAAATAACAGTGTCAATTTTACTCTAGCCTTAACTCATGTGTAGCATTTCAGTAAGGTTTTTCTGATCACTGACTTTGAAAAACAGCTTCTATCCCTGTTCCTTACTTTGCAGGCCAATTAACGTAGAAGAGATTAATTTTAGAGACTGTGTAGTGTCCCCAACAAAAAGCTGTTATGTGGACTCATGTATAAAATATATTTATTACTATTACCTTACATATTTTTAGTAGGTAGTTAAAATACAAGCTAAGAGCATCATTGCAACACAAACAGCTTGCAAAATAATAAAATCTAGATGAGGCCTAATATTTATAGAGTACTGCCTTATTGCTTAGCTTAGTCAATTAATAAAAGTATAAGAATGGCTTTGTTGCATGCCTTTTTTTTTTCCTTCTCCCTCACCCACCCTCCTAATTACAGTGTGGGCTTCCCAGCAAAGCTGGTCTGTCTGCCATTTTGTCTTCCACTTTCAAAATCTGATCAATCTGTGTATGTATTCAAGTCAGAGAACTACTTTCATCATTTCTATCTCAGTTTGCTTACCCTGAAGTGGAGGTAGTGGAGGGCTGTTCTTCCCCTTGTTCACAAAGGTCTGTCAAAATGGAATATGTCACTCCAAAGACATTTGGAAAAATATATTGTGAGAGTCCTCTTACATCAAGCTGTAGCATAATTACTGCACCATAAATGCTTACAAAGCATTATGCTGGCTCCTTTTTTATTTTTCAATCTGATTTCTCTTAACTCTTGGGATTAAAATTATTATGCTAATTCAGACAACTGCACAGTCTAGTGCCAGCTGAACTTCTATTGAGAACATCCCAAGCCAGTGTTATCAAATATTATACAGAAAACTATATAGTCTGTAATATATGGGAAGAGGTATAATTTGTTTTATTTGCTGTTTGAATTATTTTATAGGCTGTTAAAACCCCTCAACAGCCTCTTCCAATTATTGTGCTTTCTTTTAGGAGCAGGAAAGCACATTGATGATAGAAGAAACACTGTGATCTTATCAATCTGTTTCATAAAGCTGTTCAAACACCCTGGAATAGTCAGATGTGGATTTAAGACATCTAGGTGTATGTTTTTTTGCAGGGGTAGTTACTGACCCTAAGATATCCAGTTAATTTTTTGGTTATATACTTGGTGCATGGATTTCTTAAAGCCCTGTCAGAGTAAGAAGTTTCTTCCTTTTTGGAGAACTAGCAAGGGGGAGATCCATCAGTCATCAGAGTTCAGCCGGGCACTGACGTGTCCAAGCAGATTAAAAAGAGGTTTGTGACAGAGCAGGGTTTTGGGACAGGAGAGCCCTGGAGAGTGAGAGGTCTAAATTAAGATGATACACTGGATAAGCGAGAGAGGATCGGCAGATCCCTGGGGAGTGCCTGGTTTGTGCTGGCTTCCGTGCAAAAAGAAGAACAGCAGGTTTTGACTCAGACTGGACTGGAGTTGTCCTGAAGCAGCCCCTACCTGGGAGGGAGCTCCTGTTTCAGCAGGAATGTGCACACACCACAACTGTCCTGCACATTCCCCTGGTGCGATTGCTGGGCATCTTCTGCCTATCTGTTGTTCTCACTACCATGGTTTCTTCTTGACATCAAAAATACAGGAGGCTTTATCCAAATAATCGCTTAAGAACCGGCACTAACGTGTTTATGCTGAGATGGGAACATGGCTCTTCAGGGTGTTAACATCAAGTAAAAGCTGCTATAATGATAAACTTCCGATTACATTTTCTAGACTGATTCTGTTCACAAATATCCCAACAGAAAAGTAATTGGTTTATGACTTTTTGTGATGACGTTCTTGAACTGAACTCAGAGTTCAATTTTCATGGATAATCAGGCAATAATCTTGTAGAGGTTTTGGATGCTATCCTCCAGGTTTTACTGGGAATATCTTAAATCACGGTGAAAAGCTAATCAGCTAAACTAAGATGCTGAGGCATGCCTTATGCCACTAAGATTCTTTCTGATCACCTATGTATTAATATTATTTCAATGGATATTTAGTAAATTAAAGAAGTATTTTGAGCTATTTTCGTGGATTTGTAAGTAGTGAATTAGCTTCCCTTGTGCTTGAGCTTTGTAGGGGTGGAGCATTGGTCCTTCTGCCACTCAGGAACTGTGGTGCAGATTAGGTTATGCGTGCTTGGCATAGTGAAGGTATGATGTGGGTGCATTAAAAGCATGTGGACTTTTAATTTTTATTTTTTTTTTCTGAAAATGTTATTCTAAGAATCAGGGTTTGGTTATGAAAGGAAAGGGGTTTTGTCTAATTTTTTTTGAACTCTGTTTGAGCTTACTTTCATTCTAGAACGAAAGTGTGGAAAATCACCATGCTACATTAGAACACAAATACCATTGTCACAGTGTGACTGTGTCCATACCTGGAGTTACCTTAGATTAGCTATTGCAGAAATAACTAAATCCGCTCTGTATTACACAAATACCGTGAGTGTCTCAAAAGGATGTGTTCTTTCTGTGCTTTCCATTGACATGTACAAAAGGGGATTTTTACACTGTGATCCAGTAGTTGTGCACATACTGTTTTACATACAGAACTGTTAGATTTGCACTTGAGAGTATAAATATTTCAGTGTAGCATACAGCTTTGTCTGCTTAGGCTATAACCTCATACAGTATCTGTGCTGGCAGTAGCATCATGCAGAGACACCACCACTATCAGGAGCTGCATTGCTGACTTTCCATCCCATTTTATGGTGTGCTGAACACCACTGTACAGGCACAAGTAATAGAGAGGGGAAGAGAAGAGACCTTTTCAGTATCATTCTTACAGTAATATCTTTTTAGAGCCTGGGATTTGTATTTTTTTTTATTAGAGATGCTCAGAGGTTTTGTTGTGTAAATTACAGAAGAAGCATTCCTGAAGTCCTTAAGAAAGAACCGTTCTTTTCCTCTGCACCATGATAAATGTAGCAATTGTATGTGTATACTAGAATAGATCATATTGAACATCCCCTGAGCTCTGTTTTCAGACAAGTCCTATCTCCACCATGACAAAATTCCCATAAGAGTTTAAATTATTAATGCCTTGGAATCTGCGGGGTTCAGCAGATATGTTCAGTGTTATTGATGGCAAACTTTATCCCTTTATTCCTAAGACACATAATGAAATAGGGAGTCCCTCAAATAACTGCATTTCCTGTTTAGGCTAATTTTGTAGAGGCCAGTGGGCTTTGCCTTAATGTGTGTAAATACAATTTTTTTGTTTTACAGCAGATTGTGTGGTAGCTGGGAATGAGACTGATTTGGCACTAATTTATGAATCCTTCTAGCATTCTCTGCGTGCTGCACCCTGTGCGGGCAAGATGCTCTAATTACACTTACTCTATATAATGAGAGCTTTTAATGACAATTACTGATTGTAGTTACTGATGTTTAGGGACCGTTTTTTGCTGGCTTAAGATGATGTATTGACTTTTGTAAGAGAAGACTTTTATTTTCACTTTATGCAGTATCTCTCCTTCCTTCCCCCTAGCCTTCACAACTGATAGGCTGACTGGTGAAGCTGCTGAAGTATTGCCACAGAGAATTTTTGTTCAGTTAATTTCACTTCAGGACATACCAATCTTTTTACTCTTTTTTTAATTTCTGAACTCAAATTGGCATGTTCACATGTTCTTTTTCACAGCAATTTAGTATTTGCCATAATGTTATACAAGTTGCATTTGTTTTATACAAGATAAAACTCCACTTTCCACTGAATATTTCACTGCCGTGTTAAGTAAGCCCATTTTCAAAAGATTCATTTTCTCTTAATGTACTGGTATAAATGACATTTTAATATGAGGGTGTCAGTTTTAAATAGGAGTAGGTTTTATCTTTGTTCCAGATTTCAATTAGATTAATTCTTGTGAAAACAGTGATTCCACTTGCAGTCCCAGATTGCAAAGTTGCTGTGCACAGGGCCTGCTTATTTTTTTAAATAGGATTGTGAGTGTGCCTTTCATTGACTGTTGTCTTGAAATATAAATAAAGATTTGGTCAGCTTCCAGTTTAGCAGTCACTTGGGAAAGGAAGATATCAATAATTGAAAGATCAGTTTAACAGTTGTGAGGAAGAGACAGTTTAAAGATTTTGTTTGTTGTTTGTTTCCCTTTCACTTTCATTTGCTATTTTTTTGGGGAGGTAGGGATATCTTTCTTTGCTTGGGTTTCTGCTGCTGGCAGTCTTGTTTTGATATGGGGAGTGAAGCATTCTTGTACTTCCAGGGAAGCAAAAGAAGAGAACAGAATTGCCTTTTCTCCTTAGCAGTGCTGATGGCTGTTCATTCCCACACAGCTTGTTGTGCCTTCTGTTGTCCTAACACAACTAGCAGTGGGACTGGGCTGGAAGACAGACCTGGTCTCGGTATTAAAGTCACCCTTTTCATGTTTGCATGGTTTTCTTGTGCTTTGTTCTGTTTTGAATCCTGACCATGGCAAGTAGACTTGTTTATTTTGCAGCTGTCTTAGTGAGAAGATGGTATTCTAGGATGCAGATACAGAAGTAAAAGGTTAGATGGAAGAGAAAAGAGAATGGCAACTTCTGGAATTCATTTGTAAGTGAAGACAGCACTTATGTAATCATACCATGAGAAAGATTGTCAGTATGCTACTTCATTTCTGTGGTCTACAAACCCTGAGGCCTTAAGTCTGACCTCAGCAGTTTACTAATAATATTTATACGTAGTTCACATTTATTTGCTAATTCTGCTAATGTGGTAACAGAAGGCTTTCATGAAGCTGGTTCAAGTCTTTAGTAGAAGGAGCCAACTCTTCTAGTGTGGCACGTGGTTTTCAGAAGGAGTTTGTGAAATTAGAGGCTTTATCTGTCACTGTTAGCACAATGTATCATTTCTTTCTCGAAATACTGAGTAAATGCAGATGCTTTACGACTGAAGCATTGCAGATGCTGATGTCTGTTAATTGAGTTCACACCTTTGAACTTGGGCAGCCAAAAGTGCACAGATAATAACTGATGCAAACAGCCTGGTTAAACATACAACAACAGTTGTCTCCCAGGACTGGTAATAGAAAGCAAGAATCCTATTTCCCTGTGTTCTGGCACTGGTTCATAAATGCTTGTGTGACTGTCACACAGCATGTGTTGTATTTTGCTGTAGTCCTGGGGAGTTTGACCTGTGCCCAGGACTAAAATGGAACAGGTTTGGGCTGCAATCACCATAGGCAGACACGAGCCTGCCACGATTGGATCCAGCCTCTGAATACCATACCTGCTCCTGGGTACAGACTGTGATTAGTTTTGCTTCCTAGCAGAGGACAGCTCAGTTACACTTTAGGTTATGCTTAATCTTCTTAAGCAGAGGAAACCTGGGCCCTCAGCCATGGAACCAGGATCTTAGTCCAGAGAGCAACAATACACAGCATGGGTGCCAGAGAAGACTGAGTGGCACACACAAGGTCAAGTGCTGGGAAGCACAACATCTGGGAGAAGTGACATCTCCAGCTTTCTGTCTCCCATAACACTCACCATCAGTTGAAATTGCAAGAATTGCATACTAAAGTAGGAAAGGGACAGAACTGGACTGCTTCATTTCTGAATGGACTTGTATCTCTGCAAGCAAATTTAGCCTCTGGTTTCAAAAGTGGAAATGCAGCCTGAGGGAACAAGGATTTTGGCCCAGGCTAAGCTAACCTGTTCTGTATGGTGATAATTTTTAGTCTATCTCTAACAAATACTTCCTCCCCTTACCTAGTGATGAATCGAGGCTTTAGTTTTCCAATTACTCTTAGCAGGAACCACTCATTAGGAAAGCAAAGAATCATGCACTCCAGGAAATTAGCTTCTTTTCCAAAAGTCTTATACAACAAGAGAGTTATCCCTCTAAAAATTACAGACTGTGGTTCCTTTGTTCTTCTGTCACTGCTTTTGTGAGTCTTGCATTTGTGCCAAGCCATTTCTCCTGCTTTTTTGGCTCAGTGGCCATATTTTTGGTGTTGGTTGACTTCTCTTGCTTGCAGAAGAACCAGCCCTTTCAAAACTGACTGGTCCCCAAGTCTCTTTATGTGCTGTAAATGGGCTGGTGATTTCAGCTCCCACCCCAGGTCTCTTCGTTTCCAGTGTTCTCTTTCCAAGTCTCCCACATCTGTGTAATTTGAATGTGTCCATGGCACAATTAGTGGTAAATATGCTGTTGTACTGGAGAGGAGTCCTTCTGCACTGGTGTGTCTTATTTGCTCTGTGGCCACACTGTTCACGGGGTGTTGGGCCTCTGTAGCACAGGGAGGTTCCTGGTTGTGTTGGCAGAAGGTGGGGGGTCAGCATAATGGTGGTAGCACTGTGGGTCATCAGTTGAAGCTTATCCCAAATGGACAGGCAAAAAAAGTGTGTGACAAGGACTACAGAACCAATAGGAGAATTATTGTGTATGACAACATCATATTTGGGAAAAAATACATTTTTGAAGCTTATATGCTTGAACTATTATTTTTTTTTCTTGGTTCACAGGTTTTTTTGTTTTTCCTCTTAAGTAGCACTGAAAATATGTCTGAAAAAGTAAAACTGAGTGAAAAATATGCAGGGATTTGCTCTGTAACCAGAGAGAAACACTTTCAAAGCAGTCTTAAGTAGAGTTAGTAAACTTACCTGCTGGAAATGACATCTTAGATGTCTAATGTCTTCTTTAGTAAGCTGTCAAACTTCTGCCTGTAACTGTGGAATGATTAAAGTTGGTTTTGTCTAATAAAGATATGGTAACTTTTTTGGGAAACAGGTCGGTGAGCAGGTTTGAGGGTTTATTGTTTGCTTATCAGTATAACTGGAGGCTGTTAGGTCAGATATTGTTGGTTTTTATGGTATCTGCCACAGTAAGATCTTTCTCTGGGGTCCTGCAGGAGACTTGAGTGGTCCATGTTTTATTTTGTACAGCCCTGAACAATGATGAAATGTGTGGGAGAGGGGCCTTTCATGGGATGCTTTGGATAGTCAAACCAGAGTCACTTTAAGATGAATTTGGGATCATTAGAAATGCATTTATTTCAATAGGTTGTTCTAAGTTCTACGAAAGTGAAAAAACATCAAGTAGGTTAGAAAACAAACTTGACCCTTTAAAAGAAATGTTATTTGACAATTCTGTGTGTTTCAGGGAGGACATCCCAGCAGGTCACAGCTCATTGCTGATGATCACTAAAGTTCTTCCTTTGCTTGCTCTGCTGCTTTGATAGAGCAAGTAATGTTGCAAGTGGGATTATACTACGTTCTACAAATAAAGGGTATATTTTTCTAACTGTGATTATTGGTGTGCTTCAAGTTAACCTGGTTTTGAGGTTTCTTTTGGTAGACAGGGGCAGGCTGCTCAGAATGATAAATGTTCTTGTTCAGCAACTGTCGGTGTTTTTTTTACAGACACTTTTGATTTTTTTTTTACAGCACTTTCAAAAGGGAAGTGTGATCCAGCAAAATAGAATATTTTTTTTTCTTCTTTTTCTTTATTTTTTAATCTGAGGTGCAATTCTTCACTGACTTCTGTCGTGACAAAGTCAGTTTAAGAGGTGACAACCCTGCTTTCTACTCTTTTCAGGCTGCAAAAAAAAAAAAAAGGTGCCAACATATTGGTTTCTTGAGCTGTGTTTCAGACCAGAGCAGTGAAATGAGCTGAGTTTTAAAACAAAAACCAGGGGTTTATTTTTCTCACTTGATCATGTGTGTGATCCACTGTAGAAATGGTCTTGTGTATGCCTCAAGAAAAGGAGGTGTCTCACTGTGGCCCAAGGAGAGGAGGCTAAGGATAACAATTTTTGCTAGAGGAGACTGAAGTGAAGCTGTGCCCTGTGTAAACTTAAAAGGTAGATTTCTGCCCTGGTGAAAATCAGTGGAAAAAGCTGTTCTGGTGTCAAAGTACAATGTTTCTTTAATTAGTGTCCTGCCACAAAACCGAAAGATTAGAGGGAGCAGTTGCTTTTTTGGTGGAATTGTTCTGGGTTTTTTTGGTAATGTATTTTGAAGTTTATCTTGTCAGGTATTGAAGTGCTCCAAGTATACTCAGGAAAAACCCAATCAAACATGCTTCATATTGCTCTCTTATTTCCCTTA
This sequence comes from Lophotriccus pileatus, assembly GCA_035583135.1. NCBI lineage: Eukaryota > Metazoa > Chordata > Aves > Passeriformes > Tyrannidae > Lophotriccus > Lophotriccus pileatus. Next base: position 14,792,594 of record JAWWES010000133.1, read on the forward strand.
TCTCCCTCTACAACTACCTGAAAGGAGGCTGGAGCAAGGTTGGGGTCAGTCTCCCACGTAGCTAGTGACAGGATGAGAAGAAATGACCTCCAGTTGCATCAGGGAAAGTTTAGATTGGATATTAGGGAGATATTTCTTAATGGAAAGTGTGGATGGGTATTGGAACAGGCTGACAAGGGAAGTGGTGGAGTCACCATCCCTGGGTATTTAAAAGATACGTAGATGTGGCACTTGGGGACGTGGTTTAGTGGTGGACTTGACAGTGCTGGGTTAACAGTTGGGCTTGATTATCTTAAAAGTCTTTTCCAAACTAAATGACTCCATGATACTTCTTTCCAGTCTTGAGATCTGAGTGTGGTTAGAAAAGTGGACAAAAGCCTGCTAGAATACCCCAGTCAGATGGCACTGAACTCTTCTGCAGTTTGTGTGAGAAATTAAGGTAGAAATGCCCTTTGTGGGTACCAGTGATGTATCAGTTGAGTGTGGGCTACACTGTTCCAGAGGGGACCTTATCTGTCTTATCTGCTGCTTCATGAAGCAAAGTGGAAGAATCTTAAGTCCTTATTTATTTATGGACAGGTCTTCTTATCCCCCAAGATGTGAATAAAGAAACAATCATTTCTGTATTTTTAATTGTTAATATGAACTGTGACATACATGTGACACAGAGGAGTGTTCTTTGTTTCTCCTTCTGGTAACTAGCTTTACCAAATGCCCCCTCTTGCCTTCCTCTGATCAAGCAATGGCAGTCAGCACAAAAACAATACTTTATATTTAACGCTTCTTTTTAATCCACGGTCTTTGCCAGCCTGTTACACGTAATTTTATGTTAAATGCTTTGAATGCTCTGGGTGTGCACTTTGCAAAGTCTCATCTTGTGCTCTATCTCAGTGCCTTGTACTTAAACTCACTATAGAAATACCTACTGATCCATTCTCTTCTGAAGAAGAGGCAGGTGTGTTTATTCGCTTTGTGCCACCACTGTGAACTTCTGTGACTCTTTAGGGATTTTTGTTAAAAATCCAGATTTAAAAAAAGAAGGAGGAGGGGGCACAAATGAAACCAGACAACCCCCATCATATATCTGTCTGTCTCTTGGCTTCCTTTTCTATCCTCTGGGATTTTTTAATGTGTGTCTCATAAGCCACGTTATAGACTTCTGGAGTGAAAGACTGCCTGATAAATACATACAGTTCACTGCACATTGGGTCATCTAACCATTTAGTGCTATTGTAAAACAAATAATGTAAATAACTCTGTTCTAAGTGCAGAGAGTCCCCCGCTGATTTGTAGGTAAGCACTTATATCTTCCTTTTTCAGGTTTTGTTTCTCCTGTATGTGTGTATGAAGGTTGCATACAGATGAAATAGGAGACTGATTAACTGGCAGTGTAGAAAAATCAGTGCAACCAGCTACTCTGGCAGTTTGACAACCATTTGCATACTAAACTGAACAAAAAGGAGAGGTGCTCTTTAGTCTGCTTCAGTCACAGCACCCTAATGAATTGTCTATAGCTATGTAGGTTATTAAACATAATTTGTGCTTGAGCTTTTTTAAAAGAGTTTATTGTATTCCCTTTAAAGATAATCTGTTGCTGCTATGGTAAAAAAAGGAGGATTTATGTTTTCACTGTACTGTTAAATAATTTGAGCTTATGCCATTTTTTGGTTTTTGTTTGTTTATTTGTTTTTTTAACCTACTTGGATAATATTCCTATCTGACATTTCATTATACAGATAATATTTGAGGTGAGTGAGAGTGTTAAAATTGTGTACAAGAAGAGCAGTTAAGAAACCTCATTCATTTGTTTCATTAACATATAGTTGGCTGTGTTCTCTCCATATGCAATCAAGGCAACATTTAAGGAAATACCGTGTTCAAATATTCCATTTCAGAGAGGAAAGACAAAGAGAGTTTGCTAGGATAAAGGGTGAGGTCATCAATTTGTATTCACTGAATGTGACATATATTACATAAAGAGGATTTGATCATACCTTTTTAGTGTACTTTGTTGAAGAGGCTGAAAGGAATACTACTATAATTGTCTACACTGTATTGGCATAAGAAGGACAGATGGCTACTAGAGAACTCTCCACAGGTTTTCCCTTCAAAGAATTGCAAGTATATGACAAGTGAAACACTGTTTTCAGATGGGAATGCCTTGATATCACTAAGGCAAATGCACATACATCCATCTTGAGAATTTCACCTTATCCAGATGCCCTAATGTAGATCTAATTGATACCATAATTCATCTACTGGGGTTGTTTGGATTTTTTTTTTTTTTAAACACAAGAAGTTATTATTCTCTTTAATTTTAAGACTAAAATGCCCTAGGGTGGGGATAAACAAATTAAATATACAGATGGCAAAGTCCTTTGTATCTTGTTGACCATGGATGGACATACAGTTTCAAAGTATACTTTTTGTAATATCTCATTCACAAGTCCAATTTCAAAAATTATGTCAGTTTATGTTTTTTCCTTTGTATATGCTCATTAACTAGGTAGTTAGCTTTTCAAGTCAACTGGAACAAGATGTCATGTTTATATTAATGAATTTTCTTTTTCCAAGTTTTTCACACTTCTTTATGAAAGTGAATTTGTGTTTATTGTGCCTGTGTCCTGGTCATCTGTGATTCTGCAGAATTTTGCAGTGCCTGAAAGCCTTTCCCCATTGAACACCTTACTATTCCATTGGGTATCAGATTTCATTCAACAATTTATTTTTATCTGTCCTCTTTGTCCAAAAGAATAACTATCATGTTGGAGGAGAATCTGATGCATTTTGCTAGCAGGTCTGTAATACCGGAGTGCATAATTTGGCAAGAGCTTGGGGCTATTCTCCCAACTGTTGGACATTTTACATCCCTCAGCCACCAGCAGTACATCTTGATTCATTAGAACACAGTGGATGGGTAGGCTTTGTTTCCTCTGTAGCCTGGAAGTGTTCGCTCCGTGCCCGTTGTGGTGCCTGGGCTGCGGATCCGTGGAAAGCGTCTAATTGCTAACAGAGACAACATATCTCAAATCATATTCACTCTGACCAGAGGCTGTAGCTGCAGGTGTGCTCAGAGAGGCTTGTACTATGGAGGTGTTTATTTCTAGACCCTGTGCCTGAGTCACTCATGAGAACTTCAGTGGAAAGGGAGATTTTGTGCCACATTGGCCTTTTAGGCTATTTTTTTGAACCCACTGTTCTTTCACAGTTCTATGTGCAGGCTATTAGGGAGCTTTCTGTTAGATCCATTATTCTTCAAAGACTTAATTAAATTGTACAGTGTAATTAATCTGTCTTCTTAATTTCTAGAGTTCTAGTCTGTAGGTAATAAAACAACAGGGAGAGATTCTGTGGCTGCTCAGCTGTATTATGAGTCTGGGTGGAAACGAATATATTCTTTTGATGAAAATAGGTTTATATACGGTTGGCTGCGACTGTATTGCAGCAAACATAAAATCTGCTGTACTGGAACTGACTGAATATTCCTTTTCTATCGGTGTCCAAGAGCAGATAGTTAAGGAACACTAATTTAAAATTCAGGGAATATGTCACTTTCCCCCAAGGTTCTCGTACATCTCCAACTCTATGTTTTCTAAACTAGTTATAACTTCTTCATTTGTAATAAATTTCAACAGTTTTGTCTTCTGTGAGCTTGTCCTGTTTTCTTTTCAACCCATGCATGTGCATCCGGTTGTAAAAGAAAAATAGTTTTAAGGAAAGAAATGTCTGGGATAAGGGTTCTTCTTATAGGTTTAACCAGAAGTTTCTACCATTTCTCCATATGTTGACTGTGCTTACTAGCTGCTACTTTGAGTATTTTATTGAAATAGTAGGACATTGGTATCTCAGTGACTCACACACTAAATGGAAAACAAATAACTCTTTGAATGCAAGTCTTTGGAAATAAAAGAACCTGCAGGACAAAGGCACAGCTGTAATAACTCGATGGAGGTGGTGGGCATCAGAAAGACTTGCATTTGTTTACTGCCTGTTTAGAACTGTCATTCATTGGGAAGATCATTCACTTCAGGAGACTCATCTAAAGTTTGGCTTTTGGAATGAGGAACAAACAGCAACTGTTTGGGCAAAGCCTTCTATATGTAACCTGACCTTACGCTGCCTTTTCTGTCTGTTGTTTTGACTGTATCCCTTCTGATAATGTCAGCTGTATATCTTGATTTTTCAAACAAAACCTGTGTGCAAAAGAGTATCTTTCAGTAGTCAAAAGCATGTAATTTTAATAATAACTTTTAAAAAAGTCACATGATGCTTGTGCGCACTGACAAGCTTATCTCACAAGGTTATAAATATGTGGGGGATATATTTTGGGTTTTTTTAATGTAACTGTTGGTAGCAGAGGGGAATACAAATGTAACAAAGAATAACTGAACAGTCTCTTTGAATCTGACTTCACAACAAACATCAAAGAAAAAGGCACTGCCACGTGTTAACACGGTAGGAGAGGTTAGCAAGTGTGCATTGTTCTCTATCAAATTATTTTGCTCTTCTAAATCAAAGTTAACTAGTTGAGAGATTGTTTTATTTTAACAGGTGGATCTTTTAATTGCATTACTTCTGACATTCTTCGTGCTGTTGTTGGGCTGGGAGATGCCTTTCAGTTTCATGCTTACTTAGTCTTTCTGGGGCACTATGAGCAAGCTGAGATAATAGGTGGGGGGTTTTTGTTTTGTTTTTCATCTAGTAATCACTAAAAAAAGTAAGCACAGTGCTTATAAAAATCATTGCTGATCCTTTGAGTTTATGTTCCCTGTTTTGAACACGTGTGTGGTAACGGGACTCATATCTTTGTAATCTGTTTTTGGGGGGAATTATGACATATCTGAAATAACCTCACACCAACATAAAGTTTTTTAGTCTGCACAATCTCTAGTTCAAATGCAACTGTTTCTATTTATATATTTCCTTTGTATCATTATATTGTCAGCTCAATTTTCATACCATTTCACTAGACCTTGCAAGCCTGAAGGTGTGTAAGCAGATGTGTGATCCAGTACTGCTCTGAGGCAGGAAGCTTTCCAGGGGTTTGCTGGTTTTGGCTGGCTCTGAGTTATATGTTACAAACCCGTGTGTAACACTGAGGCCTTTGTAGGTTAAGGGAAGAGTGTCACTGATAGGCAGTGATACCAGCACAGCGTTTTTGTCCAGAGGAGTAGGTACCAGGCATCTCTGCAGTCAGGTTAAGAACTGGGATGAAGGGGTGTCCAAGCATCAGAGTTGAGCTTTGGCTCCAGGGCCCCAAGGTACAACACAGGAAGAACCTTTTTTTCTGAAGAATGGGCAGGACTAAAACTCCCATTACTTTTTGACTCATGCGGGTGTCCAAATACCTAAGGTAGAGTTACTTTCTAGTCCACTTCCTGGTGTCTACAGGCAGCTGAGAATAAGTTATTCAGCTTATACATCCCAAACGTAGATGCATGTGAACTCTGCGTGTGAAACACTTGTGTTTCTTTAACTTTTCATTCCTCTGAGCAAGGCAAGGTTGCATCAAGTTCCCTGTTTGTAATTTCACTGTCCATGTGCAGTGGGATGTGTTTGCAAAGCACACTGTGATAAAGATAAGCTGTTTTCTCTCTTCCTTCCTGCACCTGAAGTCCAGGTGGGTAAATCTCTAATGCAAACATGAGTTTCAGAAGCAGAAGGAACTGCAGCTTCTCCTGAGCAGGCTGAGATAAGCTGGGAACTAATTAAACTTGAACTTCTTTCTGTGGTCACACTTGACATCACAGTTTAGAAAGCAAAGTTTAAGTCGAGGCGTATGAAGAAAATGCAGCTTCTGCTTGCAAATTTAAATTACTTAGTACTTGAAAGGGTATGAAAAGTAAAAACCTTAAATTATGTTGTTATTCAGAATGCATTAATAGGGTAATGAGCAGGTGATTTTTATACTGTGTCTGCAAAGTTACCCTTGTTTTCTTCCTTAGCCCTATATAATTTAAGGTAGCAACACAGCAAGTTGCATCCTAATTTGACCTTACATGCCTCGCTGTTCAGCTTAGTGGTTTCCCTGTAGAAACAGAAACTGTCACTCCCGTGCTTGAATTTTCTCTAATCAATATAGTGTGGCACACTACAAATTATACAGTAGAACAGTATTAAAGAAAAGCTTATCTGCTGATACAGTTGGCTAGAGAAACAGATTTTTTTTCCAGAGCTTTCAAAGTATTTTTTACGAGTGAAATGGGACCCCATGAAATTGTGTATTTTTTAGATGCAGTTATTCTTTTCAGCTGGTTTTAGCAGTTCCTCCGTATTAGTCTGTAAGTAAAGGACTGGTACTGTACATCTCAAATGTAGCTATATAACAATATTTATGCATATATTTCTGTAACTTTTAGAACAAACCCTCAGAGATTATGTATTGTGTGAGTGCAAGTCTACAGCAGCAAAACTGTTAATTTGCCTGACTAGAAATATTAACCACACTATATCAAATAACTGCCAGGAACAATTCCCCACCATTCCCTGTGACTTCATTTTAATTGATTTTTTTTTTTAAACTTCCAGCTTCTGAGATTTCGTTTACTCTGACAGAATGTTTATTAAATGTGTAAAAAGAAAATTGTTTTGTAAATTGTTTCTGAGAGTGTTTTTATCTTCCATAAATTGGTGGCTCATTTAACATTTTCCACCTACCTTTGTTTTCCACCCCTGTGCTCTGCCTCATTTGTTTCGTTATTGGATTTGGTGATTAAATACTGATCAGCTGCTGGTCTGATCAGCTGTGCATATTGCTTTCTCTTAAACATTGTTCATATACACCCTGAGGACAGGGTTGCATGCACAGTTATAAACAGGGTGGGGGTGTTTGGTGGTATCATTTGATCTGTTATACAAATGATTGTGAGCTCGACAATGAACATTTGTTAAACTGGTCACTGAAACAGACCTCTGTGTTACAGCAGAAATTCATGGCACCCAACTGTCCAAAAGGGCTGTTGGTTGTTTTATATGGCAGAGCTGTAGTTTGTGTTCAGGTCTCTGATGCTAAACAGAGAACTGATAATGTTTTTATGAGGTTTTTTTTTCCTGTTGTGTTCCCATTTTTTTGGTTTAAGATACAATGTTTTTGTTCATAATACTGTACAGGCTGTCATGTGATGATTCATGAAGAAACATGGAATTTACATATGAATCTAAATTATTATTTTGCCTTTGAAAAGCAGAGATAACAGGCAAGTGCTATTTCTGAATGATAAGAACAAATCAAGATAGTAAAGGAAATCCTCGAAGGATTTAGACTGTACTTCAACTGAAATACCAGTCTATTTGCTGGGAGATATCATAATGTTTTATTTCTGCTTGAAACAGTTATTTCTGAGTCACCAAATCCATGAAATAACTGAAAGTTTAACAGGAACAAAAGACGTTTTAAAAACTGGCATTGTGTAGTGTGAATTCATAACTTTTGGTAGACTGGTATAGCTGGTGTACCAGTCTGACTTCAGCACTTCACAATTCAAATACAATCCTTTTCTAAGTCCATTGGAATCAGCGTATTTACAGTAGTGTAAAGCTGGGCCATCACAACAGTGAAACATACCTTTTCACCTGCTTGCCTGTAGCTTTATAAGGATGGTGCTTACTGACTCCAGAGAGACTCAAATAGTAGTTCTAGGGAAAAATGTGGCTTTTAATTGTTTACTTGTATTTCTGAAGTACATTCAAAATGATCGGAACAGTTAAATAATTCTGTAAAGTGTTGGTTCTTCCAAGGACAATTTAAATCTCTTTATTGCTGGCTTGGGTACAGGAATGCTGATCTGATAACAATAAGTTCTTTTGCTGTCAAGATTTCAATCATACTTCTTTATACACTGAGACTTTATGCAGATACTCGCAGCATGTGAGGTAATGAATATTACTTCAGGAATACAGTTGTCTGTTAAAGTATGCATTATTGGCTTTTTTTATGCTTTGTAAAGTCATGGCAGGTAAAACTTTTCAAAGTACCTAATTTGATTTCAATGGGAGTTTCACTTCTAAGTTCCTTACTCTATTTTTAATTTTTTTTTGTTTGTTTTAAATATTTTTAGGCACCTCTACCTGTCCTTAGTGAATGGAGCAGTTTTAAAAAATCCAGTTGGTGGGACTTATGCACCTAAGCTGCTTGATAATCTAAGGAGCAAGGTGTAGTCACGATGAGCATCATTTCACTTAATTTTGAAGTGCTTGGATCTGTGGCAGATATTCAAAGATATTGCCTGGCTCTTGCTTCCAACTGCTAATTAATTTTTTTCTTTTTATTGTTTCTGTAAGGTAAGATCAGGTTCCAGAACATGATATCCAGCCTTTGGTAAATGACCTGATGAGACAAGTGCTCATCACTGTGTGTAGAAAGCAAACACAGAGCTGCTGTTCTCAGTCAAGATGGCAGCAGCTGTGGGTATGCAGAACAGAGGAATATCAGGCACCTCTGTCATTTTTCTGATGTGCTATTTGGCATCTACAGACTTGCTCACACTTAGAGAGATTATGAGATTTTATCAAATACAACTTCAGATTCAGGAAACTCAATTCAACTCTAGTACCACTGTGGGCACTTGAACAGGTATGGCTCTACCATTTGCTCATCTCTGGTCATTTTGTTATATCTCTTTTGTTTAGACTTTGCTCATGCTGGGGTGTTTAGAAAATGCTCAAATTCTGGATCTGACGACCTGTGTGTGCATGTACCTTGCATAATGCTACCCGGGAGGCAGTGGAACACACAAAACCCCCATTCCAAAAATACATTAGATCTCAGTACCTATGTCTTGCAGAATCAGTGCTTCTGCATTCCATGTCTGTGTTACACCAGCTAGGCTCATCTAGCCTGGTGTCCTAGTTGGCTGTTTGTTGTTCTGACCCAGGTAAAACAGGTGAATTCAAACAGAGCTGAAAACTTAATGACTTCAGCTTCACAGTTGGACTTGATGATCTGGAAGGTCTTTTCCAACCTAAATGATTCTATGATAATAGAGTTTTTCTGTATGCTGTGGGGAGAACCATTTATACCATTTAACTTCAGGGCCCAAGTAGGAGCTTTTTTGGACTTTAAATACAAAACCTTCCTAACCTATTTGTTATGTTAAAGGGTCAGATATCTTCTCTGCCAACACACAGTGTTTAATAGAGTAGTATTTACCGTAATATGAATTGATAATAATTCATTTTGCACATATATAATTAGAGTTGTAGAAGTAGGCTTAAATTAATTTGTATATTTTCTACAGTTTGAGCAGCCTTTCAGATTTTTTTCTGCGTTCTTGATTTCTCAGCACAGTTGCGTTTGATAGTTATTTCCTGGAAATTGTTTCCTGCTTTTTGTTTGACTGGAAAAAAACACTAGGCTCGATAACCACAAGAAACATGTTTGTACAGCAAATGGCAAAACTTCCATTGAATGGGCTTTGTGTCATCAGCTGTCAGGGCTGCAGAAGACGAGTAGTTAACTGAGTAAGTAGTGTGTAACATTACCACTGACGGAACATTTCTTACCATTAAGCCTTCAAACTCTCATTCAGCTGTCAACACATGGGCACTTTCTGGAGCCAAATTCTCTCACGCTGTGCACTGCCTGCAGCTCGCCTGAAGCTCAACTTTGACTAAAAGTGTTGATTTCGCTTCTTTTAGCCTTGTTCTCATTTAACGTTAAAACCTGCTTAGAGTCTGCCTTTTATTCTGCAAAGTACACATGGCTGTATCATCCCTCGCGCACTTCTGATGTGGAGTTAAGGCGCTCAAAAGATATGCTAGTAATCTTAATGAATAATTGATTAGAAAGGAGTCTGGCAGTGTTAATTGTGAGGTGCAGCTGAGTGAATGCCAAAACAAAAGCTCTTCTAAATGTTTCCGAAAACCTTGTAAAGTCTTTAGCATTGAGCAACAGGGTCAGTGCACTGAAGTGGAATTTAAAGGAGATTCTTGAATGTAATGGATTTTGACTTCCCTTTGTCATGTGCCTCAGTGCATCATTGATTGAGCACTCATTTGTTAAATCAGCTGTATTTTTTGCCATTTGTCAGAGCATAGACACTTACTGCAGCCTTTTACCTTCTAAACACCAGTTTCTTGTCTTAATAAATCACAGGTGTAAATTAGTTTTTATCTAAGGTGATGAATTTTTCAAGTAGAAAGGCATGTGAAGATGGTCACATGGAAACACATTGTGAGCTTTTATTTTCTTAACTATTAGAAGAAAAAGGAAAGATCAAGGAAACATTTTAGCTGAAACATCGATAATTCATGTCTTTAAATTCAGCTCCTAGCAAAAGGCTCAGAAATGATTTTATTTGGAAAGCTCTAAATGGTGTGCATTGGAAGAGTAGTTTGGGATAAGTGGTGTTCAGTCAGTTCTTCAAGAAATGAGCAAAGGAAACCCGAGGGTTAAGGAACAAGCAGTGTACTGTGTGTTTGCAGCAATGAGAGATGCTCTCTGATTAGTGGAAAGGCTAATTACCTGGAGTATGCAGGAGCACTGTAGGTGCTGTGCATACCTGATTAGAGTTCTGACAGCAGGGCAGAAGAAAGAAGACCTTGAGAATGTGCCAAAAATATCCCTTTATGTAAGCAGATGCTATTACTCTTGGAAGAGAATAGTCTCTTACCCAGAATGGTTATTGCTGCTAATAATAAGTATTCTATGGATGGGCCATCAACTTCTGAGAAATGTGCTCCTGTGGTATTTAATACAGCAATTACTTGTCAAATCTGGAAATGTTCATCTTGATGCTCTCTGTTTGCTGGATAAATGACCAAATCAGATTTATTTGCCCATTGTCTGAGCGAATTGACAGTAGTTGTGAGGGACTGAAGACAAGCTAGAGTTTGGAATTGTTTCAGTGTTGATACTAGTAATGGAGTTAGAAGGTGTTTCTTGGTCTCATCATTAAGCAAGACTTATTGAAAAAATATACATATGACAAAAAAGTGCAGAGAGCCTCCATGTCCTGCTGGGTACAGGCTTAAGTGTTAGGTACACATGGAAGTCAGCTCTTTGGAGGATTATACTTTTAGTCTTTTTGGAAAAAATTTTGAGGAGAGAAGAAAAAGAAAGGAGAGGAATGGAAAGAGCCTCAAGAAGATGAGAGAAGGGAAAAGCCAGTCACGTTGACAGAAGAATGTAAAGCTTCTCAATAACACTGTCTCTGCCTAGATGTAATTAGAGTGAAAAGGATGGAGAACCAATCATCAGCTCTGACATCACCTTTTTTAAAACAAACCTTTCCACAAGGTGCAGGATGTGTTCTTTCTTTGGGACTAGCTGTAAGTGCTCAGCACTGTCAGGCCTGGGTCCATCATGGAGCAGCATGTAAATATACCTCAGATTTGTTGGTGAACAGAATGACAGTCTTGTATCATGGTGAATCGTGGTAAGAAATTAAATTGTCATTGTGTCCTGGTAAACATGTTTTGCTGGCAAGTACACTGCAGTGACACCTGCTAAAATTGCAAAAGCTGTTGCCCCCCCAAGCAGAGCCCCTTGCTCCTAGACCCACTCCACAGGTACTTGCAACTTAAGCAGCTGTTTTCACTTTTGTCACTGTCAGGCGCTGGGGACAGCTTCCTTTCTTCTGTCTCTGGCTCCCTAGGCTCTATCAAAAGTGTGAATCTGAAACAAAACAAAATAAAGCTTCAGTCCACATCTTTGCTCAGCCTTTACATGTACATTTTCGTGTTTTGAGTTCTTTTAAACTGCAGCTATCAGAAAGAATAAAACAGTGCATCACCTAGTAGAGTACTGAAGTGATCATCCAAGCAATTTTCTTCTCCCTGAAGCCAGACAGCCAAAGCTTTTTATTACTGACTGACTGAACTTCCTGTGTCTGTCTGTCTAGGTAGCTAGGCCACCTCGTTGTCACAATTTGTGATGTTAGAGGCTTTTGATGGTAGACAAACCAGAAATGTTAATTTAAATACAATATTTACATTAAAAACCCTCTTACAGAACGTATCTGAAAAAAAACCCTCAGCAGTTTTATGTCTTGTGTGTATGTGTGTAAAGCTGTTGTAGGCATCTGGAAAGCAATCCTGGTTATGTACTGAATTTCATGTACCTTCTCAGTAAAACAGTGTGGTTAAAAATTGTTTTTGAAGTCTTTAGATGGCTTGCAGCTTCGGAACAACCATCCCAAGTTATTGTTACTTTTAGCCTACAGGATGGTTATTTTTGCTCTTTGTATGAGCTAGGCTGATGTCCTTTTTGTCTGATCCAGAAATAAGAGGAACGATGGCATTGTTGCTTTTTAGTCATAGGGCCTTGATTTGCCCATCATGTGCGTTTGCATTGTCTGAAATTGTTCTATAAAAGAAATGATTGGGTGTAATTGTAAATAACCAAAGCAGTTATATTTTGAATTTATTACCTGTGTGAGAGTATGCAGTAAAACTTCGGGGGAAAAAAAACAGGAAACTGTATTTTTCACACAAATTACATTTAAAATGGAAAGGGCTGATAATGAGCTGCTTGTGAGTAAACTAAGGATTTGCTCTTTGAAGGAATATATCTTTCATACCTAGGAAGACAGTAGGTGATGTATTTCTCATTTGTGAGCAGAACCTGTATTTAACGCCAAGATGAGGCTGTTTAACCCTTCCATATTATGGGTGCTGAAACTGCCCTGTAATGGGTAACTCTTAGTTATTAACAGCTAATACTGAGCTGGGTGATGGGTTGGTTTTTGTGATTTTCGCAATGGTTAGAGTTGGTAGATTGCACCGATGTGTAGTGCTAATTATTAGGCTGCGTATCATTGATTGATCTTAGGTCAATGAGGCAAACAATGCATCTGAGAACTACTTTGAAAATTGGGTCAGTTGATAATCTTAGGATGTGTTAAATCTCGCTGCTCTCTACAGTTCCCATATTCGGAATGAGATAGCAGGTGATTATGTTGTTCTACAACTTCTGTGGAGAAATTCTGTCTGCCATCCGTCGGGTTAAACAGTTTAAGAAAAGTAAGTGTTAGGCACACAAAACAGGAACAAACAAATCTCTTGTTGGTTAGAAAATCCTAGAAGCCCTCGGTAAAAATCAAAGGCCTTAGGGGTATGTTTTGTCCCTTCAGCTAATGAGTTTCTGTGAATATGTGTGGCATGTCATTTAACTGAGTAATTACAAGGGATTTCACTTTTAAAAGGAATGTGTTCTACTTGTAGAATGAGAATTATTCTGGGCTCAGAGGACTGGAGCCTTTGAAAATTAAAATACACAAATGGTCTAATCTCATACTATGAACTTCCAGCCTTGCAGTGATCTTTTGGGAAAAGCTGGGGCAAAGCCTGAGGAGGAGGAGTCAGAAAGGAACCACCTCTGAAGCTTGGCTTCCCTGAGGACAGAGTAGACTAAAGACTCTTGCTCTGAGAAGGGGAAGGTAGAATTCTTAGATAACATCTTTTAGTTATTCTCTTGTTTTACCTCCTCAAAAATAGGGAATACCTTCCAATTTGTCCTGCCATTTGAGCTCTTGGGAAGTGAAATCAAGAAAAAGCCTTTCTTGTGGAGGCTGTGAGGGAAATATTTTCTCCTCATATGGTTCCAGTCTCAAATACCAGCTCCTTTCCCTGCCTAGGCAGTCTTTGCTAGACTAGGACTGTTTTGTTTTCAGAAACAATTTTCCCCCTCTGGAAATATTCTGTTATGTTACTGAATCAAAGACCCACATTTCAGGGCAGATGATTTAAATGCAAAACCAGTATTCATATAAGACAGGGGAAAAGCAGGCTCCTTCTAACTAGAGCAGCATAACCCGTACAGGAAATTGAAGTACAAAGCCAAGTTTTGTTTGCTGCCCCCCTTCCCTTTTCTTTTTTTATTTTCTGTTTTTTTGTTTTGTTTGTTGTTATTTTTATGTAAAGCAGTTAGTTCTTTAGGGTGCCCCTGCCTATGTTTTTACCTTTCTACAGTTTACTTGCCCCAGAGTGCACCGATGTTGCCATTCCCAGGTAAGCTGGGACATGCCACCTTTGTCAGAGGATGCCCCACAAAAAACTCCATGCAGTGGATGTGGGCTTCAGTGCTCAGGCTCCCAACAGTGCCCTGCCTCTTGCTGTCCTGGGCAGTGTGGCAGCGCTGGAAAGCCGTGGAGCCTTCCTAGGTGGCACTCCTGGCTCATTGCAATGGCAGATGGTAGATATGAGTCAGCCAGTATGGATTTGTGGAGCTGAGTTTCAGGGAGGTGAATTTTCCTCAGACCTGCCATCTCAAAATCAGTGTAGACAGAGCTCTTTTGATGTCACAGCACTGTAGATTCAGCCAGTTTCCTGCATGCTTCAAAGTGACTGTCAGTCTCTTCAGCAGGTGGAATGAGCGATTTAGGATGCTGTGCTGAGGGATAGGCTGTACCTTAGCCCTCTTGGTCACCTGTGACTTGAGCAATAGTGTGCTACTGAACAAATGCACCAGTCTTTTGTCTTGAATGTGAGATCTGTATCCAGTGAATAACATACAAAAAAAAAGATACTCCAAGGGTCCGTATGCCATCAATAATGAGAATGGGGTTTTGGCCCATTCTACCACATGTGAACAAAACCCTGCATTTTCTTGTTGCAGATGTGTGTATTCAGCACATTCAAATGTGTATTAAATAGCTTGTGTACTCCGTGGGGATATTCAAAACAAGGCAGAAGTTTTGTGCTGTCAACCCTGTGTTTAGGCAAGAGGGTGGAGGACGGGTGTCTGAGCACTTGCAAAACCATAAAACCATGTCAGTAGGACAAAAGTTTTTACTGACTGTATAGTATTCACAAAATGAAAGATAATCAATGTAGTCATGCTGAAGTATATATGGAGTTAGAATTGAGAAGGAACTTTGCAACTATGAAATACTTCGGGAATTCTTTAAGAAGGATATAATTTCTTTTGTAAGTAAATTATCTCAATCAGTTAATTTAAATAGAATCACATTTCTGTGGTTTGGGTTTTTTAACCTCAGTGTGCTAGAGTATATACTTGTGATCTTGAGGCAGATTTTTATTATCTGCCAAGAAAGGTGGTTTTTTATGGTCCTTTTTCCTTATTCACAGTCATTAATAACATATTCAACTCATGAACATTCAGCGATTTATGCAGAGTTCAGTTCAGCTGAATACTGTAATATCCCACTCTAACCATTAAAAACAGTTATCACAAGATAACATTAGGTCAGAACACAGACTAGGCTGTTTAAATTGTGTTATTGATTGCTGCTTTCTGAAGATTTCCTCAGTTGTGTTTAAACCATGTCCTTTTATTTGCTACTGCCTTCTTGAAAAGACGGCCTCGCAACATAATTTGAATTGAGATGTCTTGCTTTTGGTGCCCAGTTGGAAGTTCATGCTTATATAGTTTCATTTCTTATACAGATTATCTCAGATTATCTAGTTCCAGGCTTTTTAAAGACAAATGTGCCTCTCACTTGCATTTTCCAAAGCAGAGGATATTTACCCATCTACTATGGAAGTTATTGTGGAAGTTAATGTTTTTATTGATTAAATATATTAATGCAGGACTTTATATATTTTGGAATTTATGCACATGTAGAAAGCAACAAGGATTTGGGTTTACAACTGGGTTTTCAATCACTTTAGTTTGTGTGTGTCCTGTAGACATTTTGTAGTCTGCCACCCACCCTCCCCAGGGGGTGGATTGGTAGTGTACCAGCTGGTGTGTTCTGTTTGTAAAATGTGAGATAATCATTCCTGTAAGGCTACAGTTCTAATGTCTGTGGAAATGTGTTTGGGAACACTGAAAAGAAATAATAGATACAAGAATCACCTTTTTTTTTTTAATTATTATCTAACTCATTTATGAGCACCTGCATATTTTCAGTAATGCCATTGCTTTCATTGGCTATGTGTATATGTGTTTGTTTATTAAGATTCTTCTTCAATAAAAAATTTTACTTGAGACTGAACTTGCTGGATTCCTAGGAAAACAAATCCTTTTTCTCCCTGTATGTAAACCATGGTATTTGACTCCTCTTGAGTATGTATTCATTATCTTAAAATAGCAACAATCTCTCCTCCCTGTGCTCAGAATCAACATTATTGTTGAATTCCCAGGCCTAGGAGAATACTGGTTGCATTGCCAACAAATAATTTTCCATTCTGTATGGTGGACGAAACTGTTCAATTAGTACAAAAAGGGTTAATCATACTACCCTTTTTAAAATACCGCTTTGTTTTTCCCTTCCTGGGTTTGAAAAAGAAGACACAATCAAATGGCAAACCTGTGTTTTTGTTCCTTTTCAAAAATCCCTGACAAGCCCATGACACAGGCTACTGCTGTAGCTGTACATTTCTATTCATTATTGATGACTTGGGGCCAGGCAGGCAGCACAGAACACAGGCAATATAGATTACCATATTGGGGGCTGGGTTTTGGGGTTTGTGTATACACATGTGCCTGTGTGCATTTTGGCTGGGTTTGGCCTTTGAAATACTCAATTCTGAGTGAAAATCATATCTGAGAATAATAGTGGAAATAGATTGAATGAGTTTTGTGATACATCTTGCTAAAACAATTCAGGGCACTTAGACTAAAGATAAAGAAAGGAATGCACGAGTGAGCTCACTCTCAAACTAATTATTAATAGCTTAACTTTCCAGCAGACTTGGAAATGATCTTGAAGAATCCTGAGGGATTTGAAGGGCATTTCTCACCTTAGAGAGTGCAGTTAGCACCTTGGCTGATGAGACTTTTTCCTGACAAAACCAATGTAATCTGTCTAATTAATAACAATAATTATAGACAAACTATGTTGTTGGTTTGATATGGGGTGGGGGGGATAGTGAATCATTTCATGGATGCCACAGACCAAGCCCACAGTTTGGGTGAGCGTGAGAATTATGCCAGCACTTCAGTGATATATTTTTAAGTGGTATTTCTGAATAGCAGGTTGCCAAGAGACCTTTGCAATGCTAAGAAAGTGTTTTACTACTACTGATGCATAATTAATCCTTATATGTTTTTATTGGCACAATGCTCCTGCACATTATATAAAGTTTTTCTTTTTTATGCTAAAGAGGGGTTGTTCAGTGTTTTATTCCTACACTGTGTGAGATTCTTGGCTTGAAGAAGTAGTGGGGAGACAGCCGTTTATTTAAACATAGTGTTTATGTTAACAAAGTGTAATGTACTTTGGTTCATATATTGATGGTGTCTTTACACAGAAACTGTTCTACTGAAATAGTTTTGTGTTACGTCGATAACTACAGAAAGAAATAAGTAGAATCAATTTTGATAACTGCTTATAACTGCTCATTTCTATACAATTTCTGATAGCTTTTCTCTCAGGTTTCTGTAATTTTTCCCTTATGCTTCTGTTTTCTTTCACGCAACTGATCATCATGACAGGAAAAATGTATTCGCAGTTCAGTTAATTCAAGGTGTATTCTTTTAAAATATTTTTTTAAACATTGAACAGAATAAAATGAAGGGCAGAAAAGGCTTGTAGGGACTTTGCTCTGTTGGATCTCTGACTTCTGCCATTCCGGTGGAAGAAGGTCACTAAGCTACTCCAAAAAGCGGTGTCAGTCAAAGCAGAATGTTTGCTTAGCGTATTCCTTCCATTTTCGTGGTCCTGGTTTCCCTTGTTCGAACTTAGTACTCTTTAATGTGTCTAAAATATGGAATCAACTATCTGGCTGATTGAACAATACAACTACTTCAGTTTTAGGAGATTGTTTTCCCTGGAAGGTCCCACAGCACCATCTAGTGTGCCAGCCTGTCCTACTGCCACGTGGGTTTGTGGGACCAGAGGTGCTGAGACTGGCACGCTTTGCTGGGGATGGCTTCTTAGTAATTGAAATTAGGATTTGCTGATTACTCAGCATAGAGCCAAATGCAGGAGAAATTTATATCCTTTTAAAATTTCTTCTGCAAGAAAAGAGACTTAAAAATTAAGTTGAAAAATAACTTTTCTTGTAAAACATATGTAGTAAGATATATGTAAC
>JAWWES010000133.1:14810630-14821199 GCA_035583135.1 Lophotriccus pileatus
CTGCAAGAAAAGAGACTTAAAAATTAAGTTGAAAAATAACTTTTCTTGTAAAACATATGTAGTAAGATATATGTAACTGCATTTCTGTTTTGTGTGTACAAAACAAAGGAGGAATTGTGGTGCATCCTTAACACTGTACTAACATACTTAACATACACTCTGAGACGTAACTAAGTTTATTGTATCCTTATAACACATTCAACTCTTCTTCAAGAAAGGGCCATGCTTACACCTGCAGACACCCTAATCCTACAAACAACATGCCTTTTCTTCTCAGTCCCACTGAGATCATGCTATAGGTCTGGGAACCTGCTTCCGTCATAGAAATTACAGGAGTGTGTCCAAGCGATTTTTGCAAAGACAAGGGGATCACTCTAAAAAACATAAGGGTGTGGATGGTTGAAAAGTTCCTTTCTCCCTTTTATGCCACCTCTAGCAAAGGCCAACCTAACACCAGTGTATAAACTATGCTGACACACAGAATTGTAGTGATCTTGTCCTCTGCTGAGACCGCATGAGAATTAAATTTTAATAGGAACAGGCAGGGGTGTAATGAGCTAGAATTAGGAAAAGGATTTGCATATGAGGAAGTTTTAAAAGGTTTCACTGAGGTGGGAGGTAAAGGGGAGGAAACAGGTCTTTGAGGCCAGGAATGAATGTCAGCAAAAGCAACTGAAGAGGAAATGGGAAGAGGAAAGTGTAGCTCCAACAGGCTTGACAGTATCAGTGCAAGCACTGGAGATGTTAACCAGACAGCTGAGTTGAATGTGTTACACCAGAGACAGCAAAAAGTTGCAGTAAGGTGTTACAAGTTTGGTGAATCTGGCCTGATCCCATTCCAGATACGTGAGCAAAGGCCCACCAAAATCTCCTTTAGTCACACACCATGCTGCAGAACTGCTGCAGCAGTGAGAGGTTGCAGCACTTGGGAAGCATAGCCAGAAGCGTTGCCCCCAGCAGCACCCTCCTACCTTTTGTAGGAGCTATTCCACACTCTGCCAGCCAGCCAGCCAGCATCTAACAGATGGTTTCGGGATGTTTGATGGAAGCATTTATTTCCGACTCTGACTTGTGTTATATTTTGTGCATCATTCCCGGTACTATTCCTGTATCATCTGCCAAGCACCAAGAAGGTTTTAGAGTTTCTTTAAAACTTCGGGGTCCTTACTACTATGTTCTGAACTGTTCTGTTGCTGCACAAGAAGCAAATTTCTAATGTGTTGAAGATGCCCTCTGCTGGGAAGCCAGGCAAACTGGGCTTATCTCGAGTTTCACCCTTCTAAAATATTCTTTTCTTACTCTGGGCTTAATTCTCAATCTGATACCAGAAACTCACCCCTCAACCCTACTGAAAAAAACACTTACTCTTTTTGCTTTTATTCTTTACACTCCAGCTGTGACAAGTCTAGTACTGTTACTTCCAGTAGTGTTTCTTTTTTCTGTGTTCTGTTTTGTTGAAAGAACCGAATTCTGGCTGCCCGTATTCCTTTTAGATCCGTTTTTTCATGCTTACATAAAATGTATGCAGGAATAACATCTGCAAAAGTAATTATTAATAAATAGTGGGAATGCTTTTGATTTCTGCTATTATCTGATGCTAGTAAGTTTTTTTACTGTTATCTCATTTTTCTTTTTTTTTTAAATTAATGTCCCTTCCCACAGTAGAGGCCACTAGGTTGATACAACAGAACAAAGGTGGCACAATGTCTGGAACAATTCATAAAGCTCTATGCATCATCTCATAGTTGATATGCAGTCTGGTTTATTTTGTCTCCTCTGATAAATCAAAAACCATTTTAACGTAGTGCTTCTAATTTTACAGCTTTGTTATTAAAATCCAATATTGTCCTAATTGGATGAGTTGCCACTATTGTTGTGGTATTTATTTTTTATTATAGTTGAATTAGGGTTATGTGGAATTGAGTTTTCAATTTTGTATTGTATTATGTCGTCTTGGTGTTATACAGTGTTTATCATTTTAACAAAAATATGTGAACTTCATGCTCTTTTCAATATCTTTCCAGATTTTCCTGTTTTTTATTATGGGGAGTATGGGTGTATTTAGAATCCTAAAAAAACATCAATTCATAAGCCTCTGTTCTTCCCAGCTTTCGGAACAGTCATTTGATGTAAAGCAGGAAAATAAACAGCCAAGTTACATGTTTTATTTTGAAGTCCTGCAGTTGTATAAGCCTTCTCAGAACCAACAATGTCATTGGAGTAGCTGACAGAAAAGGCATGTGTAGGAGAAGTTTTACACTTGAAATTATTTTTAAAATAATTACACTGGAAAACAAAAGGCAAGCGATTATTTGGCACCAGGAGCTTCTATGATGTCCATGGAGTAGCAAAACAGGGACCCTGAAGTTGCATCATGGGGCAATGACTGAAATTACAAGCACACCAGAAAGTTCTAACTTAATCTCTGAGATTGCAGGCGATAAAACCAAACATTTATGTCATTTATGCAAACATGAAGTTTGCTAGCACAGGGGAAACATATGTTTTATTGTAGAAATCAATTTCAACATCTTATTCAACAAAAATTTTTCATCTCCACTATTATCTTTAAGTAGGTTAAATTAATAGCAGAGTTTGTGTAGCCATGCTTTCAAAGAAATTAAAAGCTGTTTAAAGAACCCATAAAAAGGTTGTCTTAAGGAGGTTCCTGCAGTCACTGGATCCAAATACTAAGGCACTGAAATGTTTTCGAAATAATTTCTCTTACAGTCTTGAAATTGTCACGGTCAAATGGTTTACTACTTGAAAACTGAGATATGCAAAATTCACAGTTGCCTCTGCAACCCTATTATCAGGCCCTTTTCTGTTTTGCCCCCTCTGCAAAGTTCACAAGAACTTGCCTAGTCCCAACCTGACTTGTAGTGTTTTTGCCCTTTTACTTTGGAACCAAGTCTGTATATTTAGCACAGGGGCTTTTATCTTGTTCTGTGGTATCTGTCAGGAGGTTCTGCATAGTTCCAGAGTTATGTGGGAACAGGTGGAAAAGGGGAGAAGGCAACTACTTTTGAGGATTTGGGTATGTGAAAGCCTTATTTCAGAGGAGGGAGTAATTCTGTGTATGTTATCTAAAATTAGGATTACTGCAAAGCAGTTCCACATGGGACTGTACTTTAAATTGATTTATTCAGGCGGATGAATAATGTGGTATCATAGCTCATAAACGATGTTTTAGTCAGATGTCATTCCATGAAGTGGAATTGTGGAGCTGGGACCAGCCTGAGGGGTGAGGATAGTGAGAGTCTTGTGCTCCTTCATTTGAATAGACTGGGAGTTGGCTTTGAGTGCTGCCACAGTCTTCACAATATCTTTCACGTTCTGGGAAACACTGAATAATAAGCTTTTTGACCTTTAGGAGTGCCCACTTTTTTTCTTTGTGGTGGTACCAGATTTTTTGAGAACATCCCTTTATCTGTATTCTCTCAGAACTTTGGTACTAATTGTCATAGTGCTCACAAACATACCTAATGCAGACTTAGAAACACTTTTCCAGAGGCAGAGTTCTCTTTTTGAAATGTAAAACATTATGAAGCTGCCTACAAACTTCTTAAAAATAAAGAAAAAAAAATTAAAACACACTTCCAAGCACAAAATCAAGGAAACAAAAGACATAAGAAATAGAAATAGTACATGTTTTGAGGTCAAGTCTCTCTCTTATATTGTGATTATAAAAACTACAGGTTTGTGTTTGGGGTTCTTGTTTGTTTGTGGGTAGGGTGGAGTATGCAGTTCAGGCTGGCATTTTTTGTTTGCTCTTTTTTTTCCAAAAAATGCTAGCAACTCTTGAAATAAAACCATATGAAAAATAGTGCTGTACACAAATGAGGACTGAGTATCGGTTTTCATTTATGCTTGTCTTCTGATGAAATTATCCAGAGTTCAAAGCCATTTTCCTCGCACCTTACCGTATCAATAGCTATGGAAATATTGCCCAGTTAACTTTTTGCTAACCTTTATTGGCCTTATCACATAACACTGCTTATACTTTTACTTGTTTTGTATCCTGCTCCGATAAATCACTCAAGAACATCTGTAGCATTAAGCAAAAGTAGATAATTGACTTCAAAAAAATACACATTTGTTCAAACCTTGATTACAAAAACGTTTTGTTTTTTTCTTTCAAGCTCTACTTCTTAAGACAAATCAGATATGACTTTGGTTAAGGTTTTTCTCACCAGTAATTGCCCCATGCGTGTCGCACTGATGGCCTGTAAGAATGAAGAAAAATTGCGTGGGAAATTTGTGGGTAAGGGAAACGAAGGAAAGTTCACATGTATTTCATGCCTCATTACAATAATCCCTACTTGTCTTCTACCATGTGTCCCTCTGGATCTGTGCCCACCTTCCTCTTCCTATTTGCATAATTTCATTCTTAATGATTTGCCATCGCAGTTTCAAATTAATTATGTGACTTCCCCTTGCTGTCTGATTTGGCAGGCAATTCCATGTATTGATTCTGTATATTTTTTGGAGAATAGACACCTCTTAATATTTGCTCTACAGCAATGTTGAAACCTATGGAATACTTCCTAACAATTGCCTTATCTTTACAAGGCAAATAACACTTAAGTGGATCTCCAAGTACATCCTTGCTGTTAATGTGTATGTTTATGTACATGCTTCCACACTCAAACCTGTATTTAAACTCTTTTAATTGAGATAGGTTTCATTATCCTTACTGTGAAGAGAGATGTGTTTACAGGTATCTGACTATTCAGATTTCTATGTTGTATCAGTATCTCAGGTCAGGCTGAGATTTTTTTCTGCCCTTTCCACTAAAATCATTGAAATATATTCAGTCAGTCTTTCACATCAGAGGTGTAAATGGATTTCTTGAAAGTTTTTCTGCAGATAGCAAACAGCAGTCACTTTACAACTTTGGCTCCATTGTGGGCAGCAGTCGGAAAGCTTAACACTCCACCCGAACTTTGAAGATGCTAAAACTGTGTAATGACCTTGCATTCTCAAGGGCAGATGCTCAGCTTCTGCTGGAAGTGCTAATCTACAATCTGTTTATCTCCATACACTATGTATTTGACAGCACTTGCCTGGAAAGCAAGGCAGGGAAAAGGGTCATCAAATTTAGTTACTTTTTCCTCTCTGATGGTGTTAGTGTCCAATGGACTTAGAAACCATAGTCTTTATTTTAATTTTTAACTTCCTTTGTGCTTCTCAGCCAGTCATAGTTTTAGAAAGCAGACACACTGCCACTGTCAGGATATGCTTGTCTTTGTGAAGCCTCTGCTGGACCGTGAACTGCACTGTGTGAAGTAACTGTTCTATCCCACCTTTTCTTTATTCTTAGTGAATCAGACTTTGGCTTTACCTTAAAAATTGTCACTTGTATTTTCTGTCAGTAGGCTTTAGACTCTATTTATTATTCTTTAGTGGGCATGAATTGAGATGCATCATATAATGCTTATGAGCATAATGAGGAACATGTTTCTAACGAAGAGGTAATGTGTTGAAGCAGGATGGTGTGTGCAAGGAAAGGTAATACCTTTCGTTAGACAAATACACCATAGTATGTAAACCCTTCTTCAAATGTGGTGCAGAAACCTGAAGGGAAGGGCTTTTGCACATAAAAGCAGGTCAGTATTTTTAGGTAACATGTAAATGGGCTTTACATGCCCAAAGTTTGTTCTTTACCAGTTCCATGAGTCAGTTGGGTAACAGAGATTCCCACCTCTAATAAATCTTGCCTTGCCTGCACCCGTGAACCATCACAGTCACCACAGCACTACTGAGTGAAAAAAACCCTTTGGTTTTAATGTAATCCCTGTGGTTTTTTCAAACTGGCACTCTTTATCAAAATAAAACATTAACACCAAATTACTCTGATTCAGCAACAGCATCTATTTTTTAATATGAACTTGTCTGTTCTGTCAGGTAATTGTTTAGCTTCCCAGGGAATTGTGTATGTGTTGCAAATGGGAAAGCTCAGCCTTGTAAATCCTTTCTGTGGTGAGGCAACAGGAAACTCGCTTCTGATTACTAAGATCACCAGGTTTAATGGCAAAATCTAGCAACAAATCGCTAGAATTGACCTTTTGAACGCTAGATTTTCAACATGCTCAGTCAGGAATCTCTTTATGATGTATAGTAGGATTCTCTTCCTCTCCACTTACAGAGTTATGAAGAAGTGTTACTGTCACTGAGGTGCCACTTCCTTTTGCGACACATTCTTTGAATTAGCAGTGGCTGTTGCTCATTGAGGTAATACCACCAAGCTTCTAAAGTAAATATATAGCAAGTCACAGTTCCCATCCTTAAGAGTAAGCAACAAAATAAAGGGGAAGGTTGGTTTGGTTTGGCTTTTTACCTTTGCATTTTTTTTTTTGGTAATGTATAAAAGTGCGCTGAGGCGTGAAGCATGTAAGAAATTACTAATGCTGCTGAATCCTGAAATGAGTTCCTTCAGACACAGAGGAGAGCTGGCTGTACTCACCAGCTGGGAGTGTGCTCTCTTCTCCCTACATTCGATGCTCAGTTGGACTTTGGAATGCTTCTGGTGTGTTACCTCCTGCTATATCCACGCTCTTCTTGGCTCATGCAGAAGGCCGGAAAGTGGAACTCTGCTGAAGTGGTGTTCTGCCATCCCAAAATTACAGAAGGCTGAGGGAATACTCAGGCACTTGGTAATATTAGAGGTGTATAGTGTAGTTGTTAATGGGGAAAGGGGAAGAAGGGGAAAGTCTGGCTCATGTATTCTTAGTAGTAGTCCATAAAACATGGAGTTTGGTCGTTCTGATGAAGTGACTCTGTTGTACCTTCATTATACAGATCTTACTGTCAATTTACTATTCTAAGCATTGTAGATACTGCTGTACACAAGTGTCAGTTCAGCTCTCAGTGCTTCCTCCCTTCCTTAACTTTTGTTTCTTTCTCTGTTGCTGGTACACCTATATTTCTTCATATCTGTTATCTGCATTTTGGTGTAGACCTCCTGTAAACAGAAAGTGACTCCCTGAAGCAATTCTTACTGCTTCTACTTCTTCTGTTTTTAGTCTCTTATGATCTATCTCAATTGTGACATTTGTAAAAAGATAAATTATTATGGATAGCTAGGCTGTGGGGCAGTCAGATATGGCATATATTATTTATTTCAAAATACGTTTTTGAATTCTGCAGAGCCTTCAAGTTGCAAAGCTTAACTGTTGCCTCCTTGATCCTTCCTGTCTGCTATAATTTGTGGCATTTATTTGTTGTATTTTGTTTTAGCAGCACAATAGGAACTCTCTGAGGCTAATGTTCTGTCTGGATCTGTGATTTTTTGTGAACCCAGAAAGCAAATACAAAACTAGTGATTTAAGGTTTTGCTTAATATTAGCTTCCAAAAGATTGAAGTGTTACTCAAGATTAAATGAAAAGTAGGGGACAACTGCTTTTCTCGTTCAATAGTTTTTCTACTTGTAGCTAAAAAAAAATGTAAAATAAGCATCCTTTTAGATAAATGTGAGCAAGTTTTGGACCTTTCTCCTTTAAAAATAAAGGTTGTGGATAGCTGAAAAACTAGCTGTTCTTGAGACCTATCTGAATGAAGAATAGTCTTGGCTTAGAGAAGTTCCAAGCAAGCTCTGTGAATTAGCATGCATTAAATGATAGAATCATTTTATTGAGCAATAATAAAATATTGAAGTCAGATGGAAGGATGATGGGGAATTGCTATTTGCAGCTATGAAAGTGATGCATGTCATGTTAACTCCCAACCCAAACAACTCATTCTAAGATTTGCTCTCATGAAACTTAAAATCCTCTGTTTTGTCCAATCATCAGCTTTAAACCTGTTCCTTGTCAGCGAAGACAACAAATCTTTTTGCTTGTGTCTGCCTGGGGGATGTGGAAAGCTGAGGTGGTCCTATGTGATTAAATTAGATGAAAGACTTGCCTTCTACCAGTGAGACATGAAGTCTAATCAAGTGAAATGAGTTTTGAGATCTCAGCTCATTTCCTTGGGGAATATCTGCTTACATTACACAGTCACGACACCTAATTCATCACAGTTGATGCAGCTTTCGCTCAGAAGAGGACCTGGGACTGGGTAGCAGGGGACTTGATCACAAGTCTCCCCCTAAGGAGGAGCAGCTTAGTGAAGTTAAGATACAGCACAGTGAGCGGAGAGGTTTAATATGTTTTTTTTTAATAAATGATCTATATTTCTGTGTATCAGATCTTTTTAGAATAGAGGGGCTTAGGCGTAAAATGGAGAAAGCTAGAGGTGACAAAAGGCACTTGGTACAGAGTGTAATTTATAAAATGATTGGTGTACAGATTGTTAAAGAACATACACAGTGAAGAGCAAAGTTGATCTTCTTGTTGCTTAATTTCTGTGATATTGAGTGATGTTTGTGGGTTTCCATGTACTAAGGTATAAGGAAGTAAAGCCTATTCTGCTTCCCTGACTAACCAACTGTTTTTGTTTGTTTCTTCCAGGGCATTGTTATAACTCCACTTCTGCTCTTGCTTTTTGTAAGTATTGTGATCTTAATACATCTTCTTATTGGGTCGACTTACACCTGTTAGGCATATATTTAAGATACAAATTTGGGTGATTTTCACTCCACTTAAAAAATGAAGATTTTTCTGGTCAGTGTTTGAAATAAACTGTCTCCCAGGAAGGCCATCGAAGTGTATCACAATGAATGCAAACATTACTTGCACCTCGTTCTAAGAGGACCAAAACCTATTGTTCTTGCAGTGTTGCAAAACCATGTGATATCAGTCAGTCTGGATAAAATCAAACACATGCCAGGTAGGATGATAGCTCAGTTAGTAGATCTCTTGGAGAGCTTCCACATGTAGGAGCTGGACAAGATCATATGGATTTGAAATGTATGACAGGCCAATTGTAAAAGGAGTTCAGATAAACAGAGGCTTGCTTTTTGGGCAACTAAGCCCATGGGTATTTTTGTGGTAGAGGTTAGCAAGACAAATTACTGAAGCCCCTGTGTATCACTAGGTGTGATGCTGCTTCGTTCCTGTTAGTTCAAGATTTTGTTCTCAGTCATTAGTCTACAGTCAGGGCCCTGGATCCTTACATTTCATGGTAAAAGAAAAGGAAGAGAACCAGGTTTTATGTTCCTTATAAAGGAATGGATATTAGTCAGCATACAATGAAGAGGCTTTCCTAGATGGGTAGTGGTGCTTCAGTAAATCTCTTGTCAGTGAGGAAGTCTTGGTGCTTGGGGATTTGCTGGCACAAACAATGTGGTGTGATTCAAGTTACTGAGGACTGTGGCTTTGTGAAGAGCAGGGAAATAAGCTGAAGCACTTAAAGGAGA
This sequence comes from Lophotriccus pileatus, assembly GCA_035583135.1. Taxonomy (NCBI): domain Eukaryota; kingdom Metazoa; phylum Chordata; class Aves; order Passeriformes; family Tyrannidae; genus Lophotriccus; species Lophotriccus pileatus. Next base: position 14,819,930 of record JAWWES010000133.1, read on the forward strand.
GGTATACATTGTCTTTTATGTTTCTCTTACTAATGGCTTTGTATGTAAGCCAGCACGCTGGAAAGGGAGAGAAGCAATTTGTAAGTGGTACGCAAGTGGTGCGCTGTTTATGGTAGGGATGCTTAAGCGGCATATGTACTGTACACAGATATGCAGTGTAAACTGGGATAAATAGTACTGTGAGAGTGGCTGTAACATTATCAACTACTGCCTCAGTGAAGCTGAGTGGGAAGATTTTTATTTTACTGCGACAAATTGAGATTCATCTGACGTAGCTGTGTTTACACACAAACTGCTTTGACTGTATCGTATATATATCGGTACACAGCAGCAAAGCTTTCTGATATACCTGGGACCATACCTGGGACCACAGACTTACGGTAGGTTGAAAAAGATAACTGCTTTTTAAAAAAATGGGTGTTTTGTTGTTCTTGCACTGAATACATTGATTCTGGATGGTCTGCCTTACTGTTTTCCAGTCCTTTTCCCTCTTGTATGGAATGGGTTTCTTCCATAGGCATTCATTCAGAGACCTGTGCCTTTGTTTCTCAATGGCTGAAACATCAGCTGTTTTTGCTTTTGCTCACTGGCAGCTTTCACTCTGCTATGCCTCACAGAGTTTTAGTAGTCAAAAGGGATGTTTTTTGTAGAAAATGAAATGTTATGGAAAGATCTGCATATCTCTTCAAGCAAGATTCCTTTGGTGTCTTTATGGACAGATAACAAGATATCCTATCCCATAAATTGCAGTTTTCACTGTTACTTCTCAGAAGAGGGGGTAAAACTTCATTTGTGTAAGAGCAGGAAGGCTAAGCATATGTTTCTGTTCTTCCTACCAGCCCTGGAGACATTTGTAGGAGAAGTGTGTAAAATGCACAATGATTGTTGGGTGGTTTGTAACATGACTCGGGAGTTGTTTTTCTTGAAGAAGATATGCACATGAATTATTTTTTCATCAGAGTGATAAACAAACTAGTCTGGGGATGAGGGGAGTTACAAAAACTGCATTTTTTTGTCACAAGGCCCAAAACTTGAGCACTTCTCTTGGGGTTTATAAATATTTAAAACTTCTTTGCTGAGGTCTTTGCTGAGGGTTTCAGACATGGAGAGTAGCATTCAGGTCAGCTCAACAGCACATCTTGCTTAGATGAGATCTGCCTTCTCTGAAGGTTCAGTTTATCCAGGGATAAGTATTTGGGATAGCAAACTAAACATGCACACCCTGATGCACTGTTCTTGTGCCCTGACAGTCTGTGATTTGGACTGCTGA
>JAWWES010000133.1:14821299-14872490 GCA_035583135.1 Lophotriccus pileatus
AATAACAATGACTAGTAATTTCCTGATTATCTTTTCTGGACCATTCATCAGTTTAGTCATGCAACTTAGCCTTAGTACTTAATTAATAAAGGGTGGAATTTTCAAGTTTCAAAATAAAACTCCTTTTTACCTCAACAATAATGGAGCTGGGCTTCTGAATACTATTCATGGACCTTTGAAGTCAATGCCATCAATGAATTTTAATTCCTCAAGCTGATACTCATGAGCGCTAACTTTTCCACAGAGTCACGCTGTGATACTGCAGCATAGTCCGAATGCTGTGTTGCATTAGTGATCATATTTGTTAGTCTCCCTGTTTATAGTACATAAAATAACCTTAGTGCTACCAGAAATAAAATACATTGTTGTCTATTAAGTTGGTTTTTTTATATAGTTTAATCTGAGGGAGCAGTTATCATTTATATTTTGCCCTATATGCACCAGGGAATATAATGTTCTAAACTGCCTTTTCTGTTCATAATTGCCTAGTAATGTAAATATAAACTGTCTAAACAACATTGATAAAGGCATATTGAAGTTACAATAAATAATGCATTAATACAAATAATTTATTATCTCAAATGGATGGTGTTGAACACAAGATCGTCAGTTACATTTCTGAAAAGTGTATTTCTACCATGGAATTTCTGGTGTGAAGCTTACTCAAAATTAACATTCTGAGAGGTTTTGATTAATTTAATGAAACCTTAAATACTGTGCATGTAAGTACTGCACTGTATCATTGTGAGGAATCTTAGCTAAACTTTATAAAGAGCACCTGATTTGCCACAGATACCTCTGATTAACATTTTATCTATTGAATCTATTGAATTTTTTATTTGCCTATTAAAGCTATTGCCTATTGAAACTATTGAATCTGGCTTCCAGCTACTTAATCAGCAATATCATCATCCTCATGTTAACCCTTGTTATTAACAGTTAATATGTCATATTTCCAGCAAAGATGTTACAAATGGGCAATGTCCCATAAACTATATATAACTGATTAGAGTTCATATACGTGGTAAGCCAGAGTGTTGAAACAAAGTGCTGTAAGTTACATCGGTTTCAAGTTAACATGAGGTTATGCTGTTCACATTTCTTTGCAACATTCTGCAATGTTTCATTAATGATGGTTAGGAGGCTGTGTACCAAAGCATTCAGAGAAGGATGCTGTCTGTCTTATTCTTGTCAGGTCGTATACTTAGCTGAAGCCAGAGGTGACACATTGATTGTGAAATTGTTTAAAGGAGAGAAATAAGTTTTATATTATCAAAGGCATCTGGGGGGAAAAAAAAACCCACCAACTAGAATAAGTGTAGACTAAATTTTGCTTTTGAAAATATCTATGTTACTATCAATAAATACTGACTACAAATCAGTTAAGTAATGGCCGAGGAAGTAAGGAAGGTGGATATGACTGCCCTTCTTTACCTGTCATATAACTTGTTCTCTGTGTTCAGTTCAGTTATTTCCTTCAGTATTTGTAATAACATTATATGATTCCTAATAACAGTTTATGATTTGAATTCATAAGCATGCTGTATTTGGGCCCATTTATGTTACTAAAAGACAGTTAAATGAAAGGTGTCACCGTACTGTGAAGATAATAGTGCTGTAATCTCTTTGATAACCTTAAGGTGTCAACACCTTTTTATGAAGTCTCATTTGCAATACACTGTTTCAGGAGAACTGAACTCTGCAACAGTGGTAGCTGTATCATCTCATTAACATGTCCTTAGATTGTAAATTTAGTCATGGAAAACAGGAATATGTAGGAATGGAAGTTTATTTTCATTGAGGGATTTCACATGCCTTTGTATTGCACGGGATGGAGGCCAGCCTGATGCCTCAGAAAGGTAATGTCTCTTCGATTTGCCTTGGAAACATCATGAGCACAGATGTTGTACTCACATGTCAGGGAATGATGCAGTTCCCTTTCTTTCTACTTTCCAGCCGTGCTGGGATAGAGTTGACCTATCTGTCCTTAAAGGGGGTCGACTGAGCACATGGACTGGCAATTTTGCCACACCACACAAACTTATGATTTTGTTGAATGTAACAGGTGTAAAAATAGAAGCAGTCAGCCATCTGCACCTCTTGGAGCCAAATGTGATGCTGTGGTTTTTATGGCACAGTATCCCACCTCTGCCACCTCCTTGGTATTACCCTTCTGGTGAGACTCGGTGCTTGACAGATGTAGTCTCTTCAGTTGCTGGAAGCAGAGCCAGTTAGCTATCAAAGTAACCAAAGTCCAAGTGTGTGAATCTGTGTATTTTTATTGAAAGACTTAAAGAAATGTTAGCAATAAGTCAGTATTTTACATTTTTATGTACTTTACGTTCTTCAGAAGCATTCCATTTAATGTGGAGTGTTAAAGAGGCAATGCAAAATTCATATGTGTTTTTAAAAATAGACTTGGCAAAACCTCCATGTAACTGTTAGGCATTACTCCCCTGTTAGCTGTTTTACCAGTGAAGACTACCATGACATTTGTGTCAAAATGGAATCTTCCCAAGCCTTTATCAGCTTGCTCCTTCTCTTGATTTATTCAGTTATGTTTTCTTTTCTGATACCCTCTCAAATTCCTGAATTTTATAGTGTGTATTTTTATGTTGGCATTGTAGTGGTGATGCTATAAGTACTAGCAAGTAGCACTGCTGAAAGAATTCAGAAGCAGACAAGTGAAGGAAATTCAATGCAAGTGTCACAGAGAAAAGTGAAATAAAGTGAGTGGTGAATAAGTGAATTGAGTGAAATTAGAAGCTGATAGAAATACTGAAAGGCTTTCCCCTGTACTCAAAATCTTTAAATAAAACACGGCTTTAAAAGTTGTTGATACTTCTCAAACTTTTGCCAAATCTTCTCCAATCCCATGTAATTCAGATTAATCTCTTTATTGAAAGGCACTGTTAGTACCTATTTTGGTTTTAAACTGGATTTCTACACACTATGCCTTGTTTTTTTCTTCTCAAGCACTTGGTAAATGAGAGTTGATACCAGTCAGATGAATTGTTAAATATGCAAATATTTTAGTAGCTGAAAAGCCTTGGAAGTTGATAAGGAAGTTGCAGCTAATGGATTTCACTGGTATGTGACAAAAGGCTGATTACAGAGAGGGGGAGAGGGAGGGGAAGCAGCACAGTGCATTAGCTGTTAACAGATCAACTCAGTCATGTAGAAGATTGAAGATGCGTCATTATTTCTACCTGGTTAATTATCTCACAGTTTCCTTTCTTCTTTAATCATTGGGAAAACAAAATTCTTTGATCTGATCCAAAATTTTTACAATTAACCAAAACTTTTTAATGACTGTTGTGAAAGATTTGCTTAATCATTTTATTCATTTTTTTCGTAATCACCTTCTATGGCTTCATTATTTAAATTGGAAACAAATAACAGAGAGTGATAGGGACCCTCCCAGTTCCTGATACACACACACACAAAATACTGTAGACTTGTCTAGGTAGAAAACTCTAAATATGTAATGTTTCTGTGGAAGACTTGCTCTTCTACTTGTTACTGCTCTTGAAATTTTCATCTGTACAATGCTAGGGGAGCCTTTCAAGTACTCAACCTGCTTCCACACAGCAGAAGCTAACCACACATCTTAGTAGGATCACAGAACCAGGCTACCAGGAGGATCCCATCCTGACTCAGCCAGTCTGCCTCTTTTCCACGCTGTGCAATTCACTCAAATCTGAACATTAGCTAACTTAAAAGTAGGGATTTTTGTTCTTCCTCCCCTCTTGCAATCCTAGAAACTTGTGTCTCTGATCAACAGAAAATTAATTTCCAGTAAGTATTGGTGGAATATATACATTTTATATATGTGTGTGTGTGTGTGTGTATATGTATATTATATCTATAATATTTATATAAATATATATTTTATATATTTATACATTTTTCTTTGCTGTCTGTGTTAGCAGACACCTGAATAGCACTTCTCTGAAATTTATTCACCCTAGCTCAGACTTTCTCTTTCCCAGTCTTCAATCAGCTGGGCTGAACAGGCCATGCATTTCTAATCTTTAAAGAGTAAATACAAAAAACATTGCTAAAACAAATCCATTTTTCTGAGGTATTTTGTGCATCTGCTCCGGTTTTAATTCCTTTTTCGGCCCAGCTAATACGAATCCTGCACCGTTGCCCAGTGTTCTTCACAAGGTCTTATCTAGGCCTTGTGCAATGTCACAAATATCCCCTACCTTGACTGATTAATTTCTTCTGGTACATCACAGCTGCCATTTTCATGGATACACGGTATTCTTGGTTCTTAATTACCATTTATTTGCTAATCTCTGTCTTTCCAGTTAGTCATCCCCTTGCTTTCAGCAGAATTTTCAGATGCTAGTCTCTAAGTCCCAGCTCTCCAAGAGTATTAATCATCTAATTCCCATTTAGGTGCTTTTGGGTTGTAAACTTGATCTTGTTTCTTTGCATTAGCCCTCAAGATCATTGTACCATGGTAAAGTGGAAGAGTAGCTCTGGTGTATTTCAGATGAAGAATGGTTATTTTTACAGCTCTATAAAAGGCTTTAAAATCGACAGCTATGTTTGGATTGGCTTGGTATTTAATGTGTCACTGGGGAGCCCAGGCAGGATCAGGCATCTGTGAGCACTTTAACAAGGGAACCCCAAAATATACAGTCTCAATGCCCAAGCCAGGAGAAAAAAAAAAAAAGTCAGATTGTTAGCTTTTCCTTTTCCATACTTCTGATTATGAAACTTTGATTTTTTAATTTTTTTTTTTTATTATTTGGAAACAGAACTGCAGGGTATATGTAGACAGCTAGATTCTTTTATATTTGTGCCAAATGAATTCCCACAGCCACACGAGCATATAGAATATGCAAGAATTTCCAGAATATACCTAGTTCTTTCGCAGACCTGGGTATTTATGTTTAATTTTTAAGAATAACAATGAAAGGTCTATTTGGTAAAATACATGGCTGCCAATCCATGGGTGTGATCTCTGTTGTACCTTAGCCCCCTGCTGAGAGACACCTTGCAGTCTTTTCATAGGCATAATTAAAAGCTTTATTTTAAAATTTAAACCCATTCTGTAGAAATTCCATTCATAGTGATATGTTTCCCCTTCTCTTCCCTCTCCACCCATTCGAGGTGAACTATTTCAGTACCAATGACTCCTTGTCAGGGGCTGGGATGACGACTCTTGGTTGGCATCTTTTACTCTTGTTCATTATCCTTCGTTACTAAACTGGACCTCATCCACACCTTTTCCAAAAGTGCATCACATTCCATGTCCTTTTTGTAATGGGTCTGCCACCCACAACAGGATGTAAAGGCATGGGGTGGTCCAGACAGGCCTCTAAGGCAGCTAGATCTGGACTGGATGAGACTAGCTAGAAGTGACAATATGGCACTGAACACCAACTTTCAAGATGGATATGAGAGTAGCCAGACCTGAATGTGGAAAAGAAAAGCTTAAATTGAACACTTCCCATCAGAGAGCAGCCAGTGTCCCCCCCGTTCCCCCACTGCTTCTGCCCTGTTTTCACCCTTGCCTTGCTTCCTCCTCTGTGCTCTACAGCCGGTGAGGCTGAAGCCAGCTGATGGTGTGTGAAGGGCACAAAGACACAGCTTGAGGAAGCCTGTTAATTGCAGGAGAACACTGGAAGAGTAAAAGCCACCCCCAAAGGACAACTGCCTCCAAAGTGGACTCAGCGTGTCACTGGGCTGTAATTTGGTGTGACTGGTAGGACATGTGTTTCTTCTGAGTCAGTGGCAGTGTAGACACGGGAACGCTCAGTGTGATACCTGCCTGGCCCGCCAGAAAGATAAGAATGGAGCATCTGGCTTGTGGAGGCAATCTAGGCTTGGAAGATGGAATCGTCTCATTTTTATGCAAGGAAGATTGGTTTTTGCTCTTTGTTTTTTACCATGTCCAGTTAAATATAGCCTTTCAATTAAGGATAAGCCAATGTTTCTGCCACAGACTCATAGAGAAACCCACTAAATAATTTGTCAGGGTTTTTTTTCTCTTGAGAAGAAAGGTCTAGGACTAAGTTAGCAAGAATGCTGCAGGTCAGGTTTGAAGTACTGCATGGTGACAGAATTGTTTGGGAAGATTTGCCTGGAATTCTCTTTCTGCTTACTGAGTTGTCCTGTTGAAATCACTCTGATTATTTAAGTGAAAAGTGCCTTTCCCCAAGCAAGAATTTTCAGGGTCTTTTTTTCAATAGCAAGTCTATTAAAGCAGGGTTGGCTTACTAATAAACCTTTAACTGAAATGCTGCTATCCAGAACAGCACATAATGATCTCTTTAAAATATCAAACTTCTTTTTAAAAAACATTTTAAAATAAGCACAGACAATATGCAGGCTGCATGAAAATTTGTGATTCCTGTTTAATTAAATGTGCATTTTATCTTCTGTAAGTCATTCCAATCAGGTATTTTTTGGGGGCTTTTTTCAGCTATAAATCAGCAGTTTGATTCTATGTTGTTTTTATGCCAGTTCTTGTAACACTTCTGTTTGCCAATGAAAAAAGGTTCATCTTTAGGGCTGGATGTTATTATAATGAGGATAGCAACCAATTATCAGCCATTTTAACATAATGCTAATGTTGCTGCAATGCAGAGTTAGGTGGTGTTCTTTTAGAAAAAAACTCGTTTTGTGACAGCAAATGGAGCACAGAACTTAGTTTGATCCAATTAAAGCCTGAGCATTGGAACAGGTTCCCCAGGGAAGTGGTCGCAGCACCAAGCCTGTCTGCATTTCTAGAAACATTTGTACAATGTTTTCAGGTATGTGGAGTGATTCTTGGGGGTGGTCCTGTGCAGGGCCAGGGGTTGGACTCAGTGGTCCTGATGGGTCCCTTCCAACTCAGCATATTCTGTGATTCTGTGAAAATCATTCTTGATCATTCAGACAGGCAATGTCGGAGAGTCCATGGGACAACTTAGGGTTTTGAGCCTGATAATTTCACATGCTGCAAATGTTGAGAAGATCCTGGTCAAATTATGCTTCCATTACCTGTGTGTCCTTTAGCATTTTTGATTTTTCATCATTAGCCACTCTGTGTCCAGAGTCTGGGTTAAAAAGTTTTTCTCTTCTGTGTGATTGAGAAGCTCCTGCCTTTTCTTCAGCCTTTATCTCATCTTCTGTGTCTTTCCCAGGGAATAGATTAGGGTTAAGATAACACAAGACTTGATAGACATTATCAAACAGATAGTTTCTGATGAAAACCAGTCCACTGAGGTTATTGTCAAAATATACAGCAGTTTAACCAAGCTGAGAAGTCTGAAGAAGTAATCTCAGTGCCACAGGTGGGATAGGGAAGGCTAACACACTGCAGTGCATGAAGGGAGGACAGAGCAAACACACTGCTCCAAACCTCTGTGTCCAGGTGAGGTGTAGCAGAGTATCAGGACCTCCTAAGGACCCCAGAAAAAAAAGCTATTCTGAACAAAGATCCATGCTAATCTGTACAAAGTAATGGGAGGTGCTGGAGACTGGCAGAAAATATGATTCTCAAGTGTCAACTGAAAAGAGAGTCAAAAATACATAGTTGGTCATAGGATCATGCATGGGAGGATTCAGATTATAATCAGAAGAACTTGTCTGATTTTACAAAAAGGAGAGGGGTTTTCCCTACAAGGCAGATGTAGCTGAAGAACTCATTTCCTCTGGGCAAAAGGAAGGTGGAATAATTTTTTTTTTAAGTTATTAATTAGGACATTTTGTACTGATATGTGGATTTCTGTTTCATTTAAAATGTAATCAGGGTGAGAGAGTTACCTGAAACATCTGCCTTTTTGTGGCCCAGATAATGCTGAGATGAGCCTGAAGAGGTGGGTGGAGTTGACAGGGTGAAGAACCATAGGCTGATGTCCTGATATAGAGAAGTGGTTTTTTAAATAAAATAATTTTACATTTCCAAGGTAAATTGGTTTAGCATCCTAAAACAGTACCTGTAATTCAGTTCCTAGTTATGTACAAATCGCAACAAAACAAAACCCAAAACCCCCCACACCCAAAACAGAACATATCCGAATGTATACAGCAAGTGCTTAAATATCCACAATTGTTTGAAGACACTACATTTGAAGTAATATTTTAAAAAACTGGAAAGACTATGCCTTTTTCAGCAGTGTGTTATGTTGTTGAACAGTTTTTCATTCCTGACTTAGAAACTGATTATGCATCCACTGAGCATAAAACTTAAAAGTCATGAGCAAAGTCCAATCAATGTTTTTATAAAAATGCACAGGAGCCACTGCCAAAGTGTCATAGTTATGTGAAGCTGTACAGAGCATGGTGGCATGCAGACTGCTTGGTTAGATTCACTCCTCTGTGGCCCAGGCAAATTTTAAAGTTTAAAAATCTTCGCTTTCACTTGAAAAGACTTCCTTGAATACACAGTAAGTAATGCTTTTAGCTCCTCAGCACATAACAAAAAATAAGTCCAAATACAATTCGAAAAAATACGAATCATTTAAAATTTCAGAAGCTCCTTGCAAGAATTAAAACAACAAGGAGATCATTAGTGCTGTGATGGAGTTCTGTGCTTTCTGCAAGGAATCACACAGAGAGCGCTGTGTCCCTGGAGAATGTAGCTGTGCTGCCTGACTTTGGGTACTCATGTGGGTGGTGTGAGTCTTACCCTGCAAGCATTTCACTTCTCCTTTTTGACTCCATGGGAAATTCAGACTCCTTAATCTCAGTGCTCTCACTTGCACCTTACTTGCAGACCAAAATACTCAGTTGTGACATCACCTTCAGGTCCCCTTCTGTGCACACATTGTTGAAATTGGAGGTGATGGTGACAAGATGCTGTAATTTATGAAGTGTCCAGACTGAGTCTTGCCAGATGTTGCCAGTTAAGGTAGCACATAGGAAACAACCATATCCCGTACATTCCTTCCAAGACTCTCTACCTAGAGTCTATTCAGAAAGGCATGTTCACTGATTTCCCAAGTAGTGCATGTACAGAAAAGCAGTGCTTATACAAGCAGACCACTCCAAAAGTGGTATGCATAATTGGTGTTTTCTCATCAGATTCTTTCCTGTAGGTAAAGCTTGCAGTTGTACATTTCTGCATAAGGTAAAATGCTTCAGTATATGAAATCTCTGATTTTCTGGCTTTTGAATTTATGAAGAAACTTCTTTTATGCCAAACCCACTTTCATGGCCATATGTTGATTTTTCAAGGCAGAGTTATAGAAAGTTACTAGATTGCATGATCACCTTGTCTGTCATGCATGCAGGTAGCTTTGAAAGGAAGATAAGTGTCAAAAGTATAATGCAATCTGAGAGTAATTGATGAGAATGATGTATGTGAGAAATCAGGTTATTTAGGAAATCAGCACCATTTAGATGGAGCTGAAAAGATTCTGAATTCTGTCATCATTCTGGGGATCTTTAAAGTGAAATACAAAATAATGTGGATCTGTGAAATCCTTAGTGGTGTGTCATGTACCTCATCATGAAGCAAATGGTTGTCTGTGGAAGCTCTGACAATGCTATTCAGTCTTCTTAATATATATTCTTAATGCATATTCTATTGCTGTTAAAGAGATGTTAACTTATATTAAATGAAGCTTTTCAATGACCTAGCCTAAAGCAAGTCCAATCAGAATGTAAAAAATCTTGCATATTTTCCTAAGCATTCTGAAGTAGTTTGCAAAAATACCACTGACTGTGTGTTCACATTTCTACCTGCATCTTAAAAAAAATACTTTTAGCATTTACAATCATAGTTAAAGAGATCATCTATTTGAAGACTAAGCCTGTCACAGTTCAGCTGTCTTAATGAAAGAATAGTTATATTCTTTCAGTAAATCCCTTCTTTAACAGCAGTGAAATAAAACGTCTTCACTATTTTATTATTTTCATTTATTTATTGAAATAACTACACTGATTTTTGTTGCATCATGTTTGTATAAATGGTTAAGTAAGTTGAGGTAACTGTTTAGTTAGGAAGATCCGTTCTCTGTCTCTTTAGACTATCATCCTACAAATGCTTGTATAATTTACTTGGCATATATGTGTAGCAGGTTTTCCATTAAATGAATATTGATGAAAATATTACCTTAGGTTATAAAATAATCAATCAGAGTTTGGTTTAGTTTTGTTCTTGTGGGATACCAAATGCTTTCTTGTGACTTAACCATTAAACATGTGTGCACCTACTTCTACTTCCAAGTTAGGGCACATGCTTCCAAGTTCTTGTGTGTAAAATAAAATGCATATCAATGTGGGATATCTGTATATGAAATTTGCAGATACTAAGAAAAAGTGCAATGTTAATGGTATCTTTTTGTTTTGCAGCTTGGATCATCCTCCTCTGTGCCTTTTACATCTATATTCTCGCAGCTGTTTATGACTGTTGTAGTCCCTCTTATTATTGGACAGGTATGTCTTTTAAATATACATTCTTATTTAAAAAGTAAGATAAAGAGACCTATCTTAAAGACAGACTGGCAACCTGATAAGCTGCCACATAGGAACAGCCTCAGGATAGTGAAGTCTAATATCAGAGAAAAGATGCTGCAGTGCTCCCTGGAGTCACATTGATCTTTGTTGAGATTGAGCAGCTGTCCCTCACTACCGCAAACATGCGCTACTGCATATCGAGGAGGGAGTTTGTGAACATAAAGTGGGAAAAATGGCAGCCCAGGCTGTGAGAAATTCCAGCCCCATACAAATGAGCTTTGAGAATACTGTATAGTCCTTTTGTCCCATACCCTTTGCCTCGGTGATGTTCTTCCTGTGTAGTGTCTACTAGTAATTACAGGAATAAAAAATTCTCAACATCAATAAATATATAAAGGCTAAGCAGTCAGAAGTTAAGAAAATTAAGGCTGCTCAAGCCATTTTGCATGTGCTTTAAAATAAGGGGTTTAGTTGCATGATTGCAAACTATTCTTTCTGCATGACTCTTCTATCATGTTACACCAGGTGGAAGATATTTGTGGAATGAGCGGTTGTTCAATATTTAATTTTATACCCATTGTTCATATTGTAACTCAAAAGCTTGATTTTTCCATGGGATATGATAGAAAACTCACACTGAATGTGAAAATCGTAATTGATTATATGGGGTTTTCTATGACCCTTGTCTCTGTAGTGTCTTTTTTTTTCAACAAATGTTAATATCAGTTATTTTTTCTCCCATGTTAGAATAGTAAGACCAAAAGTTGTCAGAAGTGTCCATTATCCTTGGACACTAAAACACCTTAAGTCTAATTCTTACATACTTGTAAGTACTCATTGTTCTCAGGCATTGAGAATGCACAAAGGGAATATCAGTGGGATTTGCAGTCCATTCTAGCATCCAGTTTAACTCTGGGTTCAGGTGGAACTTTCTGAATTTTGTCAGCTTAAAGCAGACTTTGAAATGGAAAGTGTGGTTAAAAGGCAAATGACAGCAGAGTCTATAGAAGAGCACCCTGGACAAGGTTAAGAGTATCTGTTATTGCCTGTGCTATGTAGAACAGTCAATCAGCCTTGCATCAACCTATAAGTGCACGTTTCAAAACTGGTGTGTGCTGTAACTCACCAAATTCTTAGCAAAGTTTGTTTCTTTTGAGCAAAAAAACTCATTGAAATCTAATTAAGAGGATGAGCATGATAAACGTGACAGTAGCCACCAGCATCAGTACCTGTGTAACCTGGCTGTAATGATATTTCCCCATATCATGTGGAAAATGGACATTACCTCTGTGTCCCTAAAGGCTGATGAATTGCTCACATGCTTTGAATTAAGTGCCTTAGAGTCTCCTTATGAATTACGACAAAGGTTTGCTGATGAGCCTACCTGTGTATCACATTCTTACCTCCTCAAAATCAAGTGTCCACCAAAAGTAGATAAGAAAAAGTATTAGCAACTTCTTGTCCTGAAAGGTCCAAAAACTGAAAGCCTTTAATTGGAAACCTTAGTTGGAAATTTCTAGGAAAGAAATAGCATGGCAGCAGATCTAGCAATAAAGTAACCTATAGCAATGGGGTGTCAGCACCTGAACTGCAATGCAATTAAGCCAGAAGATGATTGTAGATTGCTAGACAAATTGATTGCAAAATTTCAGGAGGGCTTCCTTCTCTGTATGTAATGCAGTGTTACTCTGGAAAGTTGTTACAAGAAATTGATATGTGAGCTAACTGGTTGAGTTGGGTGTTCTTTCAGCTGTATGAAATTATAGGGCTAAGTATTATGAATTGAGCAGTAGGCATATGAAATAAGTGCACTGTATGATCACAAGTTCAAAATCAGAACTGTGATGAGACTTAATTGAGATGTGACTTAGGAGTTCTGATAAAGACTGAAAGAAAAAATAGAGAATCTTAGAGCTTGTGTAACCTGATGATAAATTAAGAGTTTGGGTTTTTATAAATACACTTCAACAAGAAAGAGACTGATTCTTCTTTAAAAGTGTTTGGTGCAGTTTCTGGAAATGAATAGTCAACGGAAACAGCTCACATTCCTCTAAGCATAAAGACTTCGTTTCTAAAGTTTTTGCATTTGACTATATCCGTTCAGAGGATATGGAAGAGATGCTAATAGCTACAGATCAGAAATGCCAGGGGTAGTTTACACTGATTTTCTTCATTAGGTAGAGCTGTACAAAGGTAAACCAACTTGCCCAGATAGGAATAAGAGTAATTTTTGAAGGTGGATATCCAAAAATAATGGGCAGTAGAAAGGAGAAAAACAATAAGTAGGAAAAGGATACCAAGAGATCCAGTGATAGGTCTGCTTACCTTTCATCTGGAGGTGGCATGGATCTGTTCCAATTAAATGGGAAGTTCTCCCCTTTGTTCATAGACCACTGCTCACTCATTACTGAACTATTGCACAGTTCCTGAGGCACAAGAGCCTAATGCTGCTTTGTGGATCACAGGTTGCTCGCTCTGGGATTCCAGATGTGTTAAGAGATAATGGCTCACAATTCATGAATGATGGCTTCAGCAATTACTTCTAATTTATCATTTCCTGCCCACAATGTCAATTCCTTACCACGCACAGTCATACTGTTCAGCAGAAAATCAGTGGAAGAATGCCTGGGAAGGTTACCTGGTGGCAAAGAGCTTGATTGGGGAAAAAAAGAACAAACTTGAAACCTGCCTACTTGGAGGATTGCCTCTCTTCAGCCTTCCTAACTCATCTGTGATCAATGGAGCCTTTATGTTCGAACCACAGCACTGTAAAACAGAGAAGGCTCCTTAAAGGAAGCATTCTCCAAGGACTTTATTTTCCTTGAAAAAAATCTTGCCTCTGGGAAAACCTGTGTTGCCTAAATGCTCATTTCCTTGAGCAGGCTGCAGAGCTGACTGAGCAGCCCCTGGGATATAAGCAAAGCATATGATAAGCCGCTTTTAGATTTGTTTTGTTTGGGTTTTTTTGTTTGCTTTATGGCAAAGCATATCAAGAGTTTTGGTTTCTTGGCTGACTTGTCAGAATTTTTAATGATGGCTGGGACAAAGAATTCACAACTGCGTAATTGATGCTTATTTTTCTACTATTTCTTGAACAATTTTTTCCAGTGTTGCAAGAGTTCTACTGACAGGAGTCAAACATGCTTTTCTAGCTGCTGACAGTGAAGTGTGTAAGGGACTGCAGATACAGGATCTGCTCAGGTTGTGGCTGCCATTTGTTAGGGAAAGAAAGAAGTGTTAAAGGAGGAGGAAGATATTATGTCATCAGAGAGGCACTGAGTCCTACAGAAAGCACTGACTGATAGATGGTCTTCAATAAGGAGAATTACTCTGTTCCTTGTCAGAGATGTGCAGGTTGTCTAAACTTAAAAGATGTTGTAGCCTGTGTCCTCTGTGTCTACAGATGTGTTTTGCTAATTGACAGTATGATGCTACTCAAATCAGTATTGATAGTATAATATTGCATTTGTATTTATAGAGTAACGAATAAGACCTCTCTGACAAGAGGTCTCAAAAAGAGACATAATCTATAGTATTTTTGAAGATCTAATTTTCTATAAGCCTTGAAGATCTGTAGTGGGTAAGAGCTTGTTATTTGTGCATCACTCTTGTATACCTCTAAGGGGAATTTGAGAGTACTTGTTATACGATAAACATGGTAATAGATATTTCATGGAAAAGATTTTTGAATTTGCTCTGGCAGCTTGAAGTTGTGATTATTTTTTATCTGGGTAGCAGAGTCCTGGTAAACACTGCTGCTCTTGAGGTGTTGTGATTTTGCTAAAATCATTGTTTTCCTGTCAATAGATGTTGGTAATACTTTCAGCCAGCAAAACGTAAGGTTTTGAGGAATGTCTAAGCAGTTTCTTCATGACCAGTTGTGAGATTTAGCTGAAGACTGTTGTTTCTTTGCTTATTTTTTTTCTTCTGAAGTGACAGATAACAGGAACAGTGAAACCCACTGCAGTGTTTCCTTTCCCCTTTTTGCAAATTTCCTCCATTCCTACACCTAAGTGCTTATGACAGACTTTTATTTTATGTTTTATATTAAAGAGCGATTTATGATTAAATGTTAATGAAATAGAATTTTCACTGTGCTTTCATTATATTCTACTAGTTTGAACATTTTTCAAAGCAGCACACCAAAACCCACTGTTTTCTATGAATAAATAATAAAAAGCTTGTCTGTACATTATCATTCATGCATTCTCTAGTTGCCCCATTGGTAATTTGTCTGCCAGTGTAAAGTGGGCACTTCACATTAAACAGACCTTAACTAAAGATAAAATTAATGTTGTGATTCTATGTAGTTCTTCTTCCCAAATCTATAAAATGAAGCTAGTTGTATAGAAATCCTCACTGAATCTAGTCACACACACACACAAAAAATCTCGATATCCTACAAGTAAAGGATTTTAAGTGCCTTCTGCATCATTGCCCAAAATGTTCCAGAGAAACTCTATCAGCATTTGAGAGGTGTGCTTATAAACATGAGTCTAAAAGGGTGCTACGTTGCAATACAAGTTGTCAGTGAAATTGAAACTAAAAAGCTTACTAAGGTATTTATTTTTAAAGAATAAGAAATGGAAAAGGAAAGATATGTGGCAGTTGGTAGGGAGTAGAAGGTATTGTTTAACTAAGCCTAATGTTGGTTTATAGTGGTGGGGGAAACAACAGTTAATGAAACTGTTATCAAAAGGGGAACAGTGTCACATCTTTTTGTTCTTGTAAATTAAATCTCCATGGAAGTAGCCCTACTTTCTCTTCAAAGTCCAGGTGAGCTGCAGGGAGGAGTGGTAAGCTGGGAGATGAGTTCTAGGATCTTGTTGCAGAAGACTGAGAAGAAGATAAACACCCCTCAGACAACAGTGAATTCACTCCCTTCTGATGCTCAGCTCAAACAGGGAACAGAAACTAATTTCCATGGAATGCAAAATATGAAGAAAACATGTACCCCTGCTGCAGGCACCCTTTACATTTTTGCCATGTTGCACCTGTTTAAAAGGTTTTAAAGCAACACTTGTAAATTACCACAAAATGTGAAAGTTCATTTTGAAAATGGCCTTGTGTGTTTTTATAAAGCTTGCTTTAAAGGCGTGTATGTGTCAGTAGCTGTCTCTCGGGGGTAACCTGACTGACATAATGGAGTAAGATAACTTTTAGGGGAGTTTGGTACGCTGAGGGAAGAAAACAAGATGCTTGTAAAAGAAGATTTTTTTTTTTTTTTTTTTTTTTTTTACCCCAGATTGCAAAAATGGCTTCTTTCCATTCCATCTTCAGAAAAGAAACATTGGATTGCACAGTCCGTAGCATAAGGATAGATTTGACATTTCTTGATGTCCTAGAAGGTATAGAAAAGTGGGTGAACCATCACAAAGTTTGAAACTTTATCGCAGTATTCAGGAACAAGTGTGATTCACATAGGTATGCCTTCACATAGGTACAGTCCCTCTAAAATTATTAGGGCAAGATCTGGCTGAAGTTATACAAGTTCTGCTTTGGAAAAGGCTTGGCACATTTTAACTGCGATGGAGACCTTGTATGTATGGTGGGTGGCTGTTCTATATGGAAATCTGTGAAGGATGTTCCATCTTATCACCTTATTTCATTACTACAACCAAATTAATCTCCCTTCAATTCTAGTATCTGATTATTTCTACTGGTTTTCACAATCAATGTCATATTAGAATCATAGAATCAGCCGGGTTGGAAAGAACCTCTGAGATCATCAAGTCCAACCCTTGATCCACTACCACTGCAGTCTTAATTGATTTTATTTCAATTTTCCCGCCTTTCGTGTCTTCCAGGCTTCACTGATGTAGTTCCCAATATTCCATGCAGTTGTCTTTTTTGCTGTGCCATCACTATGTAAGAAGAGATATTGAAAAATTATTGAACTGTTGAAAATACCTAATCAGAGTCAAAGATTTTCAAAGGAAAATTTTACATTTTAGAGTTCATTGCAGAAGTCTGTTGCTCTAAGTAGCAATAATACTAATTTAGAATGAGTTAGCAGTCTTACCTTAGAAAACAAAGTAAATAAGGGTATACTGCATTTAGTTATGGTGATAATCCAGCATGGTTTCAGCTTGTTTACTTGTGTGTTTCAACTTGTGTTTCTTTGTTGAAATGCTAAAGCCCCACGTGTTGTTCCCAGTTATTTAGAAGTACACAGCAATACGTAATAAACAAAAGGAGCAGAAGTGCAGTAAAAACATTGTAAGTTCTGTTAAAGATTAAATCAGTCCAAAAGGGTCAATAAAAATAGGAACAATCTATTTTACATAATGGTGTAAATACCAAAATACACTTGTGTGTGTATAATGGAAACAGAAAAAGTGACTTCCTAACCATATTCTCTGGTTTGGTGGTTTGTTTTTTTTTTTTTTCTTTTCATGAGTTTAAAAAAATTAAGTTGAAGATATAGATAATTTTTAAAACATGTACTGTATTACAAATGTCAGAAATTATTACATTCCATTCTATAAGGGGAGGGAGCTCCTTGCCCTGTATAGTTCAACTAATAATGAACATTAATGAAATACATTGTTTGTTGCATTTTTTATTTTGTATGTCCAGCTCTTGAGCAGACAGGTGAAAATAGTCTAGCTGTATTTTACTGACAAATTTCTCTGCGTATACAGTGTGACTGTTATGAAGGTACAGTTAGATAAATTAATTGTTTTTCTATAATATATCTTCTGCTGTTTTCATGTGTGATCTTGTAACAGACAAGCATTGTTTACCTGCTTTCCTGGAACAGCAGATCGTGTTTCTTTGTACAAGAATGTTAAGTGAATTAAGCATGTGAGCAGTAAGCCCGTTTGCTTAGGGAGGCTGGTGTTTAGACAAGGAGGTTATGGCAGGATACGGAGCAGTCTGGAGGAAAAATACAGTGGATGTAACTATTCTGGTAGAAGAACTAAATTGAAATGGGGACATTACTGTTAATTCATGTGTAATTACATTTCTTTGTTGTTAAAAATTAAATCCTGGGCAATAGGAAAGTTTGAGTCTGAAACTGTGTTTTGAAGCAAATTTGAGCTGATGCCTTTCCAGAGCCTTTGGAGATTGCCAGAATGTTGTCACCAGGAGGTGGTTCCCTGATGGACATGTTTATGTTCTTTTATTGTCTAGTTTTTCTGTTACTTTTATCAGCATCTTTCATCATGCAGGTTGTTTATCAAATATCCACTACTACAAAGTTTTGCTTCTCTTCCACTCTTGCTCTCTTCTCTCCAGTAAATGGCAGTTTGAGGGAAAAATCACCATGCACTGTTTTTTCATGTGCAACCTCTGGATCAGTCATTCCCTGCTCTTTGGGGCTGGCATTTGAATCCACACAAAAATCTTTACAGTTCATCATACCTAATGTGATCACTTCTATAGGACCAGAAGTCTGAAGTTTTCCTCACAGAAATAATTCTGCAGGAGCCTCAGCAGGGACACAGGTTGCAAGGGCTCTGTACCTTAAAAATTGTGCATTAGTCTGCAGCATGATAGCAGCCTGCAGCATCTACCCCCTAGGGTACATTTTTAAATGCTTTTATGTTTTACATTCTGAATATTCATGGAATGATAGAATGGTTTGGGTTGGAAGGGACCTTAAAGACCATCTAGTTCCAACTCCCCTGCCATGGGCAGTGATGCCACCCACTAGATCAGCTTGCTCAGGGCCCCCCACCCAATAGGCCTTGAACACTTTCAGGGATGGGGCATCCACAGCTTCTCTGGGAAACCTGTGCCAGTGTCTTACCTCCCTCTGGGTAAAGAACTTTAATATTATCCCAGAGGCACTACCACCGTTGTTATTGGGCTGACTCTTGACCAGCAGTGGGTCTGTCTTGGAGCCCATTGGCATTGGCTCCATCAGACATAAGGGAAGCTTCTGACACCTTCTCATAGAAGCCATCCCTGTCCCCCCCATGTTACCAAAACTTTGCCGCACAAACACAATACATCCCCTTTTTGCTCTTTTCCATCTCTGTGATGCATCTAGTTTGGATGCTGGTCATTCATATTTCTTTCCACAGAATCATTAGTTCAGATGTTTTATCAACTGCTTGTTTCTCTGGTGCTTTTCCCTCCCTTGTGCCCTGTTGTACTGATATGGATCTCAGACTACTGGCCTTCCTGATTTCAGCTGAGAGGTGTCACAAGTTATGGTGCCTGAGTCTGACATTCTTCGTACAGGCCTTAACATTAAAAAATTATTGTGTTAGCTTTTTCTTTGATACCTCAGCCCATGCTCTGAATGTGTGTTGTCTTTATATTTGTGGGATTTATTGTTATTCCGCTACAAATTTTTTTTAGTTGTGTGTACCCTGAAAAGTTGTAGAATTGGGTTAAGAATCAAAAGGCTTTCAAAGTAGCCTTGTCCTAAAGCAACTCCGCCAGGCATGAATAACAAAAGGATTGCTTTTTGGTCAGCTGACATGAGCTTCTGTAAGGTTATATTTCTCCCTTCAAGTTATACAAAAATTTAGGTTACCTAAAATCAGTGATTATGGGATGAATTGACCTCTGAAATTACAGATCCTGTTGAACCTTGTGAGAAGATAAAAATGTATGGGATTCTGTGTTAGAGAGGATGTATTTTATCTGTAGTTTGTACATATTTAGCATGGCACTGGGCTGATTAAGATGATTTCCTGAAGCCACGATTTAGTTCTTCAGGGTCTGACTATGGAATTTGTGCAGTAAGAAGCTGTACTGGTATTTATCATTGTTGATTCACAGTA
Source organism: Lophotriccus pileatus (assembly GCA_035583135.1). Lineage (NCBI taxonomy): Eukaryota > Metazoa > Chordata > Aves > Passeriformes > Tyrannidae > Lophotriccus > Lophotriccus pileatus. The sequence goes on from JAWWES010000133.1 coordinate 14,840,445, forward strand.
GTTCCAGACTGGATAGTGGCGGATATTTAAAGAAGATATCACTCAATTGAAGATTTTGAGGAAATACTTGCAGTTTCATTTTTTAAGTGTTTTCTTTTCTTATATGCCAGTCCATGATAATTACATGTATAATATTATTATTGTCATGTCTGTTATTGTTAGACCCTGTGCAGGCACAAGGTTACAGTTTTCTCAATAAATACCTCTAATATAAGTTGTACCGTGGCATAATGAACCATCACTTTTCTTTTTCAACATCTCATTACTTTCAGTATAAATCTTCTGGAAGGACCATAAATTAATAGGTGGTCTTAAGTAGCTTTTCTTTTTCCTCAATGTGACAATTTAAGGGATAATAGATTTTTTTTTTAGCTTTCTTAAAAAAAGCACTCACTTTAAAAGTGAAAGACTTTGCTTTTTTCTTCTGATAATTACAGAGTCCCAAATCTGCTCAGATTAGACTAATCTGGACTTCCCATTTGATGTCTTTCACACTGCTCATTGCATGTCTTCACTCAGCTTTCTTGCCTCTCTTCCATCAATGCAGTGTCTTATTCCTGCCCAGTGGCTTGCCAGGAAATGGCTGATGGAGCTCCACGAACTCTTTCGGAAGTCTGGCCTTATATTTTAAATTATGTTCTCTCTTTAACATCTGGCAAGTGTGAAATTTTAAAGTTCAGTGTTTTCACTGGGGTGTTGAGCATTCCATTACACAGTTTTTCTCCAAATCTGTTATTTTTCACCAGCGGGAGCCCAGAAATTCTGGGAGGTAAGTGCTGGTCTTCAGCCTGCTTAGCTTTGCGTGAACCGCATGTGCCAAATTTTTAGTGTGTGCCCTGTGGTCAATGAAGTCTGTTTGCTGTGGTGACTGGGATAGCTGCTTCCAGGACTTCCCTACTGAGAGACTTGCAAACAAGCTGGGAAGGCAGTGAGGAAAAAATGACAGCCATGAGGTCAGTCCCGCAGCTCTGGCAGTCAGCGTGTGAAAGGGTCCTGTGGTAGCATCGGTGATGATGCTTTGATATTAATCTTGAATACCTCTAAGATGTTCTGTATTATTAAAGTGATGGTGGTGATGTTTATTAATGGTACTGCTAAGGGAAGGTAACGAGACACCTTTGGAGCCCTCTGGTAGAAGTGCTTCAGGATCTCGTGCTATTATTTCCAAAAGAGCGTGGTAACAGAGACCATCAGGAGGTCTCAGGAGAAATTAGGCAAGATAATGTGATTGCTGAAAAATTAACACAAGTTGCAGCTGTGTGATAAAAGCTTTAAAAAGTTTTTTCAAACCGTATAAAGTAAACAGAAAAACTAAAAGCAACTCCCCAGGCAGGACTGAAATAGATGCATTGTATCTGCTGAGGCTCAGTGCTGTGTTATTCAGCATAATTTGAAAGTTGAAGTTACTTTAAAATTTATGGTTGTCTCTAAAAAATTCTTGAAAAACAGCTTCAGATTCTGTTTCCTGAAAGTGCAAAAGTTCCACTAAGTACAGTAGGTTTCCTTGTTTTCATGTGTTAATTCTGGTATTCTAAAAGCGTGCAAATGGCATTTGTCTTTGGATTTACAAAAACTCTAGATATTCAGAGTTTGAATTATTTAAACTCCCACAACACATGCACTTTTGCTTTTCAAGCTTGAGTTATAATTTAATTAAAAACTTCTGGTGCATCGCTAGCTATTTAAATATTAAAATGTTCCATGGATCACTTTCGATTATCTACCGTCATGAAATTCTTGAAGATGTCAGATTTTTAAGATTCCCAAAGTTGCACTTGGAATTGTCTGTTGATGCAAAGGGGACTGTGATAATTACATACATCCATTAGTATCAGCAGAGGAGATAAACTTTGGGGAGGCTTAATGGGCATGTCTCACTGACAGCTAGCAAAGAACATTTGGCATGATTAAGGATGGATTTGAATGTACTTGAAAATATACTCTCATTATGGACGCCCAGTGGAAGTTGCACTACAAATGTTAAATTCCCCAGAAGAAGAGTTGTGTGGCAGGGAAGCTTTGAAATCCACTGTGGCCGTCATCCAAATTACTCTCTTCTCTTTGTGCCTTTCCGCTGTCAGATTCACTTTGTGATGCCCAACTTGGCTCCCTGCATCTTTGAAAAGAGGCAACCTGTTGGTTTCTGTGTTTCAGATTGTCCGAAGATACATCAAGGACTGGCTTGAAAGGAAGAAGCCTCCATTTGGTGCTATCAGCAGCTGTGTGCTCCTGATGATCATCTACACAACGTTCTGTGATACTTTCGCCAACCCAAATATTGACCTGGATAAATTTAGCTTGATTATAATAGTGTTCATAAGTAAGTGCAGCCTTAAAGCGTCTCTTCTCTCTGTGTTTCAGGTTTGTAATGAGATGTATGTCCTGATGGAGCTGTGGTGGATACTGGCATGGGGGTAGAGCTTGTACTTTTAAAGAATCTAGTAAACGAGATTACCAGACTCCTGTGGAGCTGGATGCTTTTAGGGGATCGAGTAAGCATTTAGAGAAGGATGAACCCTGCTATTTAGGTGTGACTGAGATTGGCCAGTGGTCCTCCCTTTCTAAATGGGCAGAGCATTACTTTGCAAGCATTTATTGGCATTCTGTTGTGGCTTCTTTGTTATTAAAAAGCTGTAAATGCACAGCTGTTGCATTCCAAACAGAAAGGAAAGATTTGGGTTTGAGCTGTTAGTCTGAAACACTGTTATAATTTTTAAACAGTTCTTCCCTGGTATACTATAAACCTAGAAACTAGTTATGAGTCTGAATGTGTTGATATGTTTCTGTTTCTGTGGATGAACACATTTCTTACAGAGTTTGTTTTAGAAGCACTCTAGTCATTCAGCCTTAAATAACATACACATGAGAATAGCCTGCTGGTATCCTTGCCATCAGTTAAAAATACACTTGCAGATCACCACCTCCCAGGGAAAGGCAGTGGTGTACAGGCACTGCCTCCTCTCCCAGTAGGGAATTCCCATCTCACTTTAGACTATCCAGAGACAGCAGTTTCAATTTGCATGGAGGAGAGGTAACTACAGTGTACCTCAGTATAAATCACATCTCATACTCTAAAAAACTGTTAGATTTCAAGAAATCAGTGCATCACCTACCTTGAAGTGTGTTTGTTTGCACATGCTTCTGCCTAATAAAAATAATGTATTTGCTACAAATCCAACTTCCACTGAAGTCAGTAGGAAATTTGCCCCTGCCCTTTGTGCATCAGCCCTTAATTCTCTCCTAATTGTGGCAGTTTTTTGGATTATGAAACACTGTGTGTGTGTAAAATAATACATGGAATTATAAATGATACTACATAAATACTTTATTCTGAAAGCAAAGAGAGAAGGAAGCAATGCTATGGAGCTTTTTTTCAAAATGGACAAAATACTACTTTGCACAGGCACCTGAGAAGGACACATCCCAGATGCACTTAAATCAGTGCTGAGTTGTCAGCAAAAAAGGAGGGGACAGAAATTTTCAACTCTGACTTTACATGCAGAGAAATTCAAAACTAAGTAATTTTACATTGCTGTGCTGACCACTACTAGGGAAAAAAAGATTCTTTTTTAGCTAAAAAGAACGTGTGCTTTTCTGAAAAGTTGTTGTAGAGTGTTGCTTCTATTGCCCTTTTTGGTTTTTATTGCTTTTCAAGACAACTCTGCGCTTGTGCCATGTGTAATTATATGTACCATTTGTCATGCAATGCCCTGAAAATCACTATGTATACATTTACTTTGCCATTGTGCATAACTGGAATTTCTTAGTAAGAATATTAACATAAGCATTGAAACTATTTGGAACATATTAAACAATTGGGTTTTTTTTTCCCCTAAAATATTTATAAAACCAAAGACCGAGGAAGTTTTGGAGATGGATATGCCCATTGTATTCTAGAAAAAAATTCTGTATCACCTTTGGGTGTGTTGGCTGGATGCATGTATTTTGTTACACCAGGAAGTGAAATTAGCATAAGGAGTTTGAGACGAAACTGCAGCTTTTTAGTCTGCTGATTAATGGTTTTGTATAATTTTTACGGCAAAGTATGCACAAGGAATAATTGGTAGCAAAACATGTTTATTGCTTTACAGAATTATATGTATTAAGGGATTGTTTTTTTCTGTGCCTATTAAACTAATGTACTTAGTTGCAGAAAAATTGTAATTCAGGAACAATGAATTGCTTCCTTAGTTCACGGAGGAAGAATTAAGTGCATGCTGAGATGACATTTATACATCCTAGGAAATGTATGTAAGAGAATAGAAAATGTCAGTGGTGATAGCTAATATCCCTGCCACATTTCCCAGTTGTAAACTGGGGTCAAAATCAAATGCATTGTCTTGACTTGTACTATGTTATGCGATACATTAGCCTTATTGCATTCACAAGTTTTGCAAGGGAAAGCAAGAGGACCCACCCCAGATTCTGCTGCAAGTAAAAACCCTTCCCCCATAACCCACAAACACAGAGAAAAGGTCTGTGGAGGTCACAGGGTTTCTCCTCCAGTTCTGTGGGAGTTCCTGTGCTCTGACATGACGCTTATTCTCTGCTGTCCCAGCGGCACAGCAGGGAAGCCACCAGCTTCTTCCCACATCTCCACAGTCCAAGGGTGGGCTCTGTCCATCTTACAGCACCTGTGGGTGTCAGCAGAGCTGGCAGAGAGGAGAGCTCCCCTCAGGACGTTTAGAACTATCCGCACTTACAAAGCTGACTGAGCCTGAACAAAAGCTGCTTTGTCTGATGTGCACTGCCCAGTTCAGGAATTAGCCTTTGTCTCAGAGAGAATTAAAATATCTATGATGATCTTCTCTTACTCTCCCCATGAATGATCATGATTAATATACCCGGGGTTGAGAGTATTTATTTTGATTGTGCTTACACACTGTACTTCCTCCTGTAAAATAGGAAGTCTAAATAACCAGCATCCAGAGCATGTCTTGACAGATTTTATGATGTCAACCAATTAAGAAAAGCTAGTGCAAGGAGATGTGCAGCATTGCACATGTGACCTTTCCTGCCATCAAGAAATACTTGATTCAGAAGTTAGGCCAGGACGAACAACATTAGTTCTGGTTTTCCTCCATGTAATGACATGTATTGTTCTTCCAGGCAGTTTTTAAAGGTTGTCTGTCATTGGATTTCTCTGGATAGACTTGGTCCAGCCTAGCTTCTGACCTCTGCTATGGGGACAAAAGGCATGTACACAGCAATTGCTATTGTGCTCTAATTTTAACTTATTTCTCTTTCAGTATTTTCTGTTCAGATGAGCTTCATGTTTTTGACTTTCCTCTTCTCTACAAGGTAATCAGATTAGCTGAATGGCAATCCTTGAATATTTCTTTTGCATGATATGTTTAGTTTGGGTGATGCAGTCTATGCAAATGTGTAAAGGCAATGTTTCTGAATAGGGTTGACCTCATTTTGGTATTTCATATTGTTCTTACTGCATTTTCTCTATTAGAGTTCCATAGGTAAGAGAGCAGGACCTGAATTCTGTCCTTTCTCATGTGTTAATTACAGAGTTGTTAAATCTCAATCAATCACTGCTATACCTCATCCACTGAAAAAAATGGATTTGCACAGATGTCACTGAAGGTATAATTTGCCCTGCAGACATGCTGATGACATATGAGAGAGAGAACTCAGTTTGACTTTTTACATCTCAAGATACATTTGCTGGGCTGGCAATTCACTCTTCTCTTTATATGTCAAATTTGTTACATTTATACGGTGATTCTTAAAAGACAGTTATCCTGAGCTAATGTTTGGTAGAGCTATTTTTTTTTCCCTTTTTAAATATCAATAAGGAAAGACTGTTGTACATTCAATTCACAAAAAATAGTACTGTGAGAATGGTATTAGCCAGTGACTCAGTGCATCACTTGGGCTGGTTGGAGTCTCCACCGTTGTCCTCTCACTTAGACCTATTGGAGTATCTGTCTTAGCAGCACTCTGCTGAATGGAAAGTGCCACAATCCAGACATATGCTTTATATAAATTACACAGTATCTGTAAGGGAGATAGTACAATGAAGAGTATGATGTCTTGAAGCTGTTTGGGCTTTTTTTAGTGCCACAAGAAAATTTTTCTGTGGCAAGATCATATCCTGGCCTTAAAAGGCGTTTTTAAGTAACCTTTGAACTGCTAGACCTAACCTTGGGGGAAGTTATGTCCCAACTGTGAAATGTAAATTGCCATAAGTAGTAACCAAGTCAGTATGGGAGATACTTAGAATCTCATAAAATTACTCCTAATGTGGACCAAAGGGTGATCCATTGGCCAGTTGTGTATCTCTCTCACTATATCATTTTCCCACCTTTCCTGGCCTTAGTCCCAGCGTGTAAACTCTTAGATGCAATTTTTCTCTGAAGTAGAAGCTAACTGTGTGTTCTAAGCAGTGCTCCTAGTGTAAACTCAATATGCTATCTAAACTGAACATTTTTGAAATATTACATACTAGGCGAAGAAATTGTGATTCATTCTCTTTTTTTTTTTTTTTTTTATGGAGTCAAGCTGGCCACTGCCGTGATACAGCATAGCCTTGGCTGGAATAAAGTTGTGTCCTACACACCATGTCTTCAAAATTCCATTCCTTCACATGGGAGTGTATTCATTAGAGAGTTTTCCACAAGTGAGAAACAATTCTGCTTTAAAAAAAAAAAAGAAATCAAACACTGTTCATTTATGGGTAGAATTATTTCTGTCACTAGACCTGATCAAAGGGATGTGAACGTGTATATAGATCCTCAAAGTAATATATTTGATCGATGTTGTTTTAAGAAGGTTTCTGTTATCAGAGGTTATTAAAACTCTTTTATTTTCTAGGAATAACTCTACTTTCACACCAGCAGACACAGTGGCTATCATCTTCTGTTCCACACACAAATCCCTCACCCTGGGTAAGTCAGGAGATAAAGCTTGTGAGCAAAACAGCAGTAACATTCATATCTTGCTTTGTTGAAAAAAATAAGGTTTTAGTCGCTGTTTTTTCTGCTTAAATGGTTTTGGTTTTAGTGTGACAAGTAATGCTAACAGTATGATACTAATAGTAGGATAATATTCTTGCACAGGTAAAATAACTGCTTATTACAGGGCAGAGAACAGTCTTCCCAGCTGAGATTTTAGTAGTAATAGAGTAAGACCATCTTATTTGTGGAAGCTGGATTTTTCATTCTGTTCTTACTCTGTTCTGTTGCCTAATCCAGTATTGATAAAATTTCGGATTTGTTACTGAAAAGATTGTAAGGTGTATCTGCCCAGTTTCGCAACAACGTCTTACACCTAAAACCTGAGATGTATAAGTGAATATCAAAGGATATAGTTAGTATATTCAAAAATCACAAATAGACAATACTCTTGCTTAACATGAGCAAAATATATGTGTTTAAGTCTGCAGATATTTTGGATAGTTGTATTTCTTAGAATTCATTTCTCAAAACATTCTTGAGATATTTGTCACTTATGACCCCTTAGTGATAATAAGGTGTTCTTATGGATATTCACAGAACACTGTTAAATCAGGTACACTTACAGCCACTTGCTACTGGTTCATCCATTATGTTCAGTCAGTGAAACTATTAGACTATTTTTCAAAATATGAAAACAAACTTCTGGTAAAGCATATATGATTCAATATGTGCCTTTCCAAGACTGTATCTGTCAAAGAGGAACACACCCAATGTCAATAACAAAGGCAAGAACTCAGCCTGAAGCAGAGGAAGAACAAGCTGGGACTTAGGTGAGATGTCTTCCAGGCCAGTTTGATAACAGCAAAACTTGCCTCAGGATTCTTTGCTTCAGCAAGGCCTGTGCTGCAGAACTGTTAGCAAGTGCCCTTGAAAGTGTGTGGGAAGTGAAGGAGTTCCTGGAAGACAGGTCAAACATAATGCCTCTTTTTCACAATGTAAACAAGGAGAGGATGAGGAATTATAGATCAGTGAGTTTAACTTCATTCTGTAGAAAACTGCTGAACCAAATAATTAAATAAATTATTTTAACAGTGTAGGAAGAACAAGGAAATGAGTAGCAGCCCTGTAGCTTTGTCAAATGCATATCATACTAAACTAATCTAATTTCCCATCACACAAGGTCCTGTGGGTTGCAGAGAAGTAGCAAAAGTTGTATGACTTTAGAGTGTTACAGCTTTTGACATTTGCGCAATGTTTTGGGCTCCACAGTTCAAAAATTATGTGGAATAACTGGAAAGAGATCAGAGGAGAGTGCCATGAATGATCGTAGACCTCAAAAATGTGAACCCAGAGGAAGATTGAAACAATTGGGATTGTTGAGAGAAGACAGCTGAAATAAGTACTGATCTTCAAATGCATTAAAGGTTAATACAAAGAAGGAAGAAAGTAACTGTGTCGCAGTAGACTTTGTAAAGGGAGGGACTTGGTTACAATGATGATGATTTAAGTTAACCATCAGGGAAACCTGTCTAATGCAAAACAGCGTAGCTTTGGAATGTGTTGCCTGTTATGCCTTCAATCTCCTATCATTGTAGAGAAGCCTTAGACAGAAATTAAATAGTTAGAGTCGATCCTGCCTTGGAGCAGAACACAGATTAAATGGCATTAGGTCTTTTCCAGCCAAACTGAAGCTTCCACTAATAAATGAGCTTGTATTCAGGGCAGTTACACTTGTATTTGTAGAAAGCAGCTGCACATGTAAGTCATAACATGCTACCATGCTTGGTGTTTGGAGGTTTGTATAAACTTAGGACACAACTGTGATACTACAGAACAAAGACAGGAGAAGCTGGTTGTGTTTAACAGCACAAATGTTTAAGTTTCCCCTTCCCTCCCAGTGAAAACAGTTATATATATGCTCTGTTAAATATTACTGTAGCTTGCCATGATACTAAGAAAATAAACATAAAGCCTTTTTTAAAAATTCAAGTCTTGGAGGGGGCTTGGCATCACCCAGGAAAAGATGAGAACTATTCATTTCTTTTACTCATCCTGCCAAGCATCCTCATGCAGCCTGTCTTGACCTGAACTCTATGCACACAGCTGAGTTGGTTCACTTTTCTTCTGCCACTACACTCCATTTTTTATTTTGTTTTCTCCTTTAGAAGAACTCAATTCAAGGTTCCTAGCTCCCTTGACTTTCTGGCTCGTATATTCCCAGTGCTGAGCTACTGCTCTCATTAGCATAGCCCCATGAGTCAGGTTTTGTATTTTGCACCTTTCTTTGCCCAAGTACACCAGCAAAAATACTTTGGCCACCGTGACTTGAAGGACTCCTGCTGCTTCTCCCCAGCCATACATACTTTTTTGCCTAACACAGACGTCTCGTGACCAAGTGTGCAAGTTGAAGTGAAACAGGTTAGATGTTAGAAAGCAGTACTGCAGGGCTGTTCCTTGGCTACAGGCCATTCTGTTTGTCAGCTTCAGGACAGACGGCTTTACAGTCATCCTGGAAGAGGGATGGGGAAATGCTCCTTTTGGCAGTATCTGGGAGCCCATCCTTGGTAAGCCTGAGGTCCCTGCCACTCTTGTATGCACTCCTACACCATGTGTGTGCTGCGTAGCTGCACTTGCTGTGTCTCGGATTCAAGCTGGCTGATTTTGGGACCATTGATATTTTACTCTGTTTGGTGTTAGTACCAGTTCCAGATAAGGTAGGGCTGTATGAAAACACATTTGTATGAAAATAAGGAGGATTGGGTTTTACAAAGCTGCAGAATGATGAGATGTGCCCCCGAGCTGATGATGTGAACAGCAATGTTAATCAGAGCAGGTAGCAGTTTTTTCTTCACTGAAGGGTGGAAGCAGAGTAGATCTAATTTGTTTTTAAAGATTAGCCATTTCTGAATGACACTTAAATCTTTCCACAGAACACTCTTGTCTATGCTGATCTTAGCAGCAACAAGACAGACATAGGCGTTTTGGCCCTTATTCTTTTGTTCCTCTGGCACATTCCTACTTGTCCCTAGGTGTTTACTATAAACCATGCAATGAGAGATCTTCTGTTCACTTATAGAGGAGGGAGCTTTTCCCTCTCCCTCTGTCATTGCAATGCCTGAAAGCACAAACACGGCTCAGGGTCTCATTTCACATCCGTTGTGGAGCTCTGCTTTGTTTGTCTTCAAGATTCCAGTGGTAGTGTCTAAATGACCCCCCAACACTTGTTCTTTCGCTTTGAAACTGATTTCTCTCAGCTTGGCAGGTGAAACTCCAAATAGGTACGTCTGGCCCATTCCCTGGGGAGCTTAGAATGGTGCAGACTAAAGTGGGAGAAGAGCTGACAGCTTTAAAGCTTTAGAAGTGGTAATAGGAGAGGCATGAGAAGACTTTTGTAAGTCACTTTCTCCCACAACATATTATGAAACCAACTAATTCCCATGCAGTGCATGCTCATGAGGCCAACTGCCACTTCCACTGTTGAATCCATGAATAAGTGCTTGCTTTGCACAGAGATGAGTGCTGTTCCCATATGCTGGGTTTTATTTTGTAGACAGAAGAGTTGACACACTTTTTGTCTCAAAGATCAGAGTGCAGGGCGTGTTTGTGTAAGGACAAATTACACAGGGAAGGTGCCTTTGTGTTCCTTAGTTAGGAGCACAAGCCGTATTTCTGTGTAGAGGTGGGTGCTTTGGCAGGTTTTTGAATACAGGGCGTCACATATGCAGAAAAACTAATGTTTATTTGTATTTCACCTAATGAGTGGAGTGGGATATAAGCTTGCAAGGAGCGAGGACAAATACAGTATCCACAATGCCCTCTGGCATTTTCACCCACACTTTGTTCCCTTTCTCTCCCTCTCACTGCTCACATATATGCACAGTACATGTGAGCACACACATATGCGGACATTTGATGCATGGCTTTTATTAGTGCATTTGCCATTGATTGATTAGTACTTAGTATTAGTACTTCTTCTATTGATTGATTGCAGATGAAGTGACTATTTGACCTTTAATTATGAGCCTTGCTATTGAAAATGACATTGAGCTATGGCTTCACATAATCCATCTGGAAAGCCCGACATGATGCCATTCCCTGGAGTTCATTCAGTGAGAAGAGAAGAGGCCTCAAGGAAGTGCAGAGCTATCACTGTGGCTCATTTAAAAAATACTGCAGTTGTTGCTTGCACTTACACAAAAGTTGCAGCCAAATTCAGAACATTTTTTTTTTTTTTTCAGAGAGTGAATTGCTGGCTAGAAGTTACAACTCCGAAAGTAAAATGCAGGCTTGTCAAAAATCATATTCACTTTAATTCTTGGTATTTATTATGTAAAATTATCATATCTGCAAAAATCAGAGTACTGCTACCTATTTTGGTTACCACAAGGGCAAGTATTAATACAGTAGGTATGATGAACAGCAAATTGGTAAAACAAAACAAGAATAATAACCCCACCTTATAATAAAATCAGGGTATTGTTTGTGATGGAGAGTGTATTTTTCCTCATTTGGATTAGGCGATGTAGCAGTTCTTTCACCATGGAATTCTGAAAGTAGTGCAATCAAAGTTTCTAGGCTACAAAATACTTTCAGAAAAGGGTAGAGTTCATTTTAGAAATAAAAGCCAAGGCACTAAGTTTCTTTTGTGTTGTTTTAATTTAATGCAGATTGATTTTTTAAACACTCAGCTTCTTACTGCACAAGTAGACAACCAATATTATTTGAACAACTCTTAAAAGACCTGATGTAGTGCACAAGTAGGTTCAGAGACAACTCAATTGTCTGCAAGGGGTTTACAGCCTGTACCTGCCCCCAAGCTCCCCAGCTGCAGTGTGACAGAGTGCATCATGCTCACATATAGCTCCAATCTGCTCACAGTTACCTGTAGTTTGCTCATGCTTTCTACAGATAGCTCCTTACAAAATTTTTCAGGATAAATAATATATTGAAGTGCTGTACGAATCAAGTGCAGGCTCTTCTTCTTGTGTTGTGATAGTCACCTTTCTCCTTTAAATAGCAAAATGCCAAAATGTTCTAAGATAAAAGGTGGATAATGTTGGTTTTAAAAAGGAGTCATCTCTTAATAATTCTGTAATAAAAAGCGGGTTACAAGATCGGATTCAATGCCTGAATATTCAGACTATTCTCTGATATTCTTGAAATATTGTAGGTTTTTTCTGCTCCTGGCAGAGAACTGTCCTCTAAGGCAGTTATTCATCAAGGTACTAATTGTGACTAGCTATAAAAGTGTGAATAATTCCTCTGACTTTTACATAAAGCTGTAGAAAATAGCCCCGGTTAATTGCTCTCTGAAAGTTTTCCAGAGTAAGACTCTTGATGCTGTCTTTTACTTTCAGAGTTTTCCTGTGAGTGTTTAACAGCAGACATTATTGCTGGCATCCTGTTGTATTTCTTGGTGTTACTAGTGCTTGAGTTTGCATATTGTATGTTTTACAGACTTTTATTCTCATTGCTTCCCCGGATGTCTGATAGGGTGGTGTATGTCAAAATGATCTGGCTACTCCTCTGCCTAGAACTGGTGGGTGCTGGCTCTTGGGGCAGAAGGGAGGCTGGTGGTAGTAATATGCTTCAAAAAAACGAGTGTCTTCTGAAGGCTGTGTCTGTACCCCTCACCACTGCCAGGGAGTTTGATATTCTCCCATTCCTGCTTCTGAGATCCCTCGGAAGTGGGCTTAGTGACTTAGTTTTGATACAGGGATTCTTTGGGCCAAAATGAAAACTTTTTGTCATCGCTTCAGTCTTTGCCCAGCATTTGCTTGTGAGGAGCAGTAAGTGATTGGCTGGGCTTTTTCCTTAGCTCTGTGATTCCTCTCTCTGTCTCTGGAATATAAGAACCCAGTGATTTGTGTTACATGGGATGTACAGTGGGGAGAGCAAAAGCACCTGAATCTCCTGCACTTCTTCATTTTAGCATCTTTATTTTGCAGGCCTACTTGGACAGGTGGATCACATTTCCTAGCTCAGCAGTCTTCTAGGACCAACATTTGTTTATTACCAAACAGTATTATTATTTAGGTTATTACCAAGTAATTGCCATGTCTTCTTTTTCAGTAGACCCCAAAGAATGCTTGGGAAATGCTGTTGCCTGTTTTCAATACAGCTGCAAAACCATGGTTTTATTTATTTACATATATATATATATATATATATGCGCTATATAAGATGCTATATAGATACGTTTATAGATATATATCAGAATACAAGTAAACTGAGATATAGACAGAGGTTTTCTGTAACTCGGAATAGGGTGAGTGTTCTGCAAAGGCAAATCCCCTCTGAGCTGAAATGCCATCTTCGTGTGTAAACATTTCTGTAATAATTAATCCACCACTTACTTTGGGGGGGGCTGTTTTCACAAGAAGTCAAACTGGCAGTTTGGAGTAGGCTGGGGTTCCTGGGATAGTCTGTGCCAGAGCATCTCTAGTGTTTTCCCTTGTTACTTATACGTGGCTGGCCGCACGCCCCATTTGCCTCCTTCGGACCAGAGCATCCCTAGGGGCTGCACTTTCAGGAGGGAAATGCACTGGCAGGCCAGTCTGGAAGCAGTAAATGGCATAGCCCAGTGAGTTATAGTGGCATAGAATACCTGACTCCCCTTTGGTTTTTTACCACAAATATCACAGTCTAGTATATCTAATCTGTTGCAGTTTTCTCAATTTTGACCTCTCTGTGATTCCAGTAGGGGAAATACTAGAGTAAATTAGGGAGTCTCCTTTCTTTTCTGACCTGAAACGTATGTTTCTTTGATTAGACTTAGAATGTGGCAAGAAATTCTGTACCAGCTCCCAGGGCTTCCTTTTCATCTGTATAGGTTTTTTATTAATATTTAGAAAGTTTGCCTCCAGCAGTACTAAAATGTGCATCAGAGGACAACAGTTGTTTACTGTGTTTGAACTGAAGGATCTCACCCAGGAGATCTCATTCACTTGAAGTTTACATCTCTCAATCTCGACTTGCAGAAAGAGATCGATGAATAACAATTGTCATTTCAGAGTTGCACCTCTCCAATTATTTATTTGGTTGTGTGTCTTTCCAGATGTACACGTAATTGGATCAGACACTAAAAACCAGATTGCAGGTTTTTAATGACAGCAAGCTCATACCTCTTTATAACGAAATAAAAAAAAATAAACACACATATCCATCTGTAAAATGATAATGACACAAGAGCTCTCCCTCCCTACCAAAACCAGTTAAAGTTAATTTATCTACTTTAAGAAACTACATTATATTCAGCAGACAGCTGACAGGTTACCCTTGGGAAGATCCATGTTTGGACATGACTCAAGATAATTTTTTATTTTTTTTTTTCCCTCAAGCTGGCAGAGGCTACAAGTGTCACCCATACTAAAGCTGCGAGTATTGAAGATGATGTTGGGTCTCCCTGAGAGAGTTGCATCTACATTTGCTGCTCTCAGTGCACCTTCTGGCAGCCAGTCTGAGCTGCTGACTCCAGACACTTCTGAAGCAGTGGGTGCAAAGATGTGAAAAATCAACAGCAGTGGCAAAATTTAGAAATCTCCTGTTACAGGACAGTTTGGGAGTCTGGAAGAGGGATCTACCTCTAAAAGATGCCCTGACCACTGCAAACACATAACACTAGTCCACAGAGTTTTAGAATAGGAAATAGTATCCCTCAGTGTTTTTAGGTAGGGAGCTGTTTTCTCAAAATGCCTTCCCTAATGGAGCATTAAGCTTTTCTGGCCTCTTATCTCCTTTTCCTGGCCACAGAAATCACATGAAGAAAGGAAAAATGATACTAACAAATATTTTTTTTCTTTAGGAAAAGAAATGTTTTACCTGTTTACCATTTATAATGAATCTGTGTTTCATATTTTCCTTTGCATCAAGGTTTCAGGTAGAAAAAAGCTTTAAGAAAATCTAATTAAAAGATAGTATGAAACAGGTTGTTCCTGCTTACAAATATAATAAGAACAACTATAAAAATTGGTTTTACTGGCTTTTTAAACAATTTGTGTAAATAAAATCCATATAATCAAAACTTTAATGCTGAGAAATCTTAGCCTCAGCTGTATGTGGAGAGGGCAGTAATATTCAAGGAAATAATAAAATCAATCATATCTCAACTTTGTGTTTTTAGGACACTTTTCAATCTTTGTCCAGAATTCCTTTCATTAGTAGTTCTCACCTATTAAACCTTCAAAAAGTGTTGGCTACAAGAATTATAGAGAAGGGAAGGAAGTGTTTAAATTCTGTTCATTTAAACCTTGATAGTGAACTTGTAATTTACCTTGTGCCTTGAGTAGATGATGTGTATGAAGAGTGAGCTGATATCCAAGCAGTAATAAAAGCACTGAAGGGTGAGTATCAGCTTACAACGTTGCTATGCCCACACTGTGGGGCCAAACTAAGGGTAAGTCACTTATAAAATATGGCTTACAGTGGTTCAAATCATTCTTGAATTCCCTGTTAACTAATTAGTACTACTACCATATTGTCAGACAGGTGGAGGTGTTTGGAGTCTGAGGCAGTAGTCTTCAGTTGTTGGTGTTAAATGTTTCATTGTTAGCAGCTGGTAAGATTGCCTGTGTTGTTCATTAAACATCACTTCCAATCTGAGTGCACCCGTTGGAAACCCAGAAATAGACAAACTCTACTTTCTTTCTTTTCCTCACAGCTTTTACAGTTTTACTTACTTAAAACTTTGATAGTATCAAGATGTGCTGTTCCTTAGTAAATGTACTTACATTGCACTTGAATTACTGATCTCTGTGATGAGTATAGTGAGCCAGTTACCCAAAGAAAAAGAATTAGTGAAAACATTCAAAGCATATTATTAGGTTTGCTTCTTTTTTTTTTTTTTAATTTATTGTTAGAGTTATAGCAAAAGAAATATTCTTTTTCTCACTAATTTCTCTTTCTCCTCCTCCTACTTCACTTAAATGTTAGACCAGTCCAGCCTCTTATAGTGTAAATTTTTGCATCCCAGCATAACTGTATGGCAAATATATGACCACATCACTGATTCGGTGCAGAGCCTTCCCAATAACTCTAGTCCTGCAAAAGAGGTAAATCATTTAATGTAATGCAAGGGCATGATGGATATTCAGATAAATCATTATTCTTTCCCGAGGAGAAGGATGAAGGTGAAAATGTTTTTGAAGTTTAGGATCAGTGCAGACCTCCAGACTGAGCTGGGACAAGCCTCCATTTTCCAGTTTTCCCCTGCATTTCTTGCAGACTCCCTTAATGTCTCAGAGTCCCTTGTGAAATCTCCCCCTCAGATGTTTGTTTTTACCACTTTTGTGAGCCTGTTTTTTTACTTTCCATTACACTTGTCACTGACCTGAAATATGAAAATGTACTGGAAAAAAATTATCTTTATTCCCTGAAAATATTTTAAGCACAAGTCTTCCTACAGCATGTATGAGGCCAAAAAGACATAATTTTCCCTCCAATGTAATGGGATTTCGTATTATATTGGAAGGTGCTTTCTTTGGTTGAAATGGGAATACTTAGTATCAAGCAAATACTTGTATTGTTATGTGTTATCAAATATTATTCAGCTATGACCATACCTGAAAGAAACTGATTCTGAGGGAAGCACATTTAACTTGAATTCAGGGCATGCTTTGGGGAGGGCATGGATGGAGGAAAAGGAATCCTTAATCAGTTAATTTGTCAGAAGCATCTTCTCCTGTCATAAGCCCAGTATGTCATAACAGAGTCTGAATGGGGGCAAGAAACATCATCTATCCCTCATTAGCCTTCACTGAGGACAGGAATAGTGTATGAACTTCTGTCTTCTTAAAACTAACCATAGCAATGATTTGTCTGGGA
This sequence comes from Lophotriccus pileatus, assembly GCA_035583135.1. NCBI lineage: Eukaryota > Metazoa > Chordata > Aves > Passeriformes > Tyrannidae > Lophotriccus > Lophotriccus pileatus. The sequence goes on from JAWWES010000133.1 coordinate 14,857,175, forward strand.
AGAAACAGGAAAACCCTTAAGAAAGTTTTAAAATGAGATGAGCAGCAAATTGCTGTTCTGGTAGCTCTCTGCATGAACAACTTCTTTCTAATCCTCTAAACTGGACTTTGCCTGAATCTCACCACCCTTTGCCACTGGGCTGCACGCAGTGCTATTCTGAAACTTTGGCAGTAAAATTTCAGATGCTCGTTTGGCACTGTCTTTGCAACCAAAGTTCAGAACCCCCCTGCTCTGGCAGTTCAGAGGCGGTTTAATGCAATACGTGCCCCTCTTTACAGGCCTTTTCTCAGCTGAAAAAAGAAATAGTGCTCTCTTCACATCTATCCCTGAGAGGATCCTCCAGAAAGAGTGTAGCATGGAGAGCATCAGAGAAGCTGCCATTATACACTTGATTCATTTTGTGTACTGTACTTGAAGATTATGGCAATTGAGAGTTCTGAAATGCTTAGATGAGTAGAAGGGAGAGGTGAAAATTCAGAGGCTAAAGCTTTTCTTCCAAGTATTTCCACTGCCTCTCTGTGAGGGTTCTTTGGCATTCTGATTCCTGAATGCCTGGTGGTTCCACAGCCCTAGTGATGACCTCTTTGCTTTGCCCCAAATCTCTTTTCCTGAGAAGAAATGCTGGAGCATTTTGTGTTGTGGAATGTGTGTCAGTAATGTAAGCAGTAAAGTTTTAGGATAAATTGTTTGTTATGAAGACATTGAAGAGAAAAAGCCCAGTGAAGTATATAAGTAGAGCATCTAGCAATAATTCTGCTTTGGGTGTGAGAGATAATGGCCTGTGTTTCAGTGGTAATAAAAATGTTCTATTAAGTTCTCTGAACCCATTGCAATGTGATGGAAAATGGCAAATGATGAAACAGTGCTTTAAGGGGAGCTTACACATCCAGTGAGCATAAAATAAACATATTAAAATAGAAAAAAACCCCTGATTTCCAGTACTTATTGTTTTATCACTTCCATCATGGGTATAGGATAAAAGAAAACTCTTACTTGCTTGTTAGAAGAAGAAAGCTCCTACTTGAAGTTCTTACTTGGCAGATGTCAGTTGAAAGCTCTGCTAAGGAATATGCTGCAATGTCAAACTCTGTTGGGTAATTTTAGACAAATGTGTCATGTGTGACATGGAAATATGGCATGCTGTACATTAGTGATTTCCCAAGTGTTTGGATCAGGTAGTAATGTGCTGAGAAAGTGCTCTTTATCTCTCCACACTGTGTACTTGTATAGCAGTGGGGAAAGGCTTTTGGTAGAAATTACTTTAGTCAGAAAAAGAATCCATTTACAATATGTGCCTTCTAACATCTTTCAGACAATGCATTGTATTAAAGAGGCATTTTTTGATTAATGTTTTATAAACATTTTTCAGCATGACAGCTTAAAGTCCCTGTAAAATTGTAAATGCGTGCATAGTGCTCACTTCCATAAAGTCAAATGCCATCTCATAAAGTCTAGTTGGATCCTGTCAGTGACAGTGACACAGAATCAGTACCTTGGAGCATTAAAATTAATTTGCTTCATTTATATTACTGCAGTGATAGCTAGATGAAAAGAGTCCTATATTTAAATTAACTTTAAAATACCTTCAAATATTTTAGGGTTTTTTATTATTTTACAGTTAACTAAATGTAGTGAAGTGTGGCGTAATATTTTCATGGGCCTTTTAAGAAGGTGACTACAAAATGGGAAAGTAGCAAAGGGGAAAGGGGTGGATGTGGGAGGCTATACTGTGTGCAAAGCTGGAGAAAGGATTAAATAGCTATCACTCGTGCAGGCTACTAAAGAAACAGTGGCCTTTGGCCAAGGCTGATACACCACAGCCTTGGAGCCAAACTGGAACACCCTGGAGCAATGGAGATCAAAGAGGGCTTTCCTACACTAGACTGTAAGAGCAGTCCTCTAACTCTTCCTTGCCCTGGTTGAAGGTGATGGATACAAAGTGTTTCTCTTGCTGGTTGTTCCTCAGGTTTGCAAAGTGCCTATGTGAAAAAAAGAGCGGTGTGAGGGACGTAAATAGGGAGAAAAATGAAATGTACTCCCTGTCTTCTCATGGCTGCAGTGGGACTGTGATGTCAATGGCCACTGCTGTTAGTGGTGCTTCGTGATTTTAGTGGAAGTACCCAAAATTCACATTACTGCAGTGGACAGAATTAAAGGTCTTGGGAAGCAAACCCAAGGAGGCTAGAAACATGGAAGTGGAGAACAGGAGGGAAAAGGAGGAAGGGAGAAAATACAAATGGAAAAAGAGCCAAAGGGCAATGAGGAAGATTGGAACATGCACTGGTAGGAGAAACATAGCCAGGCAAAGGGGAAGAGGGAAATTTGGGTTAAAAATGGTCTTGTTTGAAAGGGATATGTATAAAATGATCTCTGTGCTTCCTCCCTTCTGCTAAAGCTATCTGTCTTCCTGGTCAGGTGGGGTGCTGCTTTCTAATCCAGCTGGATACCATGTTCCTTCTTTCTTTGGAGGAGGATGGAATACAAACCTTACTCGTGCTGTCACAGTATTTGGTCAGCTCTGATCCAAGAGATGGACACACATTGCAATAAAGCTCTTTAAAAGATTTTGGCAACTCAATAGCCTGTTAAACCCTACTTTGAGCAAAGCTGCCCGAGTTGGCACCAAATCATAAAAAAAAACTTCATCATTCAGGTCTCGTGATGTGTCGTGAGAGAGAGTCCTTGGCAGAGGAAGTTGAACTACACTGCTGGAAGCTTGAAACTTCATAAACCACAGCAGTGTGAATGGATGTTTGTGGCATGAGCCTTCAGACCATGGCAGCAATCCTAAACTTAAGGAAAAGATTATCTGGAAACTGATAATGCCACTGTTCCTTCTCCAGTGCCAATCAAGATGAAGACCCACAGAAGTCAGTCCACTTACCCTGAAATGCAGATAAGGATGATTAATGGCTCTGTGAAAACAAAATGAAAAGTCCTTACAGGCATTATTCTTTATAGATGTGAATGCAGCCTTAATGCTCCATGTGGCAAATAAATACCTGAGTAATATTGGGATGTGGGGAGAGGGACAAGCTGCCGTGTACTTTTGAGGAAGCTGAAGAATAAAGTAGTGGTCTGGATTTTTTAATATATGTAACCTGATCTTGTGCAGAATTTTACTTGCCTTAGACGCAGTGTAGCTATCACACTCCATTGGCACTGGAAGCAACATGCTATAAAAGATGAGGAAAAGAGCAGTGAACAGACCAAAATAAAGATAACCATTTTGCTGATGAGCACCTTCATTCCTGAAAGATTTAAACAAATTGCATTTACTTTATTAGTTCTGTCATAGCCATGCCTGCTCACGTTACTCTTGTTCCAGTCAGTGTTTTTGTTATAGCTGCTCTTAGTGTTAGTTCATAATCTCAACTTGAAAATGCATAATGGGTTAAGATTCAGCATACAGCATCAGCCCAGGCATTACAAAGTCACTTTTCTTCCTTTGGCTGGGATCTGGTTTTCATTTGGTTTGGGTTTTCTTGTTGTTTTGTGTTTCGTTTCTTTCCCACGTGTTTCAATTATATATATATATATATATGTATATATATATACACACATGCATACATATAAAAGAAAAATACAGATTTGAGGTTTTCTAAGAGAGGGGAAAGTAATTATAAAAGGCTGTTTTTCCTAGTTGGATGTTTGCATGAGTTTTATGTATTTGGAAAATATTAGCAGTCGTACTGATTTCAGTTACTGCTACTAAAAAATTTAGACAACATTAAAAAAAAGAAAATAAAATCTATGCTGTTTTGTTTTAGCTTTGTGATAATGTTACTGATGCAACATTTGTAACTATACTGTGTGGATCTCTGTCATGAAATATTTTCTGAGAGAGTTGCAGACTGGCAGAGTCGGAATTATAAAAATCAGAAAGTGCCTAATAAGGCAACAGGGCTTTTTCAGTTTCCACTGAACTATTCCTTACATGCAAAAATGATTATTATTTCTTCGTTTCACCAGTTAGCATTTCCTGGTAAATAACAGGAATTTTAATTGCACATTAGTATCTTACAGGAACCTATTGTTGTGACATCTATTTAAACAAGCTGTGAATTAAGAACCTCTTTCCACCCAGTGATCTAATTATATTGTCACACTAATTATAGTATTTTGTATTTATATTTGACAACTTTAATTTTCTTTTCCTAGTTTACTGAAATAGCTTTTCTCTAGAGAATTTACCTTTTAGGCTGTAATTTCTTATCTTTTCTTTCAGAAAACATGCAGTAATCTAAAGTGTGTCTCAGTCCCTTTGGGTCTGTTCTATTCATGTCCCTGTCATTAGTTTTCTGTGTGATCTTAGGCTGGTCATTTTAGTGTTTCAGCTTAGTCAAGTGGTTTTGGATCTGTGGATGAAATTGCACTACCAAAACACCAGGTATCATCTTACACACATAAATATAGCAAGCTCATAGCTTGGGGCTCCCGTATATTTTTCTGAGTTTAGAGAATAGGAAAGGACCCACAAGGGTCAGGCTGAGACTTGGAAACAGGCAATAAAACCTTTGTCTGTTTAAAAAAACAGAATGATGGGCATATGAAATAAATTATGTCTTAGTATAATGAAAAAGCCCATTTAATTTCTATCCAAATACTATCTATTCCCAAGCCCCAGAAATTACTGTTAATAACAAGCACCCCTATGGTGTGATAGGTCCATGATGTTTTGAACTTAATTATAATACTGAAATTAAGCATTTATTTGTTTATTTATTTATGTAATTTGGTCATTCCCTGGAAATACGCCTGTAAGTAAAGGCTACTAGCATGAGGATGAGATTTTTTTTTTAGTGGTTTAATGTGATGAAGCTAATAAAAATAGTTACAGGAAATGGTGCTGTGGAAACATCATGAAGATTTCAGCAAGCCTAGTCATGTGTCAGCAATAGTGGGGCACTAGTGAAGTGGTAATATTCCACAAATAAGCCATTCGCTCACATAGGGAGGAGGCAACTTTTATGAAGGGAAACCTGAAAGGGTGTTGAGAAGGGGAATTTATCCAAGATAAAAAGAGAAGTTTACATAAACATGGCAACTTCGGCTGAAACATCTGCTAATGGGGAAATGGAGGGGCACGTGGCACAAAGCTCAGCTTTTTGCCATTGCTGAGAAAGGAGACAAGGCAAGGCCAGGTTGGATGGGGATTTGAGCAAGCTAGTCTAGTGGAAGGTTGTCCCCTTGACAGGGGTTTTGGAACTGGATGGTCTTCAAGATCCCTTCCAACCCAAACCATTCTGTCATTCTATGGGACATTCAGATGAGCTCTGTGAAAATGGTGGTTAGTTTGCTTTGCTGCAAGGTTGATGCTGGCAGAAAATTCCTAGAAGGACATTTAAGATGAGGGAGAAAATAAGGTATGTTCTCAGGAGGCTCCTGAGGAATCCCAGCTGCTCCTGTTGGTGATATATCTGGTCAGGCAAGACAGAGCTGGTTGTAGGTTTTGCCCACACCTGTACTTTGTGGAGCATGGTAGGAAAGTTCCAAGATTTAAACAGATAATTTTGAACAATAGTTCAAAGTAAACCTAATCGGTTTCATTACTGGAAAACTGAATGACATTTAATTTTACTTATCATATCATCAAGTGGGAAGATTATGCATGGAGTTGTCAAAAAAAATCAGCACTGTTGAGTGCAAATTCAAGCTCTTAGGAAAAACGGCCCATCTTTAGCTCTCAACACTCACTTCCTTCTGCATCTGCCAGCTTCCTACTCCAGCTGCTGCCTAACTCTTCTAGGCATGAGCACTTCTTGTTGCTCACTCAGTTCACTAAACCTTTTCTCTCTTGTGCTCTCTCTCTTCTGAAACACACAGGTAGAGCAGAGACATGAGCACTCACCTGCAGAATGCTTGACTCTGCTTTGACTGCATGAATGAAAGCAGGGAAGGCTGTCATTTGGTGCTCACCAACTGGCAGGGAGCGTGCCAGGAAATCATGGCCCTTCTCCGGTGGTGGACGGACTGAAGAAAGGTTACAAGCAGAAGTCGGGAAGGTTGAATGGAAGACAGTCATGCAAACACGAAACAGCACAGTGTGAGGAAGTAGTAAATAAGCAGTAGGGAACTATGCTCAGCAACTGAACAGGCATGCTAAAGCAGAATGTGTAGGAAGTGAAGCCTTCAGCAGCAGTTTGACAACTATTAGGATAATTAGAAAAGATCTTTTATGGCATTCCCTACTCCTCCCTTTCTGCCACAGAACTTTCTCTGCTTTGTATTTTTTGTGTTCATGTTCTTGCTGGTTTAGGTTGGATTTTTTTAATATATAAAACTTCTGAGTCTTCATTTGATTTCTTTTGAGTTTCTTTCTTTTTTTTGGTGAAATGTCAATGGAATGTAAAATGCTTTGCTGAAAGAGCTGAAAGACTGAAGTGAGAGTCTGTCTCCTGTTTTTCTGCCTGCAGGGATTCCCATGCTGAAGATCGTATTTGCGGGTTATGAGCACCTGTCCTTAATTTCCGTCCCCTTGCTCATCTATCATCCTGCTCAGATTCTTCTTGGCAGCCTGTTGGTACCAACGATAAAATCCTGGATGGTTTCTAGGCAAAAGGTAAGAACTGATGGGATTGATTTATAATGGAAATTGTGCTGTGGGGAAAAAAATTATCTAAACACAAATCCTAAACTCCTGAGGTTCCTTCTTGGCGATCCTGTGGTAGGGATTTTTCTGTTTCTTTGCTTCCCCTATGACAGTGATAATTAGAGCAGTATCAAATTAAAACTGTTGAATTTTATCCCCCTTTGAAAAGGGAGCTGAAAAGACTCTGAAAAAGTTCAAAGCTTGAAGTTATACCTCTACACTTAATTCAAATTAAAAATTCATTCAAATTATCAATTCAGAATATGCCCCATAAAAATGGATCCATCTTGAGCTAATTGTCACAGCTATGGATCTCCTTTATGGAGAAGTGACAATGATGTGTCCTCTGGCATGGGAGCTGGGCAAATCAGATAAAGTGAGGGCACTCTCTGAACTGGATTGAAGCAGGATGAAAACCTTTTTTTTTTCCTTGGGTCACCCTTTTGCAATAGCAAGAAGTCTACAGCAGTCTAGTGCATCATGTTTCATGTCAAAATTATGACATGGAATAGTTTGTAGGATTATAGACTATAACCTGGAGGGTTTGGCATCAACATCACTGATTCAAATTATGCTTATTTCAGTACAAATTGAAGGCATTGATATCTGACAGCCACTCTGTGATTTATATGAAATAATTGCTGTGGGTTTAGTTGGATTCTCAGAATAGTAGTAACCACCTTGCAAAAAGCTAGTCCATGAAATAGATTTTAATGCTATCTTTTAATGTTTTGAGTTAATAAAGATCAAGTGGCAACTGAAGCAGCCTTGACAGCCAGTTTCAGTGATGCTTCATACTGTGGGAAGCCCAGCTTCACCAGTACCCCACATTCTCCACTTACCAGTACAGAAATTTTATTTATAACTCTCACATTTCTAATTTTCAGCAAAACCCAACAGGCTGTCATTTTACTAGCTTCACTCCACTAAAGTAACCTTGCTAAACTGAATGCTAAAATTCTAAAAATCCATGATTTGCATGTGTTACCTGAACTGTAAAAAGCAGGAAAACTGTCAGCTTTCAGGAAGTGAGTTCAGAAATCAGACCTTTTTAAGATATACTGATCTTAGTCTTCAAAAATGGAAATTTGAGAGTCAGATGTCATTTATCCAACAGTCTGAAAATCATGGTTTTTCTTTTAATCAGAAATTATCAGGAGATGTTTCAGGTTGTATAAAGAAAATTCCATGCTATTCCTGCAGAAAGATAGCTTAAAGTTGATCCAGTGGCAGAACAATCCCTGCAATGCTGACTTCTCTTCAGCATGTCACTGCTCTCTACTGCCAAGACCAGGAGTGGAGCTGGAGCTCATCCAGACCTCCCTGATCCTCAGGGCAGTAATGGCCTTTAGGGGCTGCTGTCAGCTGCTGCAAGTTAAAACAGCCTTTAAACAGAGCATCAGAACAGTCAACCAGCACTGGAGAGACTTACAGTTCACCAGCACTAGTTTCTTATTCATTAAGCATCAAATAAACCTCCTGTGCTAATCAGACTGTAATGCTACTGTAGAACCACTTTGGGGGATTGTTGTTCTGTTGCAGCAGTTTCTTCAGTTGGTCTTCTGTATTATTCACAAATGTTATTTTAATTACTCTTTGAAAAAAATCAATGAGGTTGGGTCTGGTACAGTTGCAATAAGTATAATAGAAGTGAATGTTTTGACTGGATAATGGTCTCCCGCTTTGAAAATAAACATGTCATCATCACCCTTGATGTTTATTTTCTACAAACACCTTGGCTTCATTTTGGCATCTCTCTTGCAGGGGGAGGCGGTTATCCAGTCACAGTACTCAACTGCAGTGACATTCTTACTTAATTATGATAGTACATGTGATCTGGTTGTATGAAATTGAATTTAAATATTTAGAGGTTCATCTACGCTAAGGTATTTCTAGTTTGTAAATATGGCAGCAGAATCTGCCAAACTACAAAGTTAAAAAATTGTTTCCCCAAACAAAACGTGGAATGATGTCTCTCTCCAAAGTCTCTTGCTGAATAATATCCAGAAGACTAATCTCAAGCGACTGGATTTCACAATAGTTAAATGCTGGTGTTTCTGAGGGGAATATAGCCTATTTATTTTTAAAGGTTTGGATTTTTTTAAGGGTTTACATTTTGCTGGAGTGATTTTCAAGCAGTGCTTACAAGCTTTAAATGTACAATATTAAAGGTTAATATCTGCAATAAGAAGCCCCATCAGACATCTCTCAGGCTGAAAATTGCTTATTTAGCCAACCCACCGGAGATGGGAATTCTCGACCTTGACAGACAAATGCCAGTCTGTCAGGGCTTTTCACCTAAAAGACTTAAGGAAAATGGAGGTCCCAAATGACATTTGCAAATGTCATTTCCCTCTCACTCAGGCCAATTTGTCCTGCAGAAGAAAGCACCAACAGAGGACACCTTTTGTTGCAGAGGACACCAACAGCCAGCATCCTTTAGAGTGACCACATCAGTATAGAGGAGCAGCTGAAAACCTAACACCTTTTAAGCCTGTCACATTTCTCATCTAAGTTAGAGAGGCTCCTTCCTCCAAACTGGAAGCATGATCATCTGTCATTGAGTTTAACTTCTGTTGCACACTGAATAAAAAGCTCAGCTGCTATAGTTGGCCAACTCTGTGGGGAAGACAGAGGTGGACCCTGCCATCAAATAAAGGCATGGGGTTTTTCTCTTCTTCAGCAGAGCAGCAAACCCATCAGGTGTCCCCTGGCATAAGATCACCTCTGGACTGGTGGACTTTGGCTTATCCTTACCTTTTCTCAGGAAGGAAAGTATAATCATCAAGGTGCATGATATCCACCACTGCAGCAGTGACTATCCTTTGAGCAGGCTTTGAGCCATGTGGAAGGAAGCCAGGGAACACAAAGGTGTTGGCAGAAATTTTCTTTCCATGTTTTCCCTAAGTGGGTCAGAAGTCCTTCTGTCTCTGCCACAAGTAGTTTGAGCGGGCTCCAAATAATGGCTTTCTAAAAGGCATCTGAGACCCATCTCCTTTTCCATCACTGGCACTGTAGGCATAGCCGTCGTGGTTCTTCTGTGAAGGCTGTCTGTGTATGTGGACGTTGGGATGGGCTATCAGAGACAGAAACATCATCACAGAACCCAGAGTGGCCTGTTAGCTCCATGCTGACTCCTCTCTCAGCCTCCCAGAAGTAAACGCAGCATTTTGTTGCCCCTTATAAATGAAAATCTTACCTTGTGCTGTTGGTTGTGTTTTAAAAATATGAATATGAAAATATGAATATGACTGTTTTCTTTGCTGTTCACAGGCACTGAAGTTAACCAGGCAGCCCAAAGCACCCGTGAAGGTATAATTGTGGAGATGGCCTGTGTCACAGTGAATGTATATATGTACTATACTGTACACATGGACAGTTGAGACAACTGGGTTTTGTGAATGTTGCTTCAGTGCATATTTTATTTTTATATATATATATATATATTAAAAGATACCTGTTAAGTGCCTTACAGACGCATTTTTGGCAAAAGCATTGTTTCCAGAAGCCACTGCGTTGGTTACTGCAAGAGGTTGTACAGTATTTTGGAGTCCTTTAGTTTTTTATTTTTCTAACCAAGTGAATGGTCATGACTGACAGCTGTTTCTTCCACTGCCCCTGCTTTGGAGCCAAGGTGCACCAGCTGTAAGTTTCTGTTTTAAACTAGCCAAAATGACCAGAAGCCTATCCCACTGCTGGCTTACCCTGGGGAAGAGCTTTCTGAAGGTTTTTTTCTGAGATTGACTTGAATTTCTGTGTGACTCTGTTACACTCCCTAGTCATATGACTGTGACATGCCTTTTTCTTCTGAGTTTGTGTATACTCAGCATGGGGCCATCCATTGGATAGAAGCTGAGAAGCATGAATCATTTGCATTTGTTGACACAGTTGTCTAGACATTCCTTCAAAGTTAATGGTTTCTCAAGAAAATTCTTTCAATTCCATTGTATGATATTGTGCCATTGTATATCTTAAATGCCTCATAAGCTTCTTCAAACAAATGGTCTGGTGCTTGGGTTCTGAATGAAGTATTTGTGTTTGCAGCTATCTTTTTGTAATTTACCCCTGAAGAAGACAAATTTTTGGGTTCCTTTTTTTCCTTTTCCTTCCCCTGGTGCAATGCACAGAGACCTGCAGTGACAGAATTTAGAATGCTAATATTGAAACAGGGCCTTTATTGTAGTATGCCAAGCTATGTTTTCTTTATTGCTGCATTGGTAATGAATAATACCTTGTGAGGACAAGAAACTTGACAATTTTTTTTTTTTTGGTAATTAAAAGGATCCTTAAGAGTAACAGAAAGGCTATCTTAGCTCATTTGACAATCAGCCACAACTTTTTAAAAAATAATATTACTCTTTTTAATAAACTTATATAACAAAAGAATACTAAATACTATTTATAAGAGAAGTGTTGAAGAGAAAGGAATGCAGGCATGTATTTAAACATATAGCCGGCAGTGCATTTTGTCTGGATAGATTTCAGAAACATATGTAGTCCAGACTGGGAGGTGTACTCATGTGCAAAAAGTGTGCTGGCAATTGTGCATTAAAATACTAAAAGTAATTAAAGAAATAGGTCAAACTTGGATCGATATGAATGCGGAAGTTCCATGTGTGTCATGGTTAACATAGCAGCTAATGGTGCAACTGAGTGCAAAACACCTTGGAGCAGATCTTTAGGCAATATAAATTACTCTAGCTCTGATACGGCTGTAGCCATTTACACAAGCTAAAGATCTTTTTGTGTGACAATAGGCATGTGAAATTCATCTCCTTTTGCCTTAGTGAAAAAATAATGTGCTTGGTTTACCCAGTCTGTTATTTGTACTCCGTTATTCCTGTGAAAAACAGGAAAGTAATCTGGTACCAATTGCCGGTGCTTTACCTGATGGTCAGTCTCTGTTGCCGTCTGTGTGAGAAACTACAGGGTATGCTGACAGCATCACCCTGTTCAGGATTGTCATCACCAATAAAACGACCATGTGACAAAGGTGTGGGAGGTGGCAACATGCTGAATTCTTTCCTTCCCTGGAGGGGGATCGAGCTGTTCCTGTTGAGCAGGCTGAGGGGCACTGTGCAGTGCCCGTGTCCCCCACGGCTGTGCTCTCTACTCACTGGCCAGTGATGCAAAGGGCAGTGGGCAGTAAGCTCATGGATTTGATCAGTGCATCCCGAGATAGCACATGCAGATCCCTCTGTGGGGAACTGGAGAGAATAGCATGTGTGTTCTTGGGCCAAATTCAAGGTTCCCCTTCCCTAAGCATGTTAAGTGGTAATTGGCTCCGTATGGGAAAAAAATTCCTTTGGGCTTAAAAACCCTGCTTGCAGCAGGGGACTGCTTCCCAACTCAGGACAGTTTCCTTTTGTTCTGCTTCCATAAATCTGAATTTCCAGAGTATATGAAGTCTCAATCCCAATCCCACTGAAATTAATGATTCTTTCTGTTGATTATGAATGGCAGAACAACAGGCCCAGAAAGAGTGTTCACTTCTTCAAAATATATAGGAAGACAAGCAGACAGTAACTGACTGTGGTTGTGTCGATGCTGAATAGTCAGAACACTGCAGGTACCCTTACTGAGCTACCTCTGCGTACTGAATCTACGACTTTCAGTACATCCAACAGCTTGCTTATTTTCCACTGAACACATCCTTTGTTTTTTGTCAATTTTTTTTTCCACATTTAAGAATATTTCAAACTGTTTTATGATGTAACTTTGTTGGAGTCTTTGCAAAGTCCTTATTGATTGCTTAGAGCAACCTAAATATTGTGTATGGGTGTTAGAGGTGTTGGTCTAAAGGGAATATAAAGCAAAACTGAAATACATATTTTAAATCCATACTTAATGAAACTTAATTATGCACATCAATTTTGTTACATTTAAAGACTGTTAAGATGTTTGGTTTATGACTTGTTATATGTCTTTAATAAACATAATGGTTTTGAGTTTAATTTTGTTAATAGGAAAACAAGATAAAATTACTTATCCTCTAGGTCAAATTTTACCTCTGTTATCTATGTTTCATTCTTTTGTGGGTGATCTTTTAAACTGTTGGTTTGTTTTAAAAAAAACAACTGAAAATTAATTCATTGAACCCAAACAATTTTCCAGTAAAGGGTTAGAACAGTTCTGAAATCTTTTCAACTTCTTGGCTTTAAATTTAACCAATAATAAACATAATCAGGCAAAATGAGAGCTTTGCCCATGTTAAAACATGAGGATTTTCTTGATCATCAACACTTCTTATTTCTGCATCTCTATAATCTCATCTAATGATAGCAGAGGTAAAAAACTCCATCCAACAGTAAAACAGCACTTCAGAGGTCACAGGAAATGTTAGCACTTTGTGTTGAGTTACTCAAACATGTTATTTCCCTTTTTTGTGCACTAAATCGAAAAGCTTTTGTTGACTCCAGTAATTTATCTTATCAAGATAAGTAATTTTTAATGTACTTAAAATCAAAAGTGTGGCTGTGTTTTTTCTTACAGACCCTCTAGTTAGTGTGAATAGGTTATTTGACAGAAAGGCAATCTCAGCAGAAGCTGCACAGTTGTGCTTGTTCACAGAGCAGAAGGAGAGTAATCCAGCAGCTTGGTTTTACAGAAGTAGTCCCCTATGTTACTCTGGCAGTCAGGGAAAAAGGAGCTGTTAGTTTTATTTGTGTACGGTTTTTCTGTGGAAATATCTTGACAGCAGGAGGTTAGAAGGCAAGATAAAATATGGTCTGTCTGCAAGCATGTTGATTTATGTGCGAGTGCATACGTGCATAAGAGATGAGCAGTTATATATGTAGAAATGACTAGAAAGGACCAAGTCCCTGGTATACATTTTTTTTTGCAAGGCTGCATATGGAGAAAGAGCTACTTTTTTTTGATGTTATTCTGCCATTAAAAATGAAATTTCAGACACTGAATTGTGTTTTGTATTAAATCATAATCTTATACAGAAGCTTTACAGCAGACAATCACGGCTTTGTATTTGTAAACTGTAGACTATTTTGCACTTAAATAGGTGTTGATGCATTTGGGAATTACAGCACAGTAAAGGGCTAAATCACAGTTTCTCCATTTTGTTATAATCCAAAAGCATTTTTATTACTATTATTATAAAGTGCCAGAAACACAGGCAGTCCCCTCGCAAACACATTAAATAGACAAGAGACTGAATTCTGCCCTTGGTTACACTTGCACATCTCCAGTGCAAGGTTGTTAAGCTGCAGAGCGGGTCTCCCCAGGGAAGCTGTTTGAAGAGCCCTGCCATTGTTCTAACAAAGCTCAGGGATAATGTAGCACATGACGAGAGTAAATGAAGAGTACTTTACTTTAGATTTGGTGGCCTGCCCTTTCCAGCATCTTGCAAACTGAATCTCAATTTGTGACTCCCTCTTTTCATGGGTAGCCCCAATCTCCCAAGCATCCTGTCAGGACAGTGTCAGATGAGGGATGTTGTGTCCTCTTTGCCAATTTCTCGCTTCAACCACGTTATCCCTTTTGATAATTAGACTGTGCCTTCTTTGAGGAAGCATTTTGACTTCAACTCTTGAAAGTTTACGTGAATGGTTCCTGTAGAATTCTCATTCAACAGGGGACACCCTGCAGGATGGTAAGTTATCTTCTGCAGTCACATGGACAAGGACTTGCCTATGGCTTTGGCTGTGCAGGACTAGAGAAAACAAGAGAAAGCAATGCTGGGAAGTGCAGATGTGAGACATTGCTCCAGGCAGGTCTGCTTCCTTCTGGAATCTAGAGGTATAGCAGAGGTCATGGAAGCAGCCTCTGAATTGTTCTCTTGACAGAAAGGTGGAGAGTGAGATCTTCAGTGAGAAGTGAAATTAAATTTGTTAGTGATCAAAAGGACAAGAGAGATGCATGTGTTGGAAACAACTGGTGCCAATGAGGCCTCTCAGCTCGCCCCCTAAGAAAACTGCAGTCTCGGTGGAATATCAGCTTCTCAGTCCATCAAATTGCAGTAATCAAGTCTGGAGCTGATGGGAGCATGAGTCACCACTTAATTTTCTCATCAGTGGAGGCCAAATTTTCAAAGTATTTTTAGATGCATTTCCACAGAGATTTCTGCGAGCCAGTGACCTACAGAGTGACAAGAAAATGAGCAATAGGTGCTGCTGAATCAGCCTCTGCTCCCTGCCACCTACCCTACTGACCACAGTTTTGGGCAGGGGGCGAAGGTAAATCAAACACCTTTGGAATTGCTGTGCAGAAAAGAGCCCAGCCCAACACCTGGATTTGTTGAGAAACAAAATAACCTGTGAATTCTTAGGCTGTCTGGTAGGTTCAAGTGAAGCCTGACTGTGTAGCTTGCCCTGACCAGAAGCAGTCATAAGATTAGAAATTGGTTGTGATCCCTGCTCGGAGAGGCAGCCATCACCCGGGAACTGCAGCATACAGAAGAGGCCACCCATCTCCTGAGGATCCCGTGCTGGTGCGTATTTATTGTCCACTCTTTACCTGTGTTCAAAATTTCCACCTGGCACAACCATTTTTCACCCAGTTAGGAAGAAGGAAAAAAGCCCCTGGGTGGTCTCCTCTGTGGGTGGGCTTCATCTTAGTTTAATAGTCACAAAATCAAAAGCTTGCAGATGTTAGCATGGTGGGGTTGGTTCATCTCTGTAAGAGAAAACTTAATGTTTGTGGTCAGTTTTCTTATGAAGTGATTCAAAAGATTCTAGGGGAAATCAGCTGCCTTAAAAGGGAAGAAAATGG
>JAWWES010000133.1:14883424-14900737 GCA_035583135.1 Lophotriccus pileatus
TGCTGAAACTAGGGAGCTTTGCCTTTTTCCTGGCATAAATGTCTTTGTTAGTAGGAAGCTGGCAAGGAGAAGGGGACCTAAGACAACTTAACCCCTTAACAACTTAAGCCTATTGTTATCTCAGCAGCATTTGTGTGGTGGATTTCTGGAAATAAAAAAAATAAAAATAAAAAAAAAGAAATCCACCACTGGGAATTTAAAATAGCACTGGGGAAACAGTGCACGCTCTGTAATAATAACTTGATAATTAAGGTGGACTATAAACCATATAACTTGAAATGTCGTTGACGAAGTGCACGGGCTTATAAAAACGCAGTTAGCATCCCGGGCTCTTTGATGCTGAAACTCCTACCTGCTTGCAGACGGGGCTGGAGTCGCCCCCGCGCTGCCGCTGCCGTGAGAGGATGTGGGAGCCGGGGCAATGGGGAGGGCTCCGACCCCTGCTCACCCCGCGCTCCCCGCCCTGCCCGGCCCGGCCCGGCCCGGGCTCCATCGCCGGGACAACGCTGCCCCCTCGCGGCCGGCGCGGCTCGCTCTGCGCTGCCCTTCGGGAAGGCCGGGGCATGCCTTTGGCTTTGGCGT
Source organism: Lophotriccus pileatus (assembly GCA_035583135.1). Classification (NCBI taxonomy): domain Eukaryota; kingdom Metazoa; phylum Chordata; class Aves; order Passeriformes; family Tyrannidae; genus Lophotriccus; species Lophotriccus pileatus. The sequence continues at coordinate 14,884,007 of JAWWES010000133.1, forward strand.
GCCGCCCGCCTGGGAACGCACTTAACAGGGCCATTCCTGCCCGGGGCCGCGCGGGCGGCCCTGCCCTTCCCGCAGCCGAGCGGCGGCTGCCTCCAGTCACTCGCCTGACACGTCGCGTTGGTGCTGCCTCAGACGCTGGGAATTACCGGTGACACCTCTCCTGACTGGGTTAAATATTCTTTTTTTTCTACTTCGGGCCGTGTGTTTGCACAGTAAAGATCAGCAAGTCACGTCTGCTTCCATTCCCTCCACACCAGCAGCCTGATGTCCTTGGTACCTGGCCACCGGTTCTTAATGTACATCAGCATGTGCTGATATACAGCCAGGCTGATCTTTGACTCGCCTCTGAAACAGCGACACATTTTCTCAACAACAAATTATACTTTGACATTAGAAGGTGGCAATCTGTAATGGATATTGCAATCTGAAGATTGAAAGAGACTATCTGTGATCTTTGTCCTCAGCCGAGTAAGCTGGAGTCTCTCTTCCCTCCTACATGTTATTTGATTGTGGGACATAACCTTGGGATGTACTAATAATCATTAGTCAGAGCTGATATATCTGTTACAGGCCTGCCCTGCTTGGGAAGGGAGACATTCTCTGGAACAGCAGTAAATCAGCAAAACATGCACTTAAATATACAGTAAAATGTGGTTTGAGACACGGTCCTTCATACATCATGTAACAAAATGCTTTATTGAGAGAGTCACATATATACTAATGAGGAAAGAGGGCTGCTGAGATGACACCTGTGAAGGGGAAGCGATTCCCTGGCAGGAGGGAACCAGGAGAGATCCCTGAGCAGCTCCTGGTCCAAGGGAAGCTGTGACTCGCCAAGTCCTTCTCTACCCTCCCATACCAGTTGATGTGGTGCCTTGGTGGAGGTGACCGGAAAGAGGGGAAGGGAAAGGAAGGAAGGGAGCCCTGCAGAGCTGTCCAGGCACAATGAGCCTTGAGACCCTGAAAGGGGCAGTGGAGGGATCCAGCTTGCCAGGAGCAGTGAGGGGTTTGTTCTGCTGCTCACAAGCTTTGTAGGTCAGGTCACCACTTTTTCATTAGTTTTTGCTGCAAAGCAGCTCTTTTTGCAGCTGAATGTTGCAGGAGTTGTTAGAGCACCTCCTTTCTTACAGGCATTTCTCATTGTTATTTAAATTTCAGTGAATAAATAACACATGCATCCTTAGCTCTGCCAAGGAACTGGCTGAAGCAGGGGCAAACTCTCAGGGGTGAGGGAGAGGACAAACCCTCACCCCTGAGGAAGGCAGCCCAGGCACCATCTCCCCATGCTCAGTTTGCCAGGGCATGTGCTGAATTTTTTTTTATTCTCTGGGTTCCTGGTCCTGCTGCTTTGCATCCCTTGGTTTGTGTGGTCTTAAGTAGTTGCAGAAACTGTGCCAAAAGGGCTGGCCAAGCCACCCAGACAGACCTCTACAATGCCTGCGGCTGGTCCCACGTGGCTCTGGGTGAGCACTGCCTCTGCCAAGAGCCTGAGCTCACACATCCCTGCTGACTGTGACAGCTGGGCCCACAGGGCCCCGTGGCTTCTCCTGTGAGTTTTGTCACCTATTTTGGAGCTGACCAAATCAGTGCATGTTTGGCTTTTTTGGCGTATTAGTGACAACTCGACCAGTGCAGAAAATGTCCACAATGACTTAACCGTGTTGTTTAATGCAACCTCTCCGCATCACATTTAATGCCACTAAGGTGTTGGAGGGCTGCTGTCCTCTGCTAACTGCTGTCAGAGTGAGGCAACATCTTCTCTGACACAGACAGGGAACAGATTTATGGACAGGCTTGAGGATGGGCAAAACCTGACTGGTTTCAGATACCGTGGAAAAGCGGGAAGAATTAGTGATGGTGTTATGTGCTCAACATGCAGGACTGGTGGCTATGGGGCAGTGGTTTACATTTTTTGTGCAGCAGAGGGAAAGCAGGAATCATGGCGACATGAGATGGGAAAATGAGTATTCAAGCAAGGGTGTGGTGAATGGGCATGACTATATGCAAGTTATTTCTTTTTTTAATTATTATTATTTTTAGTTAGGATAGCTCAAGCATTGTAATGGCAGCAATAAAATGGATTTAATCCATAGACATTTGCACTGCCAAAACTGTGTTTGATGCCTATTTGACTGGTGGGGAGATAGGCTCAGGACTAGCTGTTCATTATCTGCTTTCCACAGCCTTGGTCAGTAATTCTGACCCAAAATCATGTCACTTTGCTGAGGGATGGCAACCTGACATGGGCCACAGACATCTGCAGGCTGACCTTCACTGGAGGAACTGAGATCTCCAGTTCCAGCAGAACATATGTAACCAACACAGTTGTGCACCTGGAGAGGGAAGCAAAGCAAGTCTTTCACTTGTCTCTTCAGTAAATATTGGAATGGTCTGTGCCTTTCTTTTCCTAATTTTGTGATACCTTTTCCCTCCAAAATCTGTTCCAAGTGTAAGCGCAGATTAATTTTCATGTAAGACAAGTCACTTAAGAATGGGAGTTGTGAACGGTTTGCCTTTTAATAAATTAATCAGTACTCATGTTTTTAACAGCCTTAAGTAGAGATAAAATCTCCATTCCTCTTGTCATGGCAACTACAATAAACGAATCATCATTCAGAAGTCAAGGAAAAAACACGAGCACTTTAGGTCTCAGCCAAGTCCGCAAAGTAGCAAAACTCATTACTAATTCAAAGGAGCTGAGTCCCTCAGAGCTCACCATTATTGGTTTTACTAATAATAATAGTGGAGCAGCATGAATTTAACAGAAGGCAGAGTTTGGCAGAAGGTGGCATGGTGTTGAAGTGCCACTATCCTAATCAAACACCTCCATGAGGCCTTCACTTGCTCCAGTCAGCCTGGCAAGAAGTAGTGCTGGGTTGTGAGGAAAGAGCTGGGGAGGGGAAGGTTATGGTTTTGTAGCTATAGCAGTCTGGTAATATTAAACCTAGAGAGACAGTGAAGGAGGCCATAGGTATTTGTAATTTATTCATAAACAGCTATGCCATCATAAGAAACTTTTTAAAATAATATGTGATAGTTCTTAAAATATTTAAGAGTTTGTTGACCTATTTTCTCAGTTAATTAGCTTTTTTTTTTTTTTTTTGGCTGCATTAACAATGACTTGAATGCAGTCTGCTTTAGTTGTTACACAGTTCAGCTACGGTGGGTTATAGAAACATGATTTCTTTCTCAGACACATGACAGAGGAGATGAATGCCATTGTGTCTGGACTTGTACTTAAAAACCTGTAGACTTACTAGTAGGTAGGGCATAAGCTCAACTTATTGAATATAAAACCATTCACCTAACATCCTTTGGAGTCCTAAAACAAATGTCTTTTCAATTACAGTGCTACCCTTGGTTTTTCTGCAGCAGAAGAACCATGGTGCAGTCGTCTTTCTCTTCAAAGTGCAGTGGTTAAAACCATCAAGCTCATCTCTACAAGCTACATTTGTGAGTACAGTTCTTTTCTTACTCATTTATTTTGTCCGGGGTTCACTAGGCCTAGAAGTTAACCTGACAGAAATTTGGCCACGTGTGCAACACAAAACATTATGTCCCTGATCACAGTACAATAATCTGGTCAGAAACCAGTTCTTTCTGAACGCTAATAGAAGGCACTGTTAGCAAAAGATGCACTGTGTTCATCACACTGGGATTGGAGTAGAGAACTCATCTATGTCCCACCTATCTCCTCTGAAGTCAATGGCCTTTTAAGGGAGGACATGAGAGCAGGGCTTTGACTGACTATCCAGCATGCAGACGGCCAACTAGTTGGAGATTCCACATGACAGAGGGGTAAATTGTCACTAGGAAGGCTGTGTGAGCAATCAGGGTCCCATCATTATCTGCTCAGCTCAGGGGAAATTGCTGTGGGCTGTGCATTAAGCTGCAGCACCAAAAAGGGTCCCCCCATTGCACAGCTTGGGGACCATCTGAGGTGATCCACCTTAGAAAAGGACATCAGAAGGGCCAATTCCTGCTCTCTGAAAGGCTCTAAAATTTGTGTCTCAAGAGGATCATTATCAGGACTGTTTCTGACTATTTTAAAGCTGCAACAAAATAAACCTTGCTGTCATCACTTCTTTCTTAGGAGGTGACCAGGACTGATAGTGTTTTCCAAGGGTGTTTTAGTGGCATCCTGCAGAAAATCACACGGTTGGAGAAAAGTTTTTACAAACTCAGAGCAAAAGGATGCTGTTAACTTCCCATGCAGGGAAACTTCCCTTTTCTGGGGATCTCCAAAGTGACCTGGGAAGGGTACTTCTCAGTCTGTGTTTCTGCACAGTGTTACCGAGCTGACTCAAAGTAAAAGACTCAGTAAATGCTGCCTGTCAGGCTGCAACAAGCTTCCTCATCAGGTGCAAATGGACAGGAAAGATTTTCTTCCATTTGCACCTGATGAGGAGGCATGTTTTTCCCCCAAAAGCTGGTGTCTGCCACCCTGTGTTTCGCTCCCATGGATCAATTCAGCATTCTTCGAATCAATGTTCTCCACTAATGAGTTATCGCTTTTTTTATTTTTGAATTGAAACTTAAAATCTACCGGCAAATATTTTGTCGTCCAAGAGATACCAGGAGCACAGAATCAAACCTGTAAGCTCCTAAATGAGAAAGATTGGGTTTATATCACGGGTTTGTAGTTCCTAGAAAGAAATATAACACTAGAAACTTTTGCTGAGATTAAACAGGAGTCAATACCACAGTGCAGAGGAAGAATTTCTATTTTTGGCTACACCCTTAAGGCAACAGAGGAAGTGTATGTCATAGTTGCAGTGACAGCTAATGAGCAGATATACAATATTAATTGCAGTAAGTGTAACACAGTGAACAATCTATCAACTTCTATTTTCTCAGCAGCTGTAGCTTAGATACTTTTGACTAACACCTGTGTCTGAACTGGCTGCTTTAAGTTTGTTTACCTACAGGGCAGCACACAGAGGAACTAAACCACCACTTCCTATAACCTGTGCTGTGCAGTCCGGGCTATTTTCACCCGCCCTGGCCGCTGTCGCGCTGCTTTCAGCGTTGCAGATGTTCAGATGATTGTCTTCTTCCCGCTGCTCGAGGGGCTGACCCAGTTGTACTCAGCTTGCACCAGCACGAAGCTGTTCTCCCGGATCCTTCGGAAGTGCACCGCCTCCCCGTTTTCCCTGGCGGCGACGCCGGGGTCCGGCTCGCCGAAGGACACCTCCGTCCGCTTGTGGCAGTGCTGGGCACACACACAGCGCACGGCAGCTGCCAGCGCCAGGCCCAGCGCGGCCGTGCAGACCAGCAGGATGCCAAGTTGGGCTGCAAGGAGTCGGCTTCCTCTGCCAAGGTCTTCCCCTTTCCCGGGAACAGCAGATCTGGGAGCTGGTCTGGTCACCCATGGCAAGGTATTCCCACCTGCCTTCTCCTTCTTCTCTTCCTCACCCTGGGTTCCAGTCTCCTCTGGCTGCGGTGTCAGCTCTCTTTCTGCCTTTTGCCTTGAAGCAGAGGACAAATTTCCAGCAGCACTGGCATCCCCAAACCAGGCTGTGGTTGCAGCAGTGTCACCCGGGTGAGTGTGTACGTTCGAGGCAGAGGGAGACGCTGTCACATGCAGGGAGGCTTTTGAGATGGCCCCGCTCTCGGTACTGGCCTTTGAAAGCAAAAACACACCAAAATGTGTTTGAGAAGGGAAGAGAAAGGGGGATGATTATGTTCTCACTCCCTCATAGTACAGTTCAACCCTGACACTCCTGTGTTTCTCTGGCCTTATAATAACCCTTCTCCATTCCCTAGTTACTCAGTAGCTTTTAGAAAATGAGCCAGATGTAACCCTGCTCCATCTGTATCAATTCCCATGGGAGGGACAGTGCACTGGAGCTGGTCCCAGGGACAAAGGCAGAGTGGGTTGAAGGGGCAAGGGTGAAGGGCAAAGGTGGAGAGGAAGGCCACTGCTTTGCCTAAGTGAAGGTCCATGGTTCCTGTTGTTGTGGTGGTATTTTTCACAGCCATAGTTATCACAGAAAAAAAACCCACTTAATAAAAAATTCCCACTATGAGTGATGCCAGGGTCATGCTGAAAGAGCAGGTGTGATCTTCACAGCCCAGCTTCATGTTTAGGATCACATGGTCTTACTGGAATTCAGTATCACCCTTCTGGGGCTGTAGATCGAACCATGGAGCAGAAGGACACAGGAGACTTGGGATGGCCTTTGACATGAGTGGTTTTGGGGCAGTCACATACAACCTGTTAACTCTTCCCAAAGCCTGCCTTGCTTTCTAAACACAGAAAGTTTTCTAAGCATAGAAACATCTAAGCATAGAAAGTCTAAGCATAGAAAGTCTAAGCACAGCCAGTTTGAAATCTTCTGCCTCTCTGTGTTGCTTAATCACCCGTTTCACTGGGAATGACTGTTCTTGCCTGCTCCTGTTTCTAGGGACTGCCTGGTTCCATGCACCTTGTTTTATCTGTCATAAAATGACAGTCATTCCATGCCAGTTCTGCAGCCCAGGCTTTGCTGCAGGTGTTATCCAAGACTGACTGGGAAACAATCATACAATTTAGGAGGCCCCCAATGAATTTTTCCATTCCCACTGTGCATCTGAGCCCCCATCCAAAACTTGCAAAATGTACTGGAGTTTTTTCTTTGGCTCCAGTGAGACTTGGATCTGGCCCTCAGTAACTGGCACCTCTCCAGCCTGTCCAGCCCAGCAGGCTTTTTCACACATCCATTAATTACACCAGAGAAACTCTCACCCTCTACCATCATTAGCGATTTCTAAGGCTTCCTGGGAAGACAGTGTGACAAGAGCACAAAGCTGAGGTAGGGGCCCTGGCAAGCTGTGAAGCAAAGTAGTGGAGGGTCAGAGCATCCTTTGTGGAAGAGACAGTTTCTGAAGGTGCTAGTAAAATGCAGCAGTAAATAGAAGACTTTCAGCCAGCTACTAACTAAAATAGCTGGCTGGTGAAGTTGGGATTGCATGTGTATGGATCACTTGCCCTCAAAATGCAAACAGCATACTGTAAGGATATACTGCAGGATTTGGGACTTCTGGATAGAAAATGGAATTTGCTCGCAAGTCCTTGCCTTATCTCACCTCATGTCTCCTTTCTTTTTGTACTCCTTCTTTTCATTCTTGCCTAATTTTCCAATATTTTTATTTCATTATGCCTTTCTTGTCTTGCCTTGTGCAATAACTCTTCCTTTTCTTTGTTTCCATCTTCTGCCATTTCTCCACTTCTCTCCGTGGCTATGCCAGGTGCCCATGGTATACATCTTCCCTTTACTTGTACTCTGTCCTCTGCTCCTTCCTAAATATTTCTGCCTCATTCTCTGCTGTATGTCCCCTTCCTCTTTTATTTTCTGTGAGGTTATTTCTCTTCCTTTTGTGGCATTCTGCAACCCAGATCTAATTCTTTATTTTCTTTGTATTTTTCTTCTCTCCATCCTCTGTCGACTTCCACTGTTAACACTGTAACTGTGTCTCTAAGCTATCCTTGCTTTCCACTAGTTCCCATCTGAGCATCTTTCTCCACAGCCTTGGTATTCTCCGGTTTCTCTCCCTCCTCTGTTCTCCACTTAATTCCTCAGATGCCCTCCTAGTTCCCACATCTCCTTCCACATGTACAGCTGCCCCACTCCCCTGAGGCTGCAGTTCTTTCACCGCTTTCTGGGCTTCCTGTCCTGAGATCACCCCTTCCTGAAAGGTGCTCTCACCCGCTCATCCTGCCTGCCAGCTCCTGCTCTTCCAGCTCTCTTTGGCGAGTGCACCCCATGCCTGTGGCTAATCCCACCAATACCACCACATCTGCCTTTCTGACCCATCCAGCCTCAGAAAGCACAGAGCTTCTTTGGCCATCCATGGGAAAAATTAAGTCTTTGACCTCTTGTGGGTTTCTTGGGTGGTATCTATCAGCACCCCTGGAAAGGAACATCTCAGCCTTCCACAGGAATAAATCACACATTTCCAGCCCCGTAACACCCAGTAGTCATGTCTACATATGGGAAAGCTGTTTTAGATTGTTTTTACAGTGGGACTCTTAAAACCCAGGCAGTGGGCTCAAAAAAAAAAAAAACTAAAAAAGATATAAAAACTACTTTCCAGTTAAAGTAAAAAAAATTAAAATTTTTAACAGGCTTGGCATAGTTTTAGCCACTTAGCTCTGTGGGCTGCTTGGTGCTGTGACACAGTAGAGAGGTTTTATCCTCAATCTTCTCTTAGACCTTTTTGTCCTTGGAGGAGGCGCCCTCCCTGACCCCACTGCTTACCTGCCTGTGGTCTGTACACGTCAAACACAAGCGTGGGGTGGCAGCGCTGGCGTTGCTTCCTGCTCTAAGATATGGACAGAGGAAAGGCAGGGTTAGTAAGTGAGACCTATCACCATGGCTTGCATGAGAATCCCTGTTTCTCACACCACCAAGAAGTGCTCCTTAGAGCATTTTCAGGACACATACAGTCAACACAGACCATACGGGCTGTATTTTTAATAATGCCTGATCATTTAGTCCTATCCCCAGCATTTTCACCCACAGGATGAAATGTTGCATGAAAGTTCATGTAGCCCAAACCCCCTAAGACTTCTGAGCAGACAACCTCAAGCCCAAATTTCATAATTACTTTGCATCCTTTTTACCTTTTCCCTACAGATGGAGAAATAGGTCTGCTGAGTTCACTGTTTCATTGAATATCTGCATGCACTTTTAGAGAAATATTCTGGTAGCCAGTAGTTTTTATCACATTTTTCTGCCACTTGGCCAGTCCTCCACTGGGCTGAGCAGTGCAGCATTGGGTTCTTAGGAGTTTTGCATTTTTCTCCCTGTCACTGTCTGTCATGTGCAATCTCCAAAGGATTATGTCTCAAAATCCCTGCAAGCAAACACCATCTTGCCTCCCCCCAGGACGCAGACACCTTCCTACACAGACCCTTGTTCATCTGCAGGGAAATTAGTACTATTTTCCTTCCCTGTAAGGACTGTAGAAGTAGCTCTTCCCACCACCGAGTTTACCCATTAGAGGTGCTGAAGCTGGAGGCATTGTTCTGGGAGAGGAAACCTTGCAGGGCATCCACCGCGCCAGCTTCTTGGGTGGGAAGGGATGGCTCCAGTGCCCGGTCTCTGGACCTGATGCTCCCACCGGACACAGCCCGTGAAGTCCGTGCCGGCTGCTTTGGCTCAGCAATGGGATGGACATCTGACCCGATACCAAAACCTGGCTCTGGTGCTGGTGTTTCCACAATGCCAGTGGGGCTGGCAGGCGGTGCTGGGGTGCGCAGGGGGGAGCCTGCAGGAGAGGTGGGACCTTGTCCAGCAGGGAGACAAAACAAAGAGCAGGGAGAGAGGAGCAGAAGTTTCTTGTCTTCGGTTTGTTTATTTCAAATCCCACTCGGTGCCAACACTTGCCAGGAAGGTTCATAATACTGACTCTTTTATTTTCATGTCACTTGTTTTTAAGAGGGAACCCAGATGAAAATTAAAGCAGCAAAGCTCTCTGCCTATGTTATGGTCAAGTGAAATAATTAAAACTCCGTCTTATTGCCATGACAAAAATGCTGAGAAATACATCTGCTTTGGGTATAAGTAAATTCATGGGGCTTCTTACTGACCAAAGGCTGCATAAGTACAACTAAATATATACCTGAGGAGCAATAGTCATATTTGGAGACAAATACGTTCCTCTGCTTAGACAACATTGCTAATTGCACTTCCTTATCTTCAAAAGCTGAGATTTTAGGTAAAGTATATTGTACATTAGGGTTTGCATTGAATCATAAGATCAGGCAACCCTGTTTAACTTTCCGATACCCTCCTTGGAACTGGTTCCATCACTTCAAATACTGACTCATGCCCTCACTTCAAGGAGCTCACCAGGGCCTTCACTGACCTCCTTGGTGGCCACAGGAGTTAAACGGGTCCCCCCAGGTTCTTTGGGTCACTTGTGTTCAACAGTTGCCCAGAATAAGCTGTAAAACTACTCTGCAGGAAGCAAACCCGTACCTTTGCTTGCCATACCTGTGGGGTGTGTGTCAGCTGGTCCTTGTGAGGGCACAGGGGCTGCGGTGTCGGGCTTCTTGCCACTGCCAGCAAGCGTCTTGTTTTGCCCCCCCTGAGCCACGATAGCAGATTCAATCTTTGCCCAGTAAACAAAGTATGACTGGACTATGGAGATGCTGTTAAAACATAATTAGGCAAGAATTTATTGGCTGTGTAACATTAATAAAACATCTGACTGTTTAGCTAATCACAAAGACTGCTTTAATCTGAAGAGAGAACTGATGCAAAAGTATTTTAAAGGATTAGCCTGTCATACATTTTCTATTACAAGTAAAAGATACCGGGTCCCATAAGAAAGATTCAGGGTGAAGAATCACCCCCCATAATTAAGATCAGCCAAAAATGTGTGGGAACTTAAATAAAAAGAAATAAGAAAAACTCTATTACATTCACCATGTTGATAGAGGTACATTTGTAAAACTTGGACTAGCTCTGCTTATAATCTTCTGTAGGCAGGGAAACAACAGTGGTATTTACTAATTAAAACAAGTCAATGTAACTTGTACAAACAGCAGAATAGGTAAGGGCAAAAAAAGTCTCTCTTCTCAGCCCTCTGATATTTGAGCCTGCCTAATCCTCTGCTTTTTGTCAGGTGCCAAAACTGCATTGGCCAGCCTTTAACTGTTCACTCAGAGAGCCTTATTTAAGCTGGAGATTTTGGGAGAATTTCAGCTCAGATTGCTCAGCTGCTTCTGAGAGTTAGCTAAGGGGAAACCAGTTTGGGTTTTCCTGTGCCAGGTGATTCTTACAAGATATTTTTAATCCTAACAAGGAGTTTTTCCAGATGCTCTAATAGGGCAAAAAGGGAGAAGCTATCAGAAGTCATCTTGGAGGGTCAAAAGCCAAAGGGTGAAGGAAATATCAGAGCAGGTGTCCAGAGACTGGATGTTGTTGGATTTTGAGTTTATTTGGTTGTTTGAGCTCTATGTGGCTTTAATAGTATTTTCTGATTTAAAACAATAGCCAAAAATTGGAAATTCCAAGCAGCAATATTTCTGTTTCAGTGAATTTTTATTGAATCACAATGAGGTGCACAAGCCACAGCACTCACCAGGATGCTTATGTTTTGGGAAGCAGCCAAGGATCTGGCCAAGCAGCTTCTAAGTGGTTTTGTAAAGTCAAAAAATAACAATTTAATTTCTTGCAAAATGAAAACCTGCTGTGCTTCCTCTAAGACAGACTGTTAGAAGACTTTCTATTTCACTCCAGATCAGAACCAAACTACTTGAAGAGTTTGGAACTTTGGTGCAAAACAGAGATGTCAAGTTTTGACAGTATTCACTTTCTTTTTCATGTGAATAGTTCTATTTAGATTTTACTTTTTTTAAAAGGTCATATAATTACTTTTTTAAGAGGTCATATACAAGATTATCCTGTAGGCAGGGAAGTCCTATGGGCTGTGTTATTTACAAAGACAGGCAGTATGATCACAGTTCTGTCTTTATGTCATAATATTTCAATTTCCTAAATGCCCAGGCTGTCATCTTCCAGTGTATTTGTTTTGAGAAAATAGTGACCATGTAAATAATAAGCAGCACTACCCAGCAGATCATAATGGTGATTTATGTACCAGCTGGGATACTGGTGCAGCATTTGGTAAGTATTTAGTTGTACTGTGTTCGAGATACAATAAACCACTTTGCTGGGGATGGAAAAATAAAACCAAGCCTTTAAACTGAGAGGACACAAATTCTGGTTAGGAACCAGCACATCCTTACAAAAACTTGATGTCTCCAACGGGTTGGTCTGGTGCTTTCCATACGAAGGACAGGTTTCTCTTCAGTGACTTGTCCGAGTGGGTGACAGTGTCCCCATCTTCAAAACAAGTCAGCAGCTTGGAACCAGGAGGCATGAAGATGAATGTGCCAGCGATTTCGTTGTTGGATACTTTGCGAGCTTGGAGCATAAAGCCCATATAATCCCGGGTGCTCCTCACTGTCACTGGAACACAAAACACGGGACAGAAGGGATTAGTCTTGAAGTTATGGAGTGAATTGTCTGCAATGGATTTTCCACTGATAGCACTGAAACCAAAAGAAAATCTTGGGCAACAACACTGAAAACACTTCAGGACCAGCGATGATGGGAACAGGACATGCTTCCAACTGTGCCTAAGAGTCAGGTGAGTTACCGAGACCCTTTTGTGTGGTGCAGAGGAGCAGGGAAGGTGACTTTACCCTCTGTAAGTTCTTTTCATGTGCCATTGCATGTAACGAGGTCTGGGATGGTTAAGACACAGTTGAGATAAATAAATCATCCCCAAAGAACCCAAACTTGCCAGCTGCCTCCAGCAAACAGGTGGTCTGCAACATGGTGAAAACCTGGAGTAGTCAACCGTCACCTGAGAAACCTTAGGTCGAGTGCTGCGAACAGAATTCCTCTGTAAATACATTCATTTCCTCATGATGAGAGAGGTGGCGTAGCTCACTCAGACCAGTTATCCCTCTTCCCTGAACTCACAAAGATTCATGCCATCACTTGGGATTAGCTTTCATGTATTTCTAAGATGCAGGAAGCTGTTCCTTACCTGGAACCTTGTCCCCTGGGAAGTAGAAGGACATGTTGGTGTGGACAGTGACGTAGTTGCTGTTGGGGCTGTGCAGCTGCACTCGGAGGTGCCTGGGCATCATGTCGGCGCAGGCAGAAAGGCTCGCGCCGTGCGAGAAGGCGGCCGCGCAGGAGACCAAGCACAGGGTGCTGCATGCCCAGCCAACGATGGCAGCGTGGGCTCTCCTGCCATCCTCCATCCTACAGCAGAAAACAGTGTGGAGGTTCACTTCAATGCAGTGGCTTCAGCAGCCTGTGAGCCTGTCTGATGCCACTGATTTAGCTGATCTGCAGAACTACTCTTCCCACAGGGTTTAAACAAAGGAAAATAAATGATCTTTGAGGCACCTGGAGCCACTTTGAATCCACAGCATTCACATTCTGAAGTAATTGTTGAGGCTGGAAGGGAAGAGGCCCCACAGGAGGATGTATTTCTTGTGAAGTTGCCCATAGAGAGAGCAGTCAGGGAAGATTTGTTCTAAAAAGTCTTGTGGGCTTTAGGAGAAGCCTCTGTATGGCCACGCTTGGCACACACCACTGTTCCCAGCCTGAACATACAACCTGGTCAATGGGGAAAACGTCTGTCCTGCAGAGCTGCTGCAGACCCCCACTACATGTGGGGCTGGTGCCCAGAGCAGAGCCTCTCTCTGCCTGCCATCTCAGACCTGTGTCCCCACACTGACAGCACGTGGCTGCCCCTCACACTGGGCTGCTTGTGACCACTGGACCCCTGTCTGGCCACCCAGCAGCATTTAGGCTCATCCTTCTCAGTCAGGGCTTGCTGTAGGCAACAAGACAGTAGTGATGCTGTCTTTCAAGTCAGAGTTGAAAACCTGAGATAACTTGGTGGCAGTTTTGGCTATTACCAAGATTTCTCCTTATTCTCAAATTTTTAATCCAAACTAGCATTTTTTTCCTCAACACAGTTCAAGTTTAATATTTGGTATTCTGTGGCTTTAATACCTCATGGCTTTGGTGGCTGGCACAAAACACATTTCCAGATTAACTGGGGTATTGTGTTATTCTGATTTTTCAAAATGCACTTTAGAAAGTGAAGCTGAAGGATGAGTGTGGGGTATTTGTTGTAATGGATATCGTAAGGCAGGTGGTTCAGATTTTAATGTAGTGCTTTCTAAAATCATCTTTCCAACAGGCAGCTTTTCATGCCTTAGATTTCATTACATTTGGTCAATAGGTAGATGTAAATGAATCAGAGGAAACCAGAGGCTGAGGAGGTCTAGCTTACACCTCCCTCTCTAGCACTTCTGAAACTTGCCAGCTGACTAATGAACCACCACTGCACACTTCGTGCCTGGACTGAAGCAGCAAGCAGATGGATGCAGTTTAACCTTCCACAGCCAAGCATCCTGCTACTCTAACCAGTTCCATGCCAGAAGATGCTTGTGGGAGTCGCAGGAGCCTTTGCTAACTATCCAGCCCCTGTTGGACCAGTGGCAGGATGCCTGCTCCTCCCGGAGCCAGCCGCTCCTCTGGGCACACATAAAGCTCCCTTACTGGATACGATTTCTCACAGGAGCTTATGCAAGTACCCCTGAGCAGCAGCTCTTTCCCTCGGGTGTTTTCCAGGCTGTGCCACCTTTCCCTATCCCACCCCCCGCTGCCCTCCTGTGCCCATCACGGCAGGGGAGCCATGCTCTGCTCCCCAGGGCTGCCCGGTGCTGCCATCGCTTACCTTGGGACACGAGTGCTGCCGGGCTCGCTGCCGCTACTGCCCTCCCAGCCCGCTGGAGACCCATCCTTTCAGGGACCTTCTTCTCTCCCTCCTCTAATGGGAAGCGCAGCAGCTGTTACTGCTAATACCCACCACCCACAGCAGCTCTCTGCCAGTGCCCAAATCCTGCCTTAATCATATTAGTTTTTCTCTTCACATCCCACCCTTTTTTTTGTTGTTTTTGTTTTTTTTTTTTTTTAACATCTCCAAGCTTCTGCAACGAAAACAAAGGCAACTACTGGGGGGAGAGGGGGGGGGCACAGCAAGTCATGGGGTTTACGTGGGACACCCTGGAACTCCTTTGGTTGGACTTTTGCTTCCCTGTTACCCTCCCCACACACATATCCCGCCTTCTGTGCTGAAGCAAAGCAAAGCTACATCAGCTCCCTCCATGACCCCCAAACAGTGTGCCCTGTCTCTCACATTTACATGGAATTAATTTTAGCAGTAACAGCAGAATTTTGCTAGAAAGGCTGGGAAGGCATAGCCCATGCACCAGCCCTTCCAGAAGGAGCCTTCAACACCCCCCAAATCTGCCAAAGCCGGCACAGGGGACTAAACATCTGCTATGTGTGATTGTCCCCCGGCACAAGAGCTGTATTTAAGTCCAGGCTGTCAGCTCTGCTCCTTCCTTGAGCTATGCTGCAGCTGGGCTGGCAGTCAGTCATGGAGCTGATCCTGTCCCTGGGCTTCCCAGCTCTTCCTTGGATCCACCTCATCACTGCAGACTGCTCTGGTGATCGGGAGTCCCAGCAGAACCCAGCCACTGTCACCAGGCCCACCTGTGATGAGCCCTGACAGTGGCTCGTTGCTCGCAACAGATGGAAATTAGGGTCCAATTCATCATCAGAGCTGCCATCAGGAGATGCTGAACAAACTGCTGGCAGCTTGTGGCTCCAAGTAGGGCTGGATGAATGGAATAACAACCCCATCAGCTGTCTGGCCTTTCTTCAGCCCACAGAGCCTTAGGAGGCAGTAGTGTCAGATGTCCCAGGGCCACTGGGAGGAGGGTGCAAGAAAGTTATTTAAGACGGATGGGCAAAAGAGTGCTTGGGGCCCTTTAGTCCTCCTCCTCCTTGGATAAATACGTCTGACAGCTGAATGAGTTCAAGCTGGTGCTTGGGCCGCTGTCCCAGCAGGATACCACTGCTCTGTCCTAAAGAGGATACACAGGCAACACCACTGGGTTTTGTTTCTGCTCCAGCAATGCCTTAAATTTAATCTTGCATGGGATCTGACCAGTGTGGGAGTCTGTCCAGAGTGGACATCCTGGTAGCCTCTGCCTAGGGCACCTCCGAAAAACTGGAGGCAAGCTTGCAGGTGCCCCACTTATTAGCACTTTTCCCATCAGCCTGCCCTGCTCTACAGCCTATCCTTTGGAAGTGACAGAAGATGCTGGGCTGGCTCTGAGCTAGTGCTGCTGACAACCCAGCTCTCAGCTGTTTAACTGGTTGGAAAATATGGGAACTGGTGGTACTAGGCTCTCATTAGTCAGCTCTCCTCTGCATTTGAAAGAGGCCTTAAAGTTACCAAAGAATTTCAAGATACAGTGTAAGCCTTGTAGTTTTCTTTCCTTTTGTCAGTGGAAGCAGAGTGTAGTTCAGGGAAGGGAGGAAAAGTTTATTGCTTCTGTTCCAGTTTGTAATTGCCCATTCTTCATATACAGAAGAGAATACCTTTATGCTGCATCAATGACTAATCCTTTCCTGAAACCAGACGGTCTCTTTTGCTTTTCCTTACTAACTTATTCCTAGGCTAAATCATCCCTTGCTTATAATAAAGCAGTAGCTCCAGACCTCTGATAATCCGCAGGAGAAATGCCAAACACATTACAGCAATTCTGGCACAGTGGCCAGGTCTGAAAACAGTATTCCATGTGAGTGTGGGTCTTTGCATCACAGCACAGTGTTACAGCATTGCATTGTCTTCTTCAGCTGCTGCCCCAGATTTGGCACACATTTCCTTTATGCCAGCTCCAGTGAGAACCTTTCTCCACTGGCTTCCACCTGAAAAAAAGGGGAAAAGCAGCAAAGAGCAGACACTGAAATGGCAGTGTTGGTGTTCCCTGGGCTCCATGCAAAGCTATGGGCAGAAGGGAGAAGAGGCTTAAAGAAATGAGGCCCAGATCCAACTCCTCTGTAACAGCACAGCATGAAGGGCAGTGCTGAACTGTCTTTGCTCACTTCCAAGGCTGCAGCAGCTTCTGGCAGGGCAAGACGTGCTGCTCTACGCAGGTTTAGCAGCACCAGCCAGCAGAGCTGCACGACACTCCCTGGTTAATTGCTGGGCTGCTCTGAAACACAGCCCTGTGCAGCATTCATCCTCACTGCCTGCTCTCAAGCGGTGCAACTCCGTGGCTTCAAAGCTGCTCTCAAACCAAGTGTCAGAACCATCTCCTGCTCAGGGATGGAAAAAGCCTGTCACAGTCAT
>JAWWES010000133.1:14900837-14968895 GCA_035583135.1 Lophotriccus pileatus
TGCTGAAACTAGGGAGCTTTGCCTTTTTCCTGGCATAAATGTCTTTGTTAGTAGGAAGCTGGCAAGGAGAAGGGGACTTAAGACAACTTAACCCCTTAACAACTTAAGCCTATTGTTATCTCAGCAGCATTTGTGTGGTGGATTTCTGAAAATAAAAAAAATAAAATAAAAAAAAATCCACTGTTGGGAATTTAAAATAGCACTGGGGAAACAGTGTATGCTCTGTAATAGCTTGATAATTAAGATAATTAAGGTGGACTATAAACCATATAACTTGAAATTTCATTGACGATGTGCACAGAAGGATTATAAACCCAGTAACATCCCAGGCTCTTTGATGCACAGTCTTTATCATTCTTGCAGATTGCTACTACATCTCCACATCACCAGGGCACAGCAGGGGTTGCAGATGTGGAGCAGGTGCAGTGGAGATGTAATATGGACATGGATGTAAGAAATTCAGAGTTGACACTCAAGAGAAAGCTGGTTGCTTGACAGGTTGAGAAATGCTTTGCTACTGCAAGATATTAATGATTTTTAAAAGTTAGAAGTCCCTCCTGTTCAAGGCCACCTGAGTCCTGTGAACAAAGTTTGAGAGGGCTTAGAGAAGAATGGGCAGGTTGATCAAGTAGAGAGCTTGAAGATGGCAACAGTTGGGTCCAGAGCTTGAAGGTGGCAACACTTGGGTCCAGATCCCAAGGAACTGATCATTAAACTAACAAAGCTGGCAGCACCACCTTATTTAAGAATATTTCAAGTCATCTTTAAAACAAAGAGCCGTGGCCAACTGCAAGATGAGTCGTTAAAAACCCACAGTATGAGAGTGGTAAAAACCCATGGTAGTACCACAGGGAAAATGGAGAACAGTGTCTACAAACTGGCATCTCAGGGTTGACCTGGGCATGTCTGTGGCTCTATACTTGCGGAAAACAGGGAAAAGAGGATGCTTTTCTGATACTAGTGAGGTAGAGGGTTGGCAGAAGTACTGGCAGGTTCTTCCCCTTTTATTCAGATGACTACTCTTGCTTTTAGTGAAGTGTAACAGTGATTAAAATGTTACTACTGGGAATGAATTGACATATACACATGCATGGAACATATAATGTGAGACTCTTTCCCTTACAAATTCAGCCTACAGAAAAACTGAGGTTGAGGGATTTATTAAAAAAAAATAACCTTTTATTTTATTTGATAACTACTGCAACCTGGGCAGCTGTTCTTCACCAGAGAAGGGGGTTGAGGAGAGGGAGGGAGAGAGAGAGAGTGTAGGGCTCTTTCTGGGTCTCAGTAAGAAAGGTCTAGCAACAAATAGCTTAATGATTGTTTTAATAAGACAGAGTAAGATGATGAATACAGACAGCAAGTAAAATGAACATTCCTTTGGATGCTGGGCACCTCACATTCATGTAGCATGTCAGAGCCCAGGTTGATTTTCCCACAGTGCACTGCACAGAGCAGATGCAAACCCATCCATGGAGAGATGCTCTCCCTTCCCATCACTTGACTTAGTTTATAATTTCTGTACACCAGAACAACCCTCTATTCTAAAGGATGTTTTCATGAGAACTTGTTGATGCTCTTAGATAAAGGCAAAGCCAGGCAGGTGGGAGCTGCCTGTGAGCTCTGCTGTTCCGGTGAGCTGGCAGAGAGACATCCTGCAGCCAAAGGGGTCTGTGCAGACCTGAAAGCTGTGCTGGACATGCTGGACATGCAGCCCAGCCCAGCCCACAGCTGCCATGTGGGTCACTGACTACCAAATATTCAAGGGTCCGTGTCAGTGCAGCAGCTCAGGAAATGCCCCTCCCATCTGATTTCAGGCCTTGGAGAAGAGTTTGGCACAGGGATCTGAGACTTTGGAACTGCTGACTCCACAGTCTGCTTGTTTTCAAAGCCCACATGGGGTTGGAGCTGGCCACAGGTGAGCTGGAATATTAAAGATCAGGCACTGCTTCAGTACCATCAGTCAAACACAGGAAGGCTGTCACTTTGCAAACACTTCCATGCTTTTTTGCCTACCATGGGCAACACAGCTGAAACCTGCAGCTGTGGGGAAGAGCTGGCTTTCAGAGCTGGGAAAGAGCCTTAGGAAGTAACGGGCACGTCATACCCAGAAGGGCTTAGAGTAGCTGTTTTGTCATTGTAGCATCAAGAAAGAGATAGAAAGAACTGAAATAAATTATGTTCAGTATGGGTTGCATTAGATTCCCTTTGAACTAGGAACCAGGTGGCAACAATTTGTAATCAGGTGGCAACAAATTGGTCATCAGTGTATACCTTTAAGGCAAAAACTTCCTAGCATGCTCTGCTCCCTTTATACAGGGGCACTCGAGGGCACTGCAGGTTTTGGTAGTAACCTGGTGTTTGGCTGCCTCACCACCCAGTAAGTACTTACCTACCTCCTTCTTCCAGACTTGCTTTCTCTAGTTTTCACAGGATATGCTGTGCTGCTGCTCCCAGCCAGGCTTTTGTTTCAGGAAGGCTTTTGTTTAAGGAAATGTGGCTTAGTTTGTCTTTTCAAGAGCGAGAAACTTATGCTGGGTGAGGGGATGTAGCAAATTCACAGCTACTGCTCTTTCTGGGGTCTGTCTATGAACTGCATGTGTAGCTGAGGGTGGGATACTGCTTAAATGGCCTTTGCTTCATGATGTGCATAAAAGTACTGACTATTTACATGATGCAGCTTCAGTCTTTGAAATTCATTTTTGTTCATTAGTTTTGGATTACTTAATTTTGGGTACATTCTTCTAAGGAAAGTGATGGACACATGCTTCCAAGTTGTTGAAAGAGTGTTTCATTGTCAGTTCTGATCTAGTTGAGCGTGATCCCCAAGCAAAGCTGTTTGATACACAAGTACCAGGGCAAGAGCATCAGGATGTGGCACATGAGGTGACATGAAGGATATGAGTGCTAGTATCTCATGCTGCCTTTTGTGTATGAAGATATATTGCTTTTGTAGGAGTGCATTTGTATCTCCCAATGGGATAAAGATCTTATATTGAGTTATCAAGAGTTGGGGAAATACATCATTTGACTTTGATGTTTATGTACATATATGATGTGATGCAACTCTGGATAGCATTCCATGTCCCTTTCTGAAAGCTGTTGATTTACTTGCAAATGGAATGTTGTCCTACAGAATATGTAAGTTAAAATCTAAGAGATACGTAGAATAAATCCAATACAAATGTTTTATCTAACCAAAACCTGACTACCTCCAAACATTGGACTGCCTGATGGAAGTCAAGCTTAAATGTCTACTTGATTTAAACACAGGGGTTAAAAATTTAATTAAAGGGGGTGAAACTGTGTAAAATATATTAAAGGGCAGTGATTGTAGGAACTAAATGCCTAATTTCTTTTACTACTTTTGCAATTCAAATATTAATTAAAACAGCTGATCTTCAATGCAAATTTTCCTGTCTACCTCACGTAGTAAATAGTGGCTTCATGATCTAGAAACATTAATAAACCCTTTGGCATGTAAGCTACACAGTATTTTCTGTGTTCAGTTCAGTATGTGATTAGACCATCAGAAGTAGCAGATTACACTGAAACATGTTGTATAGCTAGACTTGTAGAAACAGAACTGCATTTGAAAAGTTAGCAATCCAAACTCTTGAGAATAAATCAAAGTCTATACAAAATTGTGTTGCTATAGGTGGGTAGGCGTGTGT
Organism: Lophotriccus pileatus; assembly: GCA_035583135.1. NCBI lineage: Eukaryota > Metazoa > Chordata > Aves > Passeriformes > Tyrannidae > Lophotriccus > Lophotriccus pileatus. The sequence continues at coordinate 14,904,512 of JAWWES010000133.1, forward strand.
GGGGAGAGAAAGGTGGAGAAGGAAGAGGAGGGGGGAAATTTAAACTTATATTAAAATAAAATTTTTAAAACTCTAAAAATAACAAAACCCAGACAGTCTCCAGGACTGAAAGCAGACAGTAATCTGCCAGCTACATATAGATAACAAAGCAAATGAGAAATTGCATGTCCCACTTGGAGGTACGTCTTCATTTTTAAAAAAAAGAAGTCACTTACAGAAGAGCAAGTTGGTGATTTGTCTTACATCCTGGACCTTTTTCAACCCTTGTCAGAAAATGATAAATTGTTGAAGCATATTGTACAGTAGCAACTCTATTTGTGTGTTCTGTCATAGCTTCTGAAGTGCTTTGTGTGGAAAGGTTAACTGATGACTGAAAAATAATTTATTTACTGATCCTAAAAAACAGTAAAATTAAAAACTTGCAACCTGTATTCTCTCCCTTTGATAACTGAGATGTTATTATTCCCTGCTGCATTAGAGCTACTGGTACCTGGGGAGAATGGGCCAATGTTACATTCACTCAATTCTCTTGTGTTGATCCATCCACAACTAGAAGTATTTTGTTCCTGGAGGCACTCTAAACTGTCCAAAGAATAAAGCAGGACTTGAGAACTCAAAAGACTGGCTCAATAACCTCACCATGAGGTACATTACCCTAACTTCGTCATGAAGAACGAGAAATTCTGAGTATGTGGATATTGAGTGCAGGAACACTCAGGCAAAGAAACATCTGAATGTTCAGAGTGTTTTTTTTTTTTTCTTGGCTGACTGCATGTAAAAGGAGAAAACACTTTATAAATTGGAATAAGTATCCATGTAAAATTGAGCTGGATTTACTCACTGTGCTTTGATTATCTGGGAACACTGTTGAAAAATATATACAAACAAGTTCTGACTCCATTGTTTGCTCAGAGGTTTCTCCTCCCTAATGCATACCCCATACTATAAGCTTAATGCATTTGTTCTCATTCCTGGCTAGCACATTAAATACATAGATAGTACTAGGTCTGGAGGGGAGTGGATGGGAGAAAGACTGAACTGTCTAAGGAGGATACATATGGCATGTTTACAAAAGCTTTTAGATTCCTAGTCTGTTTTCAGAGTAGCTTTAGGTATTAGTTAAAATTGCTTTTTACTGAGGAAGTCCATTGTGTTTGGTAGAGAAGCAGGAAAAAAAGGTCACCACAAGCAGAGGTAGGGTGGGGGGTACACAGGCAGGAGGTGAAGCAGCTACTCGCTGTACTGACACACCAACTGAGAGCTCTTCACCTCTGACTGACTTCCCCAGCTGGCACAGAGCTTTCTTTTCACCCTTAAGGCTTTTCTTCCATTTGATTCAATTCTTTCTCCACCCCTAACTGTTGAAGTGTCACTGTTACAACCCTTGATTCAATCCACAATTCAAGATTTTTTGGACAGCTGAACTTTTTACCCGATGACTCTTACTAGACTGGCATTTAAAGCTGACCCTGTGTTTTCCAAAAGGGACAGGTCATTGTCACCAAAACATTAGCATTTCCCTTCCCAGCATCAGTCAAACTATTGTTTTGTCATCAATGCAAGGCTGTGATTTGCAGTTACTCCATGCCTGCTTACCTTCCAATCAGTATTTTTGTAACTGTTAGCATAATTAAACGAGTTGTTGCTTTGAAATAGACTTGTGGCACTATTGCACGCTTCTCTTTTATTTCTTTTCTGTACAGTGGAACAAAGCAATGCTTTGAAAACAAAAAAAGTCCAGGAAGTTTACACTGGTTTACATTTATTTAAAAAAAAATATTTAGACACTTCTGTATTTCACCTGTGGATTATGAACTACAAATCAAATAGGGCTCATCACTTCAAAGAGGTTCACAAGTACAAAACAGACTCCTTCTGGCATCTTCACATTCTCCTCTTCTGAGTGCTTATGTACAACACTGTAAAAAAGAGAAAGTGGCACACATAAGAGGGCCCTGGTAAATAAGGTGCAGAAGCCTGTTTATTTAAAACATCTTATTTCCACGGCTTGTAAATTGACACTGTAATGAATCTCGTTCAGCTTGAACAAAGTCAGTACACTTTTAAGACCAGGTTTTAAAAAATGCTATCAAATTTAGATTTTGGTTCAGTATTTATTACACTCATAGCCCAAACATACTCCAGCAGATGGAGGCTGAAGAGAGGAAGAACAAAGCCAGAATGCTGCAGTATTACTGAGGGGAGCATGAGAGAGTTCCTAAGCAGCAGAATTACAGGTGTCAGACACTAATGCTGCGATCTTTCAACAAAAGCTATAAATCCCAGGCACTTAAGGCAAAGCTAATGATAAGCTCTGAAGCAGCAGATATCTTCCACCTGCATGGCTTGTCATTTTCCCCAGAACAGATTCATTCACAACACAAAATGATATTGTGCTCCTAAACCTTGGATGTCTTCAGCTCTCTCTTCAGCCTGTTTTCAGCTTTCTGCCTCTCATCCCTTTGTTTTAACTTTCATAATAGATTATTTCCTTAATTGATTCTCCAGCTGTAATACCACTCTGTTCCTTGGCATAACAATCCAAATGCCTTGCAAAAAGCATTTGGCCTCATTTCAAGGATTATTTCTCCACCCAAAATGCTCTTTTATACTGGTGCCACATTCTCTTTGATTCTTTTCATAACCTGGAATTTAGTCCTTGTTTCTTTTTATTCCTTCCCTCCTTGCTGACCTCCATTTTCTTCTCAAGTAACTTAGTCAAACTCTGCTTCATTTACCTTCTCTACAAGTCTCTTAATATCCAACTTGTGAACCTTTTCTATTTTTAGATACTCTTCTCCCTGGCATGCCCTGCTATTACAGCCTAACTGATATCAGAGAGTCATTCCAGGAGCCTGGGATTGTCCTTGAAGTGCACGAAAATCCACCTACTGCACTGGGATGTTCAAAGGCTCAACGGTAAAGCATGAGTGATTTTCTTGACTGGGGGTAAAATCTTTACTCAGAGATGAAAATATCCTCCGGTACTAATAAGCAGCATTCACTCAGTTCTGGACAACTGCCTCTTACCAGAAAATATTACAGTGTCTCTGTAATATCTGCACTGTTTCATAAATTTAAATTTAAAACACAAACTTCTGTGGTGCAGAGGCCATCTAAATAAGCAGCAAGTGCAAAGAGTAAGCCTGTCCAATGATAGAAAATAAGCTCTCAGGAAGGCTAGAAAAGAATGTGCTTCTCTAAATGAACTTCGAGTTCAGAGGCAAAAAGAGCCACAGGAATGCAGAAAAACACAGACTGTGGAAAGTGAAATTGTAAAAAACTAAATGTGGTAAAGCTTCCAAGAGGGCCTAAAACTAATATTCTTACAGGCAGCTTGCTTATATCTCAGCCACTGCTGAAATTCAGAAGTAAATATCAAAGCACAGTTTTCTAATGAGCAGTAACAGAAGGAGTAGGAATTACCATTATTTCCGCGGATAAATGCGTCCCCATACTTGTTCTTTAATTGTCCATTTACGTATTCTTCAGTCTGTTCCAGAGCTATATTCATATACCCATCCAGGCAAGCCAGGACACCTGAAAAGCCACAGTTTGAGAGAATCAGCTGAAACTTATTTTAAAATAAACAAAAACGCATTGTGTTTTAATAGTACAGGGAAAACCCCAAGTCTGTATCTTTATAACAAACCAAGAGCCCAAGCTTGGCCAGATATATTCTTAAAATAATTCAGCTGGGAGACAAGAATCCCAGGCACTCTGGTAGAGATACTGTCAATTGATGTAGTTGTGGGAATAAAAAAAGAAGTCATTAAGGCATGACTTCAAAAAGATGGACAATTTGCACTTTGAAAGTTTAAGTTGTCCCCTCTCACTTGTGTTTTAAGAACCTGTCATAGGACAAGGCTATGTAAATTTAGTTATCACCAAAGGATATAGCTGAAAAACAACCCTTTACATACCGGACATCATACATGCTTTTTTTCATATTTATCTTCATGCTTACAGATCTAGAAGAACATTAGCTGAAAGTCTCTGTTTCGATGTAAACAAAATTCTACGTGTTTTGACAAAAGGCTTTCAAATGGCACTGAAATCTTCCCGCAAAAATAAAATTACACTGCTTAGTGTTTAGTGCAACTAAAGGAAAAAAATGTCTGTAATATTAGATGTTCTTTTGATCAGCAAAATATGCATATTAGTAGCACTTATTTTAGACAAGTGTTTATGTTCTCACTTCTAATAGCACCTGTTGAACCCTGTTCACTCAGTACTTGCTAAGTACTGGCAGCGTGGTGGGCTTTTTTCATTCCAAATCTCTCCTTTCTGTCTACACCCAGAACCACAGCCATCTAAAAACTTCACTCCCCTGATCAACAGAACTGAATGTGAGGATTAAAAGATGTAAAGAGTGGCTCAGAGAATGCAACCTGATTTGTTAATCATGAACATAATTAATACAGCTTTTTACAAGTTGTTTCATCTCCCTTTTGGATGTGTGTGTTCCTGAATTCATCCTTGCATGTGCAGACAATATATTAAAATTATTTTTTCCTCTGTTTGAAAAACACTTATTTACCTGGCAGTAAAACTTGAGATATAGTATATTGGCTGTACATGGGGAGAGGGAGAAAACTGAGAATCCTCCTCATTCTCATTTTTTCAGAAGTGTTACGGTAGTATCTTCTCATATAATAGGAATTGAAGTTCTTCTGCCAGCTTCTCGTGGTTTAAAGATTATTATTTTCCTCTGTTTCCACAGACATAGGAAAAACTGCTCACAAAGTATTACAAAATGCACCAAAAAACCCAAACCAAACAAGGGTCAAAATTCTCTTCCATTCCAGTAATCCTGAGTGCTCCATGCAACGATAGAAAACAAAAATATCTTTGTCCAAAACTAAAGTTGGACCGTGAAGATTTACCTAGGCCCCAAATGCAGTATTTTCAAACTCTTCGGTTCGTGGCTGTTTCATTCTCTTCCTCCTTTTCTTTGTGTTTACTCTAAGGCCACTAATGGCATCAAATATTATCACTGCCCATCCTGGCCAGCGTTTTATCTAGTTTTATCTGTGTGTAGAGTTTCCCAGGGTGTGTGCAGGACTGGGCAATGAATCAAGACATTTCACAGTTACACATCAACGCTTGCATTAGGCCACGCTTGTGCGTGTGGTGGGTTGGAGGGGGGAGGCACAGACAAAAAATCAGCAACACAGCCTGGGGGAGAATCTAAACAGATCTGCAACAAAAAGCCTAAGATGCCATTTCTTAAGGCTTTTCCAAGTGTTGGTCATATTTCTGCAGAAAACAAAACAGTGCCTATATTTTCAAATGAAACCAGCATACAGATTTTCCAACACAGGTCACACCAAGTGGGAAGGTTGGAGAGCACCTGAAAATAAGGAAGGGAAGGCAAGGTGGAAAATCCAGTAACAAATAAGGGTGTTCACGGAAATATGGTTCAATTCCTGGTAGGTCTGACTGTAGGCATGCTAAACTAGCTTTTTGTGGAGGAAAAAGCTGAGTAGTTCATCTACAGCATTTACAAATGGATCTTACCAAGGAGGAGATAGCAATGGTCTCAAAGAAAATAGGAAGTGCATCAAAAAAAACCAAATCTGGTTTTGGCCCTGCTTTGCGTGCACCTTCAGGTAAATGATGAGTTGCTTTAAGTGACTTTAATGAGCTCTCTGTACATTCTCCTGCAAGAAAGACTGACAGAGATGGAGTTTTTAAGACACCAACCCTACCTGAAGTGCTCAGACAATGTGGTTCTCAAAGAAATGAGACACTGCAAATTCTGCCATCTGAGCGACACTGAAGTGAAACAGGAAGGGATAAGGAGGCGCTGCTTGCTCTGTCAGTGAACAATAACAGTTTAGAACTGTCATAACACAAAGATTCCTTGTCACAGCACAAACAAATCTCTCACAAGTGCCAGGCTAAGCCAACTGAAGTAAACCTATCTGAAGCAGTGATCTGCAGCAGAACCACAATGTTTAAGTTACTACAGAATGAAATCTCTAAATGGTGCACAACAGAAGTTTTAATTAAGTCTGGATACTACTCAGACAGGTCAATAATGGGAGTAGGACTGTGCATTTCACTGCACAGAAAAGTTTTTAATGTAGTAGTTAAACACATCTACAATACAGTACATGAAGGGATATAGATAGGCTGAAGAGTTTTGGAATAAATCTGCTGGACTGTGTTAAAATGAAGCAGCAAATGTTAAAGTTAAAATGAATACAGCAACAAAAGCCACACTAAGCTTTCTCCTCTATCTCTGCGAGTCTTGGTCCAACACAGGTCTGGGCAGTTGTTTAACCATTGATGTCAGGAACTCTTTCATCCCTCCTGTAAGAGCCACTTTATGACTGACAGCACAGTTAACTTTGAAGCTTTTCTGGACCAAGATCCATACTAGGACTTAGAGAACAGAAAGGTGAAGAAAAGGGTTGATAGCAACCAACAAGGGTTGCTATCAGAGCACTGAAAAGGGCCCTTTCAGAAGCTATAATTCCAGATGATCTGTATAAATGTCAGTATAGGAACTTGGAATCACCCCAAGACTCCTGTTGAATCATCTGTGACTAAAAACTCTAATGACTTAGATCAGTAATTTTAAACTCTAAATCCACTGTCAACCTCCTTTTTTTCTCTGGAGCTGATATTCTGTTTTTAATGTCACCATTCTGAGATCTGTATTCTCATACTCCAAGATTCTGGATCACTTGGTTTTTGCTTTTCAAAATCAATGCATCAATTCTAACCTCCCCAATCAATTACTTTACTCAGTGGGAGACAGACAGAGACCTTACCTCGATAATCAACTCCAGAATTTAATTTTACAACAACTGGCCTTCCGATGATTTGTTTTAGGAAGTCACTCGGGGTTTGCTTCCGGAGACTCATCTTGGTCTTCTCTGGGTAAGCTGAGAAGTTAAGAGAAAACACCTGGATAAGAAACACACTCCCATATTATCCTAAATACTCTGTACAGACAGGCAGACCCCTGAATCTTAATGCTTTCAGTAGGAGAGAATATCAAAGGAGATAAAAGCAAAACTTTAAGGGTAGAAGTGGAGAGACGGAGCTCCTAAAGCCACAGCATTAAAGCTTCCTTGTGGCATTTTTATAACTTCTGAAATTAACACTAAGGATCCTTGCTTGCCGTGCTGTGCATCTTTTAAACTTCCAACAGTGACAAAGACCTCATCATCTCTAGCATCTTTTGCTAAAATGATTTTTACTAAATCTAGAGGGCTAAGCTGTAACTGTTTAATGCCTTCAGGGGAGATGTCAGAACCTGCTCCATACACAGGAACACCAAGAGCAGTTTTGATCTTGGCTCGCAAATACAAGCAAAGAAAAAAATTGAAAAGATTTCTTCAACCGAATCTGTTAAAGCAGACTAAGGCTTGTGATTAAATGAGAGACCTGAAACGATAATGTGATTTAAAAAACCAGCACAGAGATACCACCACCCCCCCCCCCCCAGTCAGGATCGGCTCAACATCTGCTCCAGTGTCTCTTTACCCAAGGAACGTCTGTCCTGCACTTCAAGCCCCTGGCAGAAACCCCCAGTGCGCTGCCGACTTCTCGTCGCTGCTTCCTGCGGCAAATCGCACCGGGCGACTCCAGCCACGAATCCGGGGACCCTCGCTGGTTTTCCCACCAACACGCACCGCCACCCGCGTCCCGCAGCATCCCCCACAGCCGAACCCTTCCCGGACCAAACGTGCCCCGGGGAAGAGCCCGGACGGAGCGAGACCGCGGCTCCATTAACACCCAGGACGAAGCCGAAGCGAGGGCCGGACGCGGAGGCAGGGGTGGGGAAACACAGCAGCGGGCCGGAGCCCCCTCCTCCTTCCCCCGCACACCCGGGCCGGCCGCGCACTCACCGCCCGCCGCTTCCCGGCTCTTCCTTTCCCTTCCCTTCCCTTCCCGGCTCTTCCCTTCCCTTCCCGGCGCTTCCCGCGCCCCTTCCCGGCGCTCACCGCCCGCGCGGCCCCGCCCCGCTACGGCGCGCCGGGCGGGACAGTCCGCGCCGGAACGCGCCTGGCGGGGCGGGGCCTGTGGACTTTGGGAAGTGCAAGGTGATGCTTTGCCTCACTCTTCGAATCCACCGGCTGGAAGGGCCTTGCCCGGGGATCCTCTTCCCACTCCCAACGTCGGGCGGCTGAGCCGCTGGTCTCTTCGCGGAGATGCGTTTTCTTACGCCTTTGCTTGCGGTTCCAGGCGAAATAACGCCCCGTCGGTTTTACGGGGACAGAAATGGCTATAGGAAAAAAAAAAAAAAGATTTCTAGTGGGGGAAAAAAAAATGAGTCACGGAATCAGTTAGGTTGGAAGGGACCTCTGAGATCATCGAGTCCAACCCTTGGACACCACCGTGGCAACTAGACCATGGCACTGAGCGCAACATCCAGCCTTTCCTTACACATCTCCAGGGACAGTGACTCCTCCACCTCCCTGTGCAGCCCATTCCTATGTCTAATCACCCTTCCCGAGAAGAAATTCCTCCTAATGTCCAATATGATCCAGTATATAATTGTATTCTGCTCTAATGGGATCCCATTAATTCCCAAATGATTTTGTCTTACACGGGCTTTATCGGAGATGTGGTGAACACCTCACAGGTGTCCTGTCCAGGACCGCTCAAGAAGGTGCTCCTCTGTTTGCACAGAGGAATTACTGAACACAGAAACTAAAGCTGATTGGTTTGTTTTTCAGATGTCACCTGGGAGGAATGTGGCACAAGAAAAAGCTGAGCTAATCTTCTGTTTCTCCCCATTGTCTCACCTGTCTTTTCTTCTTTTCTCCAGCTAATTTTTTTTTTTGTAAGGGATGTGGTACTGTGACAGGAGTTAATCAGCTGTGAAAGCTCCTGGATCAGATTTTTTTTTTTTTAATTCTTCCATTATTGATTTAGTATCTTGTTGAAACTCTCAATTCTCGTGATACGAAGAAAATGTACATGGCTTTTCAGAATACGGGTTTGTATTCTCTCTTCCTTCCAAAGTTGTTTGTCTTCTCTTTTTCAACACCTGACCAGTAACAATTGTTTTTCCCCAAAGCTTAGACTAAAGGGCTTTAAGAGGCAAGGACTGCAAGCCCAACCTCATTCACCTGCCTGTCCCAGAGTTCAAGCACAGGCACAGATAGGAAAGTTGGGCCACATTGTGCCCGTGTTTCCAGGCAACCGTCATGTTAATCAGGAGCATCCAACTGTGCTTGATTATATCTAGTACTTGAAGCAGAAAAGGAACATAAAATAGTTACTCTGGGGAGCAGGCTTGCAAAGTTTTATTTGGCTGCCTGGCTTCAGTGCTTAATGTCTTGATAAGGAAATACCTTGGTTTTCGTTGTTATCAATCTCCAGTATAAAGATTGGGCAAATAGAATTTTCACGCCTGGGCTGGTAAGCTTGCAATTTCATAAATCCAAACAGGGATGTTTTATGTTTTGCGAACCTTCCTCTTTGTTTTATTTCTTATGAGTTTGTCTTCAGAGCTTGTATTTCCTTTCTCTTGGTTTTTTTTGAGCCATTACAACCTGATGAGCTATTTTGCCTTCTGCTCAATAGCTCGCTTTCTAGCTAGCTGAGGCACATCCTTAATTATGGATACTTTGGTTGTCTGCTGTCAGTGAACAAAATCCTTGTACTTTTCCTGCTTCATACCCTATTAACCTCACAAACATATCTAATTTCTGTCACAGACATTGAGATTGGCAAATCTTGTCTCCTTAGCTCCCCTTTTTTATAGTTTGAGACACAGTCATGAACCCAAATCTTCGTTAGTTTTCCTTCATTTGCCATAGGTCTTGAAGCAGTCTCACGTTCCTAGAGGTAAATTAACCTTCCTGCAGGAAGGCATATGTTGCTGAGCATTTGGGGTAGCGTGCGTTGCACCTGGAAAGACAATTCCCACCTTGTACATTCGGGAATATTATGTCGTCACAGCAGTTATTAGGCAACCTAGAGAATGTGTTGTTTCCTGAGTGACAAAACCTCAGTGACCTCACTAAGGTGGCCTTCAAAGGATTTAAGTAATCCACATGCAGTGGACTTCCTAAGGATTACAAAGCTTCAAAAATGAAAATAGAATTCAGATATCATTGGCTAATAATTGTCTTTTGCTTTTTGTCATCTAGATGAAAAAGGATTTTGATCTAAGCCATTGCATACCTGGCTGTCAGTAGATTCTTTTAAACACTGCTTTGCTTTATCCTTTCCTAGTGTATTATGACAGAACTTTTTCAGCTGTGTAACTTATGGAAATCAGTGAGATGCTGCCCTTGCATTTTAATCAAGATGAACTTGAAAGGTGAACATTGTAAGTGGTAGAAATTATTTATAATTTGGTAATAAAAGTTTATGTCTAGCACTCCAAATTTCACACATCTGCTATGTGCTGGCCTTGAGATATAGAACAATTGCAATTGCCTTTACATTTGGCCTCAGATGAAAGGTCATAAATTACAATGATAGAGTTCGTAGCTGTTCCCAGCTCACAAAATTTCCATATTAACATCTTCACCTCAAACATAAATGGTTACAAAGTTACAAAGAAAAGAGTTGTGTTGGCCTTTGTCAACTGAACTTAATGATGGAAGTCAGTGGTTCGTGTACTATTGCTAACTCTTAAACATAAAGCATAACGGAATCCTTTTTCAGAGGACTTAATTAAAACTTTACAGTTAACTTTAAAAATGAAATGGGATTTTACACACTCTCTCTCTCTCTCTCTCTCATATCAATGCACTAAAACACACTTCAAAGTTAGGAAGGTTTTTCCCTAGAAGCTACTTGAAATAAAAGCATTTCCATAGAACCAGGTCGCTACAGAACACAGGATGTGTCAGGAGTGTCCAATTTTTCTATTTCCTGTGAGTTGTACATTGTTTGTGCAAGTTAAATGCAGATGAAAAACAATCCAGATGACAAAACAATGTCTGTGGGACATTTTGAATTCACCCTAAACAATCCCCAGCTACAACCAATAGATGGAAAAAGGTCAAAATCTTTAAATAGTCCTCACCTGGCTAATGTGGTATGCACCAGCATACCCCATGAATTTAACAATCAACTTCAGTGCCTTCTTAGACTAGAAAAAAAAGAAAAAAAATATTGAAAATCATGTAATAAAATAAGAGGTCAAGTTCCAAATGCAGGGAAGCTTTTTTTGTCCAGAGCCTCTGAGAGTGAGCGAGCAGAAGGAGGTATCAGACTCCATGAAATGGTGTCAAGGTGAAGAAGCTCTACAATTCAAATCAGCACTGTTATTGCAGGGTTTCCTGAGGGCCCTAAGTAAACACAATAGTATGCTTGGGGTTTGAGAGGTGGAAGGAGAGATTCTGCTCCCACTGAAGCCAGTAGGAGTTTTGCTAATTACTTTTCTGTACTCAGGATGCCCCTGTCACTTATTGAAAATACTCCTGAGATCTCAAAAGGAATCTATGTCGATCAGCTAGCACCAAAAATACAAATGTTAGACTGACAGTTGTCACTGCTTGGCTTTAAGAACTTCCCAGCAATTGATTCTGGTGGCTGGACAATCAGCCATCCCATCGACCTGATCCAAAACACTCCAGTGGATTTGGGATAAAACACTCAGGCTGCAGATCCTTTCTGTCTACTTTGGATCAAGAAAGCACCATACATGCTTTCTCCACACCTCTCCCATGGGATTCCTGAGGGAGAACCTCATGACAGGAAAGCTTTTGCTTTTCAGTCCTGAAAGAACTCAGAAGAGCAGGGATTGGCTTGCCCCTCATTGCTGTGGTCCTCCAGGCTGTTGTCTGATAGCAGGCTAGTGGGCATGGCTGGCTGAGGGCTGTGACTTGTCACTGTCAGAGGCTGTGCTGTGTGCAGGGCATAGATCAGATCCGTACCAGATTTGCACTTTGGCACAGGACTGCTGAAGCTGACCTCAGGAGCGGCCATAGCCTCCATACCCTCTGTCCTTTTCTTTTTCCTCCTGGAGCTGTGTTCTTTTGCTATGATTTGTGCTTCTTGGAAGTCTTCTTCTGATGCTCTGAAGGTGAGAAATAGGACATTAAGGAATTGAAGGGTGCAGGGAGAAGCAAGAGAAAGGAAGTATTGGGACATCTCTCTTTTTCTTCCTCCGCAAATTTCCTGGTGAGCGAGGAACTGTCAGCAGGTCTTTAGGGAGCTGGGGAGAATAATGTGAGAACTCAGCCTGAGGCTTTCTCTCTGTCTCCTAAACTTTCAGTTCTGTACAAAAGAAAGGGAAGATCCTTAGAAACTTTCAGAGTTCACTTCAACTCCCTCTGACTTCCTAGGAATGCACTCTTTGGCTTCCCCAAGGGACCAGCTTTTTCATGAGCTTTAAGAGGTTTGATATTCCCCTTTCCTTGCATTTGGATGGGGAGTTCAAGCCTTTCAGCATTTGAGTGATAGTCTATCTGTACCTATACAGTAAAAGACCGAAGATGTTTTTCCCTGTAAATGAAAGCTTAGTTATCCAACATTATTTTCCATTCCATGCTTAGATCATCAGAACTGCTGATTTCCTACCATTTGCTCAATTTTTATTGAGAATTTTGAGAATAATAATAATATTTATTAATAATGCATTTTTAAATTGAACCTTCTTCAAAGTGTTGGGTTTGTGCTACGGATTTTAGACAGAAGAGCCTAACAAAATTTTGTCTTTAAGTTCTTGCACTGTGATCACCACCTTGGGATGTCCATCTCCTCCGGTATGGATTAAGTGACATGATGACCTTTTGTCACACGTTTGTCTCTTCTACTTTCTGTCCAGTGAAAATATAGTTTTACAGATCCAAGTAAAACACAGATCAAAATTGTGCTTTCTATTAAGTAAAGGCTGGAAGCTCCACTTGGTTCTTTTTGCACCACTTAGCTAGATGTTTTTCCTAAAATAAGGTGGAAATGGAGTAAAGACTTTGTGCTTAGACTTTGTAAAATATATATATTTACATCAAAGTAAATACACGTTCTCTGTTGTTTTTTTTTCCCATTGGAATTTCCAGTGGAATATCAATTCCAATACCAATTCTGGAATATCAATTCCAGAAGAAATTTCAATGTAAACTTTTCCATAGCCAGTTTGACATTAGTTTAGTACCTCAGGTTGAAAACTCTGGTGTCAAATTTAAGCACAGACATAAGCTGAAGTGGTGGCTTTAAATTGACCTGCTGGTTAAAGCCATCTGCAGGGTTAGTCCCCACCTCCCCAGAAATGCTTCTGACCTGGGGGTATAAAGTAAACATGAGGCAACTCTAATTTGTACTGTGGTAAAAACAATCCATACCATGTCCTGAAATTCAGTGAAGAGGGAAGATTAGAAAGTGTTCAGCCACCTTGCTGTCCCTTTCTCTAACCCTTTCCACTTAAAGACCAAGTTGATACTCTGGGGAAGAAGTATCATCTGACTCAGGATAATTAAGTCTCTTCTGGGGAAGTGACTGGATCTGCCATCACCCAACTTCTTCCGGCCTCTCAACTCATTTTTTCCATTTATCTGACCCTCCACAAGTATTCCATATATGAGGGAAATTTGTGTTTGCTACTCCCCAGAAAAATCCCAAGAGCCTTTCCACGGATTTCTACAGGCAGTGGATTAAGGATCAAGCCTAAAATAAATTGAGCGGGTTTTTGCCATCCGCACATTTCAGTCTTCCAGAAATTTTAAGATGTAAGCCTGAACCCAGCAGTGCCACTTCCCCTTATGGAGCAGCTAGCACAGTTTAAGTAATAGTTGTAATAAGAGAAAATTGAGTTTTAGTGACACAAACCACAACATATATAAAAAGAAATGTAAATAACTGGGAAATCCAAAGCATTTGCTGACACAAACCAAGAAAAAATACTGGAAAATGAAGACATGAAAAAAGAGATCGAGGTTTCAAGCTCTGGACTTGAAAACCTTTGGTTTTGTTGCTATGATATATTTGTCCAGTATGTAGAACCTCCTTGGACACTACTGAAATTCAAGTAAAGAAATAATAATCAAATGTTAGAGAGAAAATAAATATACACAGATAATTCAGTTTGTCTGTGTGAGAAGCACCTTCCTGGATATTAGCAAGACTGGAAGGCACATGTGGAGGCTACCAAGTCCGTGTTACCCTGCTGATACACATTGCTGTTGTGTGAATACTGGAAACAGGCAAAAATAGTGTTTGTTGTAATTCAGAATACCTGGGTCCTCATATGCCTCTGCCAGAGGCTTCCAGGGTGACCTTGGGTGAATCACATCCTCAGTGGCTTGGTTCCCACACTCAATTAACAGGAATTTGATTAGATGGAAGCAGCTATTTTTATAAGTATAAATTATATTTTAAGTGAAGGGAAAAGAGGAAAAACACATGCAGAAAAATCTCAAATATTCCGAGTTTCAGTGATATCAGATATTTAATCTACTGTTAATCCACGATGTGAAGCAACTAGGTATTTAAAATAACGGAGATTATGGTATAATCACCATGTTCTTTCTGTGCCTTTGCTAATAGGAGAGCTCAATTTCTTTAGAAATAAAATGCAATTTGATGTCAATGTTATGTTGCTTCTAGAGCATTTGTGAGCTGGTATTTTCCAAGGGACCCCAATTTTTGGCCATTGACTAAAAAATAGTTATTTCTGAGGGTAAGGGAATGAAATATAATGTGATTCTTTTGTAATGTAAAAACAAAAATGGGTAAAATCAAAAGGGAGGACTAGAAACTGTATATATATATATGTGAAATAATCAGTTTTGTTAGGAGTGGAACAAAAACATAAAGTTTCATATTAAGTCAAATCTTAATTTTTACGGACTATGCTTTACAGCTCTCTTATCTTTTTAACTTTAACTTATTATAAATTCAGTGGATACACTAGTGAAAATAAAGATGCTATCTATAAAGATAGATCTGTCAATCTGTTGTGACTGCCTGTGATCCAGTCCCCAGGGCCTGCAGTTTCAGAGGTAGCATAACCTCAAAAACAATGTTCAGATCTGATTCCCTGGTGTTCACCCATGCAAGAAAATATTCCTAATATACTTTAGTCTCCTATGCTTCTACAAGAAAATATGTATTTCTGGAAAAATTATATAAAACAATACTGAAGGTTAGGTACTAACTCTTCCAGATCTGCAATAACAGGTATGAAGGAATGTTATCTTCTAGGAGAGGGGAATGATGCAGAGCAACTGACTCACAATTCCAAAGCCTGGTTTACGCCTTTCAGGCAAAACTGCCATCTGTGCCATCAGTGCAGCTCCACTAGTCCTAGGAATTGTAGGAGCTTTAGGGCAAAACCAACACCCAGCCTTTCTCACTCACCTGGTACTACCTAGAAAATTTACAGGCCGGTAGCATAAAGTGCCTGTAGCAATCCAGACCACCTGTCATTAAAAATAGCACCCTTGATGCTGCTGCTGGACCTGCATGGATGTAGAAAACAGTGGAGAACGCTAAGAAAGCACTCAGCATA
The DNA here is from genome assembly GCA_035583135.1 of Lophotriccus pileatus. Taxonomy (NCBI): domain Eukaryota; kingdom Metazoa; phylum Chordata; class Aves; order Passeriformes; family Tyrannidae; genus Lophotriccus; species Lophotriccus pileatus. The sequence goes on from JAWWES010000133.1 coordinate 14,919,942, forward strand.
GACAAGGTTTGTGACTGTGGAACTGCAGAGGTTCAAAAGGCTCTTCTGAGCAAAACGACAGATGATACAAAAGCCTGGTCAGTGTGGCTAGGAAGGTGTTGGCAACATTGCTGTAAAATGGATTATAAATCCTTATGACTTGGTTCATTAAAGAACTATAGCTCTCATTACTTCTCTCTGCTCTGCTCTACATCAGCAGAGGACTACACACTACAAAGCAGAGGAAGAAAATCCCCTCTGCGTTCAGGAGAAACTGAAAAGTGAGGAAGCAAGCTGTGCTTATACTACACATCGCTTCTCTTCGGTTTCTTGTTTCATTTCATTTCCAGCTCCACTGAGTGACACATGTTCCTGGTTTCTTCCTTGACATATGTGCAATCCTCTGGTCTCGCCTCATCAGACCGTATGCCAACCATATCAGCTACTATGTTTTTCCTGTGCATTCAGCCTCCTCATCCAAATAATTTTCTTGGGTTTGTTTCTGTTTTCTTGGGAGAGGGTTGTTTTGGTTTGGTTTGTTTGCCCCATGGCTTTCACCTGGGTGCTACTCTACTTGGAGCTGACATTACCAATTGATTTCACATAATACACAGAGGACAGCCTAAATATATATTTCAGTCTTTGGATATAGGGTTCAGTCATTAAAATTGATGCCTTGGAGGTGAAAGGCTTCATTGTCCATAAATAATTCCTGAGCTATTCATTTTGGCTCCTCTACAGAGTATCAACAATGGAGTGTGGCATTTGGAAAATGAAATTTGAAAACACACGTGCTATGCCCACGTGCTGAAGTTTCTTTGACTGGAGGGAATTCTAATGGAAATGGGGAGTAGCAGTGGGTTAGTATTTTTGCACAAAATGGATAAGGAGAATTTTAATTTGTCTTTTTTTAAATTAAGAAATATCTATGATAATTTTAGCTGATTATCGAATAATGAATAATAAATGAATAATCACATGCTGTGTGAACAACTCAGGGTTACACCAGCGAACAATGCAAATTTCCAGTTTTAAATGAGGAAGTTCAAGTGTTGGACAGCCTAGTCCAGAGACGGAGGATCTCTCCTCGCTTCTGTTGCTGAGCTGCTCTCAAATGTTAAGACAGGCCATCTCATCTCTCTGTGTCTCACTTTGTCCTCTGTAAAACAAGAAGAGGGATATAACTAAAGTGCTCTCAGATCAATGGATGAAAACTTTATATAAGAGCAAGGTATTATTAATATCCTACTAATGCCATGAGAGAAAATGATCAATAATTATTTATATTTTTCTTCACTGTTTGGGAGGTATTTATCTACTGACTATATTTTCTGAAGTCACATGCACAACAGCTGAATGTTGTCCCGTTCTTGCAGAACATGCAAGTCTTTTTGTATCTGTATGATATAAAGATGAAAAACGGGTTAAGTTCTAGTATGTCATTTCTTTCAAGGCCGGAGGACCAAAGCCCAAAGGAAAAATCTAATGATTTACTGCATGAGCATGTGCAAAATCTATGCATTAATAAATTCTACAGGACTGTATATTCATGCTTTACTCATTTTTTTTAAGCTTGAAATTTTTTAGGAATCAAAATAAAAAAAAGACTGCTCTCAAAAACTGCCCCACATCAAGTAATCCATGTTTAAGGAATCGTGTATTTATTTTTAAAGTAACCTCATTACTACCAGACTACTTTTTCCTTGTGACAGTAAAGCAGAGTGCTTATCTTCCATATTTTCATAATGAAATCTCTCAAGCACAGGATACCGTGGCAGATTTACAGCCTGTGAGCAGCAGAACTGACAGGCATTTTAATATGAAAGGAGATATGATGTCTTTAATGTACAGTGATGTCACTTCTAACAAGGTAGAAGCGTGCTTTTTGCACCGCAATCACCATAAGAAGTGAAACCTGTCTGCTTCAGGAGTCACCTTTTAACCCAGGAAAATGTCACAAATAATAGAAAAAAGACAGGACTCTGCTTACTCGGGTGGAAGGGCACACTGATGTTGGAGGAGCAAGGCTATTGTGGATGTGCATTATCTCCAGGAAGTTGAAGCTACAAATAGTCTAGCTAGAGCTAACCTTGAGAACAGAAAAGGAAAGGATAATGAAAATCCTCAAGGGAGTGTTAAACTGAAAGCTAGATTGCCTGTTGACCACCTTTTTTCCTTTTATCCAGCATTGATTGGACCTAATAACTTGAAAGTGATATTGACAGCAATATAGTCCACCATTAACTGGACACGTGATTATTTCACCGAGAGAAAGGACAGGAACCCAGTACCAAAACTTAAGTATTTTGGACTACATTAGAGCAGTGAATTCGCTACTTTGGCTAGGAAATATTTGCCAGCAATTTTAAAGGCTGATTTAAAACATACTTTTCTTAAGTCCTTTCATAAATGCGCTTCCAGCCCCTGACTGAAGGATTTTAGCACTTTATTCTGCAGATGCACCCTTCTTAAATATCATATACAAGAACATTAGATTAAAAGGCCATAAAATAGCAAGAAATCTCAAAGTGCAACTTGTACATTGTGTTAGCATTAGACTGGTGACTTTGCTTAAAGTCAGGAAATTAAAATACGTGGTCACATATATAGATTTAGATATCTCCTCAAGAGAGTTGCTTCCTCTGAACTAAAATTTCAGAAAATCAACTTTGGATACCATGTCTTTTGGTATGTTGGCAGTGTGATCTTGAAGAGACTGTAATGAGGAGGAAAAGAGCAACATAATAAGTAATTGTGTTGTTTTCTATTATCTTTTCAGAAATCTGAATTTTATATGAAAGTGATTTTCAGGAGGATCTGAACCGTCATATTCTCCTAGCTAAGGTGCTGAGGCACAGAAACAGTGATATTCAGGTAAGGTAAAACAAGGAGAAAATCACAGTGTTGCCCAATCTATATAGTGTTATCCCCAAAATGAAACATGGATGTCAATACAGCTGCATATCTGTGTGTCTTACAAAATCAGAAATCGTGGTTGACCTCTTGAAGATGCCTGTAATATTCCACAGGTAGTCCTGTATTGGTTTGAACTAAATTTTTATAAATTAGTATATCCTTGGTGGTGATGTGATTGGTTTTAATTCACTTTGAAACAGGTAACTCTCTTTATCCCTCTTCAAAATGGAGGGAAGAGAAACTGCAAATTCAGAAATAATCTACTCACATTTCAGTAGAAAATGCGAGAATTACAAACAATATGAGTGAATTCTTCTCCCCATTTTGAGCTTGTTGTTCTGACAGCAAAGGAACATTTCAAAGATAAGCCCTGTGTATGCTTAGAGATATGATAATATTTCAATTATATTTTCCAAAAAGTAAAAATACTGGGAAATGAGATACAATGTGATACTGGTGTAGATCCCTGGGGAAAAAAAAAAAACAACCAACAACCTGATGTTATTAACGTAAGGTCCTGTAATAGTTTTTAAAGATCCTGTGTCTGGACAGGAAAGCAGCTTGACAGACACAAGTTGTGAGCTGCTTCACTTTCCACGCTACCTAATGCCTGTCAATATACTGGTTATGGAGCTGTGCTGAGGCCAATCTCAGAAGGCAGACTGTCACATTTCTCAAAAGATGAAACATCCCCGAGGGTACAAAGAATTCAGGGACACGAGCTGATAGACAGGAGCAGCCCTGCAACTCTAACATTTTATGGCTAAGTTCAACGAGTGAGTCCTTTAACGGATAATTGAATTGATGAAAGGCTCACAGTTGCCCCGATTAAGCTTGTTCTTTCTCCATATGTAAGACTCAGGGTAGTTTAAGCGAAAATTGAAGAAGAAATTCAGGAGAGAGACATTCACAAGCTCTTTGAAAATTGGTCTTGCGTGAAAAGCTTGCCATTTGTTATGTTACATGTGCCGTTTGTCCACACAAAGAATCCTGTGGCCCAAGAAATGCTATTTGCAGCAGCCTTTTTTTTTTCTTCTAACTAGGGATTTGTAAATATTTTTAGAACATGCCTCGCTGCTTCATGACTCATTCCCCTTATGATCTTTGGTATTTTTCCTATTTGTGATCGTGCAGCATCCCTGTGGCATATGGTCACCTGGGAAAGTATTATTAGGGAAGAAATTAAGGGATTTTAGCTATTTTTAACAGCTCTTAGAAGGTATGTAAGAAAATATGTAAGAAGAGCCCCATCAAAACAATATTTTTCAATCTACTGCATTACGTCAACCAATATAATTGTTTGTGCTTTCCATTCTGTATTCCTCTATTATATCTTTGTTCATAACTGAATCATAAACTATCTGGGGAATGTGCTTTGCCTCTGTGCGTGCTTATCCAGTGCCAGGTGCAAGAGGGTGATGGTCTGTGACTGGGATCATTAGGTGCTATGATAATACAATTTTTAAATAATTATATTTTGGACCAGGAACTCATAATTTCCTTCTGACGAAAGAAAACGTAAGGGCTACATCCCTTTGCCAACTGTCCTTGCTGAACAGCCAGGAGATGTCTAACCAAGTATTTGGGCAAGCAAGACATACCTTTTAGTGTAACTAGACTTAGGAAGTATGATCTAATTCTTCAAGCCTAAACTTGGATTTAACACTGGAAGTATTAGCAGAATGATGCCATGACAGCCTGAGGGTACGGTGAGGAGCAGGACTTACCTTTTAGGGCTCAGCAGTAGATCCTGTGCCGTGTGAAGTTATGAAAGCTATTATGAGATTTCTTAAATAATCTTAATAGAAATGACATTCCACAAACAAAGCTTATTATTTAATAACCCTAGCCGTGGTTGGGATACTACAGAATGCAGCTGACTGATGTAATAACTTACCGATTTCTGATTTGTCACAGGACCTACAGATTGCTGTCAGGTTTAAGGGCAGTGACTGGAGATGGGCCAATTTCAATCACTTCTTATACTGAATTCCTGTTATCCTTCAGCTGTTTAAGACAGTAAGGGACAGGGCCAGTCAATTTATACCTGAGCCTATAATTGATCAGTAGGATCTATAGGATGGCAGCCGCTTATTTTCAACATAAACTGCATGGTTTGCCTGTACAAAAGCTTAACTTTTTTGAATATTTCATTCCCAAATTACACCTCTAGAGACAGCGAGATACCAAGCAAGTCTGATGCCGAAATTTTAACTTGGCAGTGCCTATTGTTTCGTTTGTTCTTGGCCTGCACAGTCAGACAACATCCTTGCTGGACCAGGACAGTCAGATGTGGCCAACTAATCTGCACTAATCAGTCTGAGTCTTACATAAATAACTTAATATGGCTTACAAGTTACAAGACTTGGCTAGCATGCTTACACTCTCTCCCTAAATATATATGGGTATATGCTGAGTATTTTAAAATACTTTTTTTAGAAAAAAACAAATATATTTAATCCACAGTTTCCTTTTATTTATATGTACGTTCTGAGCAATTACACATTTACGTTACTCTCACAGAATAAGGTATATGAAATAATATACCATATGCTTAAATATTTATTTTTTTCTTTAAATAGGGTTAGGTTATAACTTCAATTTTTTTTCTTTCACCCAAACTGTTTTGGGATTCCTTCCACAGATGTGGCATCATTCGCCATTCTGTTTGATTAACCACATTGGTCGGAATGTTTGACTTCTTAAAGCACCTTCTCTTTATGGAGAATTAAAGGTTATAGCTGAAAAACTGGCCATCCAAGCTTGGTCATTTCTAAGTATTTTGTTAATTTTTCCTGGTTAATGGTCCTTTCAAATTCAGATTGCATGATCCATTTGGACTTCCATCAAACACTCCTTGGAAAGTTTGATAGCAGCTCACAATGGGAAAAGAAAACCTATTTCCTTCCTCTATCTCTTCCATCACATGAAGATGGATTAAAGTTCTGCTGACACTTAATGCAAAAGAAAAAAAATAAAAATTGCCCTCCTAGCCTGTCTCAAAGGATAGCTATCTCAAATTCTGGCCACTTATCTCTGAGGTCTGTAACTGGCTGATTCTGTTTATCATTTTATATGCCTGTGTTTAGAACAACATCCAGAGGATGATGGTAATAAGGATCACAGTCATGGCTCCAGAGGAACATATTAGTGTTAACCTCAATGCTAGGTCACATGCTACCTCCTTTAATGAGAGATGTTAGGACTCCACAGACAGGTGCATCTTGAGCTGAAGAGCAACATAACCTTTTCTACTTTACCATGTCAGGTGGCAAATTTGAACCACAGTGGGCTGAAAAAGGCTTGCTCAGCACTGCAGATAATTCAGTTCCTCAGTCATCGTTCCTCTTTATCTCCTGTTGACGTGCTCCAGACTATAAAACAATAATAGAAACCATGCTCAGATAAATAGAAACTTTATGAAGGTGTAGAATGGGGTTTGTTCCTTTCCCCTTATTCGCCTCTGTGAACTGCAGAATGTGCTGTTGGTGAAGAGGTGTAAGGGATGAAACCTGGAGTGCACTTTGGGGCCCACTTGCCTGTGTCTGACAGACCACCTTCAAAAGCCTCTGCAACCTTGCCCTGCCTAAGTGCAAACCCACGGGGGTTTCAAGGGGGGCTGTTGGCTGTGGACAGGGATATATGAGTTTGACCTAGTCCTTTTTTTGTGATTCTGCCAGTCTGTGTTCCCTTGGAGTTTCTATTTTTAAATATTATATGCATGTCTCCAGAAAATTGCCTATGTAAGATTATAATGAAAAGTTTCCCAGGAACCACCACCTTGTTATCTATTCCACAGTGGCTTCACTCATAAAATAAGCTTGAAATATACCCTATTTCTCTTCAGGTTTTGGAGGATAAAAGTCGTTGATTTCATTAGCCATCAGTCAGGGACAAAACAGCTCATAGATCTGAAAGTGCTGAATCCAAGTATCATTATTTATGGTTGGGAGGCAGCATGATTCAGTGAAATATGCTGCTTTCCCCAAGAGTTACATAAGAATTACCACTTTGATGCTGCTTTGAATTTTGGATAAGCCACCTAAACATTTTGTGACTCAGCTTCCCCTTTTATAAAATGTGCAAAATGGGACTTACATGGTGTCATTGTGAAGCACTTGGAGGCAGTGACAGGGCCTCTTTGCTACAGTAACAGTAGCAGTGATCTTTGAGGCAGGACAGCAGCGAGCTGCAGGTGTGTCAGCATTGTCTGTTGTTGTGGTTTAACCCCTGCCACCAACCAAGCCCCACAGAGCCACTCGCTCTCTCCCTCATGGTGGGAGGGGAGAGAGAATTGGAAGGGTAACAGTGAGAAAATCCATGGGTTCAGATAAAAGCAGTTTAATACGTAAAGCAAAAGCCCCACTTGCAAGCAGAGCAAAACAAGGAATTCAACACTTCCCATGGGCAGGCAGGTGTTGGGCCATCCCCAGGAGAGCAGGGCTCCATCACGCATATTGGTGGCTTGGGAAGACAAACATCATCACTTTGAACATCCCTCCCTTCCTCTTTTTCCCCCAGCTTTATATGCTGACCATGACACCATATAGTATGGGATATCCCTTGGGTCACTTGGGGTCAGTTTCTCCAGCTGTGTCCCCTCCTTGTGCCCCCCCAGCCTCCTCTCTGGTGGGGTGGGGTGAGAGGCAGAAGCCTTGACTCTGTGTAGGCCCTGCTCAGCAGCAATCAAGCTCTGTGTTGTCAACACTGTTCCCAGCACAAATCCAAAACATAGACCCATGAGAAAAAAATTAAATCCACCCGAGCCAAATCCAGCACACCTGGTCTGCCAGGAGCATGGAGACAAGCAAGTCTGTTGGGTGGCAGCCAAGGCTACAAAAGCTTGGTGATGCCAGAGAGTACCTGTAGCCACTGGGCTATCCAGGATGCTGGACTTCTGCTGCCTCTTGTTGGAAGGCCAACAAGATGTAGTGACCTGACAGTAAAGAAAGCAAAGCAAAGCTCTCTGCTAAGAGCTAAGATCATTAGTGGGTACCTAAAGGGGAATACCTGTGGTGTCATTGATTTATGAAGTCTTTTAATTGCATTAAAATAGGTGTAGCCAGTTAGATGTTTGCAGTAGAGAAAGCTTTTATGAGGCCAGACTAATGAATGAGCCCCTCTGCACCCTCTAAAATCATTTGAGTCCCTCCCCTGTGTATAGATCGAAATTGCAACAGCAGCCACAGCGCAAGTGTGGCAGTACCTAGAGAACCTACCAGTGCAGGCCCATCAGTCAGTGTCCTATTGATCATACTAACAGAAGGGGAGTAGCTGTGTGTCAGTGCTAAAATGTTGCCCTAGTTTTTATATTTGTGGCTTTTTCTAGAGCTAACGTAGTTCCAATGATATCCTCTACAATTAAATATTATTAATAACCATGTACTTTATTAAATTAAAAATGTGCTGGAAGTGTCAGTTATCGTTTTGCATCTGGTACAATGGAAAGGGCTGCAGTAGATCCCCATGGAGCCCAAAAGCCTGCTGAGAGAGCTTGAAAGAAGTTTCAATTAGTGGACAGATGTCCACAGCAAGACAAATATCCTGATGCTCTAAACTTCTTTATTCTGACCCTCCCATTTACTTACACATGTTTGAGACAGACCTACAGTGAAGTCATTGTTGAGACTGAGGAGGATAAGCAATAGCTTTTCAAAAATGATCTATTCCCAGTAGCTGATGATTGATTTTAGATGTTTGAATAAACACACCTATCTTTTTTTTGTTGTTGTTTTTGTAGTGATAGAACCATTTCTGGAGCATAAAAGTGTTGCATTACATTGCCACACTTCCAGAGCGCAGTGGCAGCAATAGCTATATTTCAGGTGCCCTTCTTAATCATTCAGGTCCAAGAAAGGAATGTGCCTTTCAACTGCTTGAGGAACAGTGTGATTGCCATCAAGTATAAGCATAGCTCCTGTTCAAGCTGTGGGGCCGAGGTCAGTGAGGAACTAGCGCTGATCGATGCCACCCGCACAGAGCCGTCAATAAGAAAAGAAATCCATGACAGAAGAGGGTTGTGTCTCGTACCACAAAGTGCCTCTTGTCAGCAGCAATGCTGTGTCCTGAGTGGACAACTCCTGGGCTAATGAATGAGATGGCTTCCATTTTTGGGATGATAGAACAGGGCTGTGTGTTTGGCTATTTTACAACTGCAGTGTCAAGTATTCTGCTCGTTATGATTACGTTGCGCAGCGCTAGAAAAAGTACAAATTTGTTTTGCTAAGCGTAACCTTCACTGTGATCCAAGAAGTGTTTATCTTGCCCCGTATCAGTACTTTATTCACCATAAAACTACTCTTTTACTATGCAGAATTATGCACAAGCATTTTTCCTTCCCCTACATCTTTAGAATACTTTACAGAGAGCAATATTAGCAGGACTGTATGAACAGGATTCAGGAGTGACCTACTCTTACCTTTGGTGCTGTAATTCTTATGGGCCTGATCCAAATCCACTTGAAGTTTTTACAAAAGGCTTCCATTTGTTTCAGTGATCTTTGCAAGAAGTCCCAAGAGACATTTACCAGCTTTTTATATCAGAACAAAATATGTTAATTTCTCAATGAGAAAACCCCAAATAAAATTAATTTTTATTATTATGAAGATATCTGAAAAAAATTTTGCAATTATTTTATGAAAGGCAGAATTTTCAAAGGTACAAATATATTCAACATGCACAAAAACTGCTTACCTAAATGTCACTCTAAAATTTTGAAATCTCTTTCACAGTTATCTTTCCTTTCTCTGTTCTATGACCTTAGGACAGAGAACATGTCTATTTTATGTCTACATTAAAATGTAGCATGTCTATGTTAAAATATTAAATTACCATTAGCCACTATAAAATCAAATGATCACTAACTTCCTCATATCTTGCCACTATATTAAAATTAATATCATCCAGTTATCCAAACAAGCACTGTTTTAGGTGAACATCCTAAGGCAATATTTAAAAGTGGGTTTCTTCTTTATTTTTAGTATATACCATTTGTTGCCTGCAGATTATATTTTATTTATTATGTTTTTATTTATATATTTTATTTGTTTGTTTGTTTATTATATTTATTATATATTGCCTGCCTAAGTTATAAATGGAAAAGAGGCACAGCTCTGTGGTGTTGTCACCTTGTTAATATTGCCATAACCAGCTTGCTCAAAAGGGAAAAAAGTTAAAGATAATAAAGAACACCACAGAATATAAAGTCCCATTGCCACACAACAAGAACTCTCACATGTCAGTCACTGAGTTAACATGAAAGATTTTCAAATGAAATCTTGGTATAAGAAAGCCATCACAACCACAAGGGTTGGAAACATTCTCTCTTGCCATTTGAAAAAGGTTTACAGGAGAAAGAGCTGGAGGCTGTCCCACCATCAGCTCAGACATGAGTTGACCACTCTCCAAAGGGGAGTGCAGTAGAAATTAACTCAGTAATGCCTTGTCTTCTGCTATCACAGGAACTCAGTCATCCTACTGGACTTTATCTACCAAATCGATGTGCTGAGTAACCCGTACAATGGCAGTTCATGGAAAGAAGAGCATTAAACTGCAACTGTTTGATCCATGGCTAGAACAAAGCTTACCTAGAAGCTCAGTTCAAAAAATCACCCAAGCAGAAGTGAAAGGAAAGCTCTGCTTGGGTAAAATTAATGAAACCAATTAAACTCAGAGCTTTGCCTTTTGGAAGAAGGCAGTGTGAGGTCTCTGCAAATTCTATAAGGCCAAGGAATTCCCATCTAGAGTATTTTTTTTTCATTTAAGTGTGTATGGGTGTACTGTATACATGAACTATATGTATTTGTGTATGTCATTATATTAAAAGCACAGCATTTGCATACTCAGCAGTAAAACCCAGTTAGTGCTGGCATACAGGTAACAAGAAGAAAGTGAACAGTTGACTTGCTGTTAGCAATGTAATATTTGTCCCTTTGTCAGCCTGGGCTATAGCAGCAGCAGTTTACTGTCACTGCCATCAGGGTCAGCAGATCTTATGGGCAACTTGCTGTTCATTACACACGTTTAGAAGCATTAACATGAAATATTAACTTTAATTTTAAAAGCATTCTGTAACTTTAGTAATACATGTAACATTTACACATAAATAACCTTTGCATCTGAATCTAGGTCAGCTGAGTGTCTCTGTCATGAAAATAATACATAATACCAGATTTTGTCAGATTGAGGGAACTGATCTTAGCCACGTTGGATCTTGATTGTCAAGTCTTTCAGTCCACAACAATCTGACACAAGAGAAGTACCTCTAGCAAGCTGATTGTATTTATCCATCTTGCAAGCAGTGGCCCAGCCTGTGGATTTCATCTCTTACTCTGCAGGAGTGTTTTGCAGCCAATATATGCCTGCAGGATGCACAGGCAGAGAGCTGGTGAAGACTCACCAGGTTCCTGAACCTGAAACCACACATATGACAGTAGACCTACTGAAGTAACTGTGACTTGTTTGCACAACCTAAGGCAAGTGTTTTCAGATTTGGGGCGGTGCTGGTTAGCGTCAAGTTTAATATTACAAAAGCAATAGATTAGTTTGACCCCAGATCTTTTAAATCTTGAATTGTGTAATATGAAGTGGTTTGGACAAAAAAGTTTGAAACAACTTGCAATAACACATCGAAGACCTCATACAACTTCAGTCAGAATGAGGAAAGATGACCCATGTCGAAATTATTTAGTAAAAAGAAAAACACCTGAATAGAATTTTATTTCAGTTCATCATAACCAGATGTGCTCTATAGTATACCATAGTTTCCATTCTTAAACAAAAAATTGTGGGCTAGATAAAATTCTATTACTGCACTTGTTCTCAGTACCAAAAATATGTCCTTGATTAGATAGCCTCAGTCACAAACAGTAACATATATTTTCCTGCTACTTGCTGGTACAAACAGTGCTGTGTTAGGACCAAATTGGAACAGAAACTAATTCATTTGTTCAGACAAATGCAATTACAGTGGAAATGATAAATTTTCTTGTTATTTTTTCTTTTTACCAAATAAGTACAGTGTTAAGAACATATCTAAATTCTTCATTAACTTACATTTAGTAATTTTTCCTAAATTTTTTTTGCAGCCATTTTGTTTTTCTCTTCTTAGAGTGGTTTGAGGTGGTCCTGGCATCCCCAGAAGCCTTCCTAAAGCATGCTAAACAAGACATGTACCTTTCTTGTTTAAAACTCATTTAGGAGGAAAACATTAGTTCCAACTATGCAGTTTGAATTTTTGTCATCTATTGTTCCTGCTGATGCCATAGTAAAAGGGGAAAAAACCCTAGGTTTCTGACATTTTACGGGCAATTCTATTGCTACTTAGAGGACATTTGGATTAAGACAAGAATCTTTGTCCTGGACTTTCAGAGGCACTTGAAGCGCAACCTGAAGTATGAGAGAAGAAATGGAAATACTTTCATAAGGAATTACTGCCTCTGAAACAGGAATGCTTTGCAGAAGTTTGTTGACATTTGGTAGGTTATTTGTATCTGTCTTAGATTGTCTGCAGTTGGGAATTTTCCACTTTTACTAGTCTGCATGTAATGCTGCCAGAGCCTCAAGTGCAGACAAGTCATTTGTGTCCTTACCAAGAGATAGCAAATGTTTTCAGAGCAGATTTGGGTGGCATAGTGATATGAATGACAGCGTCTGCTGGAACATCAGAAGGGCTGGAGCCTGAGCTAAGCTGGCAGGCAAGCTGTAAGTACCTCTCCTTGGGTCTTGGGTTTTTTTTGTGGCAGTACCCACCATAAGAAACCTTGTCACACAGGAAGACAGGGTTCATATACTCCGAAAGTGTATGTATTTCATGTGAATAGAAATACTTGTGTAGAAGCTGTATGAAAAACCTAAGGACTCCTGGCCAACTGCTTGAGGGAGAATGGGAGAGTTAGTGGAGTGTGGCCAGGCCTATGGCTGTCTTTGCTGCCCACCTGCAGCATCTTCTCCTGCCCTACTTCTCTGGTGTATCAGAGCTTACACCACCACTTGGACAACAAAATCATGTGATAGAGATGTTCTTAGCTATCTCTTGGGTTTCCTCTCTGTGAAGGAAAAAACTTTATGTTTTTATATCTGTCTGACCATGCAGGGTGTTTGCCATGTCCCCAAGTTACATGCAAACAAAAGTGGTGTACCTGGGACAGCAGAGAACCCATCCGGGCTTCCCATACAAACAGCTGTTTCTGATCAGCCTATTGTCACTATGGAGCAAGATCTCAGGGTTATCATATATGTCCTTAGTGATAATATCAGCTCAGTGCCAAGCTACAAATGAAAACCAAAAGAGAAGGCAAATTACAGATGAGGGATTGTTAGAAGTGTCATGGGTGAAGCCATGTTTGAAAGTATGAAAGGGGAATGCAAAGTAATTTCTGAGCACATGCTTGGTACTGCATTATGGTGCATGTTACACAGGGACAAAGCACCCTTGGCTCCAGTGGAGGCTGAACCATAAATTGTCAGAGGCCAGAGCAGTCTCTGGTAGCATGCACACCGTAACAAGGACCAGAGAGCCCTGTCATCACTCTGCTTTCTGGGCACCTGCCCTTGGCCACTGCCCTGAGCAAGGTGGCCCTTGGTCTAACCTAGTAGAGCTGTCTGGTGTTCTTATATGTGTACCTTTTATCTCCAATGTGCAGCTGCTTCTGGAACAGAGCTTTGCACATGTACGGGCACCCAGAGCTCAGCCTGGTGGTTGTGCCTGGGTGAACAGCAGCTTTGGCCATGGATACTTGAGGATGCAGCTGAAGAAATGTCTTCAGCAGTGTATCTAGCTAACAACTTCAGCATGTCTCATGATATTTGATGTTTACTAAGTCCCCAGTTCTCAGAGTTATGAGAGAATGCAGGAATATCCTTGCAGAGGTTCAGGTTACACCAGCTCTTGGGTTTTTAAGCTGTTTGAGAGGTCAAATGCAGTCAAATGCTTGTGTGGCTTATCTTGTATTAAATATTGCAGTAGTCATCTTATCTATCTGAGAAAGGTGAAGGGTTCAGTGACCCCGAGACTTGAATCTATGGTGCCAGGGAGTCAGGGAATTTTTCAAACTTGCTGTATTATGCTTATCCTCTTACAGTCTGTCTTTTTTAAAAGGTGGTGTTAAAGATTGAGATACAGTTAAAAAGGTACAGTAAAAAAACCCTCTGATTGTATTCATTTGTAAGCCTTGCTTATGCTCTGATCCTACAAAGCACTGAGCTCCTCAAGTAAAAGGGATTTTAACTTTTGTAGGCTTCAGTGGGAATTCTTGTACTGTACGCTCAGTCAGAAATCGGAAGAAGAGAGGGAGCTTGAACACAGTTCAGAAATGTCTTTGGAGTTCACTCGTGACAACACTCACAACCTTATCACAAGGTCATGATTTTTAAGGGCTTCTCCAACTCTCAGCTCCCATAGCTGTGGTAATATGAGCGTGTTTGCTATCGTTATGCAAACAAACAAATGTCTAACCTTTGTGACTGAGAAAAATGTGAAAACATTGAATCCATTTATCTCAGCACCAGCAGACCGGCCAGACAACTGAAATATCACAGGACTCCGAAATACAGTAATTCTTGAAACAAGGTCATCGTATTTTTTTATGTGTTTAGAGTTATCAGTCTTGGGATTTTCAGACTTATTTCCTGTTCCCCCATTGTGTTTCTTATTTTATATTTTGGATTACAAAATTCCTACATGTGTTTGCACATGGGAGCAAGCTAATTCTCAAAAAAATTCTGAGACCAACACTGCTTGTCTTGATAGGATTTTTTGTGGGTAGTTTGCTGACCCTCTCAAAGGTGCTACTAATGCTACCATGAAAGGGCTTTCACTGATTGAACCCTGATATATGTTACAATATTTTGATGTTTTCTGTATGTCTTCTGATACGTACAAAATAATTTCGCAAGCTGTTCCCACGAATAGTGGGATCAGGTTAACATAAGAAACAGCACCTTCCCTGTGAACCCTGAGCTACTGTTTCATCCAGGCTCTTCAAATGCTTAAAGGATGAGCAGTATTTTTGTTCAAAGCTCTTAGCTATTCCTTTTGGACATAAGGACTCTAACTGCTGGAAACTTTTCCAAGGAGCTCTTCTAAATAACACTGATACACAAAAAATGCTTTTCTGTTTGCCTGCCTGGAGTATATAATCTTGTATCTGAACAATGTAATTTATTATCAATATCTGAAGTGGATTGTTACAGCTTCCCCCATATATTAATAGCTGCAGCCATTATTTTCTAAAGAAGAATCTCCAGGGCCTTTCTTGTGATATAAGCATTGCTGTTAACTGGGTAGCTGGCTGGAAGGGATGAGAGTGTCCCCTGCTATTATAAATCTAGTGAGCTCACCTTTAAATGTCTGTCTCTGTTCTCCCCTTTGGGCATTGTTCCAGCCACTTTTTGGCCTTTTTATTTTAAAGGAAAATCCTGTCCATATGGTCGAAGGAGGAAGTATACTTGCCCTCAGATTCAATTAATGTGTACTTGTTCTATATATTTTGGAACTGGATGGCCATTGTGCAGGAGATAAAAAAAGAGCCCTCTTCAATGAAAAACTAAATTATTAGCCTGCATGCATCAAACAAGAATAAAAGCCTGTGCTAGAGAATACAGTAGATCTAAATATTCATGCCCTGATTCACGTACACGCCAAACTCTTTCAAACAGAAACATATTTAACCTATGAAGTAATTAAAGCCATGATTATGGGGAGGGAAGACACCACAGTTCAGGCTGCAGCCGGACTGCTTTCCATTAATAGCAAGCTTTATTATCCCCTTCCCCAACACACGTACTTAGCTTTAAAAATTATGTTGGCTACAAAATTCCTGTCTGAACTGAAGGCATAGCAGATTTTTTAGGCAAAACTTCAATAAAGTTAGTGTGAGTTTCCCAAGTTATCCGACTGTAGTTTTGATCCTCTATTATCTGCAAAGGGAAGCTCACTTATTCTGCAGTCTTGCCATATAAATCCCTTTTACCAGATTTTTGAAGAAGACAGATTGGCTTCAATTAAAACATACTTCTTGTTTTTATTCTAGGTAATTCTGAGACCAGTCTCCCACACAGCAATATCAATGGATTTTTTTTTTTTTTCTGCTGGATTTAGCAGAAAGAGGAATGCCAGCTGAAATCTAGGAAGATCTTGAAAGTTTGGGGGTTTTTTTCCACACAACCTGTAATTAGGCAGTGATACTTATTGCTACAGGATTTTGTGAATCTCACTTTTTTATATATCTTGAAAATGTACTCAGGCAACTTAATGAGAGAAAAACCTCTGAGGGACTTTTAAATATGCAGACAGTAACTCTACTTAAAAAGAATAATCCCTGAATCTCACACCACTAGAGACTATAGGACTATACTGAGGATATGTCACTGAATGTTTGACAATTCTTATTCACTTTGTTAGGTGTTTGCTATGAGCTTCTGCTGGAGGAAAAGTACCTGGCAGTCTGGACCTTTGATTTGATCAATATGGTCAGTCCTAGGTATGTCAACAAAAAATTAACTTTGACTCAAAGGGTTGTATTCTGTGTTCACTTTTGATAATCATAAGGAAGAGGAACATGGTCATATTTTCAGCTTCTGGGATAAAATATATGGGCAACTAAGATTTTGGTTGAAACTTTTCATTATTTGAGGGAATACTATGTCAGAATAAGAGGCTGAAGATTGCTGGTTTTCTTTGTTTACTAAGCACTTCCTATTTCTTTGTATTCCTGAAAATTGTACCACTACAGATTGAAACGTAAGAATCCATAAAGGGCAAGGGTAGTGATTTTTAAAGAAATTGTCATTATTTTTATAGCTAGGTATCTGATCATTTTTGCAAAACTGGTGAAAAACATTAGATTTTATTACTGAGATTTTGAGCTCTGCTGATCCCTTTAAAAAGAAACAAAACCAAAAACAACACCACATCCCCCCTATTTCAAAAGTACCTTTGAAACTTGAAAGAGACCTCTAATATATTATTGATGGCCATTCTCTTCCAAAATGTTCCTGAGGTACAGGGCCAGGCCCAGGACTCGTGCTTGGGTTCTTCCACTGAAATTCTCCACCCTCTGTAGGCCTTACGAGGACTGTGTTCATACCACTTCCAAAAGGTCAGACCCATTCCATTATTCCCTTTTTCCAGTGAGGTAACTGGACATCCTGCCAAGGGTCACTAGAGAAGCCCCCTGGAATGCCAAGAGCGGAAAAGAAGTGTCGTAGGCTACGCCAACATCCTTGATAGAGCCTCATTTGTAAATGGTTCCTGTCTCTCCACTTAGGACAGCTATAAAACCAAGCAAATAAAGTTTTTACTTAGCCTTGAAAGGAGCTTTAGAAATAAATGCTTACACTGCAAAGATTTATTTTTCACATGGTGTGGTTGCAACTCTGTGAAAAATGGGAAGAGGATCAAAAATGTTTGGAAGACTCATGATCACAAATGACTGTCAGTGACACTAGTTTTCCTAATGTTTTAGGTGCTTTTGTATATCCCCCTAGGGAGGTTAGTATACGTCCAAGAAAAAGCTTTGGCATTATGTACCCTAACTTTTTGTTGCCTGGCCCTGATGTGCAGTTCCAAACCTTATGTTAGGCTTATGTTAGCATTTCTGACTGTGTGAATATTGAATAACTTTTGCCAACAGGAGAGCAATGGAGCTGCCTCAGAACACTGAGCTTGAAGGCAAGAGCCCTCTACTAGGTGGAAATTAATTTTTCAGAGGAGCATGGTCTCTACTCTTACGGAGATTTTGCTGGGATTTAAAGATACTCCTTGTTTCAGGGAGCTACTTCTTCATTTAGGGGAGATTTATCCCAAGAACATCAGGTATAAAAGAGCTGAGATCCTTGCAAGACCCCATTTTATAGTAAAACTTGTATAATAAATATTGACTCTGGCCTTAAATGAAAAAGGAATAATTTATTGCTAGAATTTAACTACTTTCCTTGAAGATGCCGAAGGCGTAAACTGGGCATCTTCAAGGCCTGTTAGGGCAGAGATGAATGAGGAGAAGGCTGGCTCTCAGCCAGCAAAGCTGACCACAGCAAGGGAGAAGCATGATGCATTATACCTTGGCCATCCCGTGCTGTCCGGACTCCAGGCCATGGTACGGAAGATGCGTAAGGACAGAGCGAGGATTTTGAAGAAGCTGAGGCGCTGAAACTCAGCCAGCCCAGGACCACCCCTGCTTTAAATGCCAGCCTCTGAGAACAAACAAGCTCAACTAGACACAAAATCAATCTTTACTTAAAATCCATGATCTTTCCAAAGCTTTTTAAGCCCAATATAATAGTAGGGTCCGAGAGCTGGCTTTAAGAATGTAATGCTTTAACACAGAGGTCCAGTTAAAGTACCCTGGAAGCAAAGCACTGGCTTACAGAATGGTTAATCCATCTTCCCTCTCTGTTTCTGGTGCCTATAGTTCTTGCTCATTTGAACTGTCATATCCTTTCTCCATTATGTAATAGCCTAGAGGTCACACATGTTCCTCTGCTTTGAATAATACATCTCTATGAAGACTCAGTATCTCTGTTTGAAAATTTATTTCTTTCATTTTAATATTTTATCAATTTTGTCCTAAATGGATGACCTTAACTGGTTGCAGTTCATTTCATTTCTTCTCTGCTTAAATATTTTAGAGGTTCCAAAGTACAAATATCATTCATGCGGTGTGTAACAAAAATGCTCAGCTTGAGTTTTGGATTATTTAATTGTAATTGTCAAGCTATTATTAAAATGGATTATTTTCTTTTGTCTTTTTGCAATTTCTTCCCCCCAACTCCTTTTCCCCATTTCTAACTTTGTTTGTCATATCCTTTGTGCTGGTATTTAGCTACATTCCAGTGCTTATGTAAGAGCTATACAATGCATTAGCACCGTTGCGTGTAAACAACAGACAGGCAAAAGTCAAAATCACTATGCAATGGGGACAGGCATTGCATTCAGAAAATACCTCAGTAACATAATTGATGCAGTACCAAATACAATATTCGGTGTTCAGTACGAGTAGAGCCTTTTGCCCTATATTTGAAGTGAAAAAGAACCAGAGTTATATTTTATGAACTGGCCATCTTGATACAGTAACCAATCTGGATTTCATTAACCTGAAAGAGGGTTGTATTTGAATGGTAAATCATCACAACATACACGTGGGCAACAGGAAATAAAAGGAGTTAACAAATACGTGGCAGTCTTAGCTCTGAAAACGGGTTGTGCTGCTAGAGGTGCCATTTTGGGCAGGTGAGGTTATTTGTAAGAGTAGCAGTCCTACTCCTTCTCAAGCCTTTTTAGGTAATTAAATTCTATCTCCATAAATTTCAGTATCATCTGGATTCCTGTCCTGAGCAGGTTGGTGTCACTACAGGCAGCTTCACACTGACAGTTGCCTAGTGCCTGGTCTTACTGCCCCTTCTGATGTATAAAATGCTTTGGGTTATTTAGATGTGAAAGGCAATAAAAGCTAGTAAGCACCATTTGATTTTACGATTGTTATTCTGCACTTATGCTATGAGAAAGCAGAACTAAGATATGTGCACTTCACACCATGGCATTTTTATTAAAAACAGGAATAACAATGCTGAAGGAATCTGACTCGTGTCCTTGAATGATTTTAAAAGAACTGTAGCTGTTCTGTGTTTGCAAAATATAAAAATGAGTATACAATCCATTTTTTATATTTAAAAGATTTTATTATTTGGAGCAGGTCTGCATTTTTGCTGATTATTACCTTTCTCATTTTCCTCTATCTTGTGTTTGTTCAGCACCAGTCTTGCACAGCTCTAGCTGTATCAGCAGTGTTAGTAAGATATGGATTCATGTTTCATTTCTGACATCTCTGTGTCATGTTACAGTGTCATAACCTGTCTACTGGTTTGGCTATGCAGTATTCCACATCAGAAAGACACATTAAATCCTTTTCTCTCCCACTAAGTCCCTAACTGCCATATTGAGGGCATCATGAAAGAAATGGCTTGCACTGGCTAGTAGGATTTTGTTTCACCTTGTGTCATGTCGCCACAGCAGATGTCATTCGGGTCACTGAAAGCAGGCATCTCTGTGCCTCCATGCGAACAAATGGGGATGTCTTGCTTCCATGTGTGATTCTTGGGCTGTGCACAGAGGTGAAAATGAGTGGAAATGAGTGAATGTATAAGCAGGTTGCCTCTTGTTCACCTCTGGGATGGAGATCTGGATCCTTGGATGTCAGCCAATTAGTCCTGTAAGGCTTTTTTGTTTTCCTCCAAACCATAGAGTAGATGTGTTAAAACCATAGTAAATGCTTTGAATAGTTCTTTAAAGGGCACTTGAAACAATTCTTGCATATTTTTAACCCTGTACAAATACTGGGTTCCTGAGATACAACTCCCGGTTCCTGAGAAAGTCAATGAAGGTAACCAGCGTTACTTCTGTAGCTACAGGGGTTTTCTAATTCAGGTGGTGTGGTGGGTGAGGCTATCTTGCCTCAACAGGGAGTGTGTTAACATAATCCTTCAGAAAGTTTTTACAAACACATCCTCCACATCCCTAATTATATAATTAAAAAGTATAAGCATTGAAAATCCTTCTAAATACATATTTAAACCCTAAGGGATCTCCTTAGACTGGAGCATTACACGAGATAGAGAGCTTAGAAATGAGTTGTACTAAGGTCTGACACATTACAACAATTATGAACATGTTCACTTTATTAACTAAGTATCAGTAATGGTACTGTGAGTGGTGCATCTCATACTTAAATTTATGCAGCTTTAATATACTTGTAAACTGTATTTCTGCCTAGTAGACAAGCCAGACAAAACACGGAGGAAGGAAAGAATAGGGTGTACAAGGAGAAGACCAGGAACTGAGGCGCAGAGGCAAATGATACTGAGAAGTTCAGTCTGACTCCAGTATGTGCTGTTCAGTAGTAGCCAGGCACAGATACCCAAAATACCATAAAGGACCCATGGCATTTTTCCAGACGTAAATTTCCATGAGAAATATGTCGCTTTCCCCAAAGCGAGCACACACGGCTACTCTTCAGCTCAACAGGGTAAACATCCTCATGAATAGCAGTATTTTTGTGTGACTACAGCTGCTCTTTTAACTCTCTGGATGAAGACCTGAATTTTGGGAGCTAAAGGTTATGAATTCAAATCTCAGTTTGCACTTGCAGAGGCATGTATACATTTGGCTGGAAACCATGCTGTTTGTATGGATACAGCCATGGATCATTGCAGCAGCACAAGTCAATTAGCCTTTGTGACACTCCGTTGTCCTGTGAAATAATTTTATGGATACTTCAGGGGATGTTGTCAGAAGGACAGTGCTGAGAACTACAGGACACAAAGGGTAAGGCCGGCAAAATAACCACCTTTGGCACAGGTTTCCAGACGTCTCTCTGTTTACCGACACCTGAACCTCTCTGGGCTTCTTTGGTCTCCCTTGGGAAATTCCAAGGATCACAATTAACCTTTACTTATTACCAAGCACAAAAAGCAATAGGAGAGCCTCTCGGGTGGCACGTCTCACTTGAGCATTCCACTGGTGTCTGCAATGAAAGACGTGTCGTGGAAGTCAAGATAGGGAGAGCTGAGCCTCCTAATTACATTGCATATTTACAGGCCCAGTTTTTATTTTAAAGGCAATGATACACAGTAGCCTTCAGCTTTGTGCAGGAAAATGGCATGAGGTAAATCTCCAGTCGTTCTTCAGTAGTTCCATTTCACTGGAAGATATTCTGTAAAATCACTCAAGACTGCAGGTGGTTGCTCTATATTACCAAGTAAAGTTTTGGGTTGGTTTTTCATTTTGCTTTGGTTTTTGGAGGCTGGGATGGCAGGTTGGGTGTTTTTTGTTGTTTTGTTGGTTTTTTTTAATTTACTTTTTATTTTTCTATTTCCACCCCCTCAGATAGTTTAAATGAATCACTCTTAAGAAGTACTATTTGTAACTTTTTTTTTTTTTAATTAAATTAAATTATAGACACCCCCTGTCTGTTTTTTGTGTGTCTTGGGTTATTATGCCTTGTCCTTTTTGGAAAGCAAAAGGCATGTGTGACGAAAAACTTTTATTTTCTTTTTAATATGACTTGGAAGTTAAAAAAAATACCAGCCTATTAGTGTCTAGTGTTAAAATTTGTGATTTCAGTTTCTCCTGCATGAGAGATTTTTTTTAACTTCATGGCTCTGTGTTTTACTTGTTTTTTTAGCTTTTTCTCCCCACTGGAGAAGTATAAAAGGAACACTTTTCTGAATAAAAGTAAGTCTAAGTAAAGGAAAGTACAATATTTTTTTTCTATTATCCCTCCTGCTCAGTTTTGAAATGTAAAAGAAAGTTTTCATTTTACAGGAAGTTTAAGGGAAATTATAGTGATTTTTATTCACCCCCGTCCACTGTGCTTTCCTTCCCTCTTCAACGTTTTTCACTTTGTTAGGAGGTGAAATTAATGTAGAGACTAAGTGTTAGACATGTGGGAGGTTTAACAGAGGGCAACAGATGAGAGTAAAATTAGAGGAAACGAAAATCCTTGAGGGAAAGAGCTAAAGATATAATTGTTTTGTTACTATTTGATGTGTCTTGGAAAGAAATTGAGACAAAAAATATAGGACAAAATTAAATGCAAATGTACACTAAATCCAAAAAGAAAGAGTATTTTTTATAAATCAACACCCCCTAGTGTAAGAACTATGCCTTTTCCTGCAGGAGACTGTGGGATACCCACTGGGCACTGCTCTGCACTGGGCTCCCAGTTCCCATAGATCTCACGGAGATCAAATGCTGGGTTGTAACTGGAAATCCCAACTTTCAAATTAATTCACTTCATGGCTGCTTATACAGGGATCCTATCAACTATCCCCTGCACCCTTACAGCCTTTCAGCCCCTCTCTGAGTGCCAAGCTCTTGCTGTCTGCCACCACAGCCATGGTTCTGTCCGGCCAGACCTTCCTGCAGGCCTGCTTACTCCTGTCCTCCTGGGATTTAGGCATCTCCAGCTTCACAGCTTACACCTGGACATTGCTTACTGCCTTAACTGTGTATTTCTTGACCAGCTTCATTCCTTGATATTGCTGAAGCAGGCAGTGACATCTAATTCTGGCTCACTTTTCCCACACCTTGAGATTCATTGCTTTTCACAGGGAATCATTGCTGCTACCTCTTCAGCTTTTTAAGTTTTACTTAAGCAAACAAAGGCAAGCTAAACAATTTGTGTGCTGCACACACGCCACAGTCCAACCATGAATTAAGACCAAGACATTGTCATTAAAGGCTTAGTATTGTACAAGTTTTGGCAATGAATTATGTGCACAGACAAGCAAGGTAATTTTTCTATTTGACAGTCTCATTTGCAAGGTTTAGTTCAGTTGTGGCTACCAGATTTGAAAATTACCACAGTATGTTGGAAAGAGTTCAGCTGACAGCAACAAAAATTCCAAAAGTTGAAAAATCAGGCCTGTGAAGAGAGTCTAAGAAATTTTGATGTGATCTGGCTATTAAAAACAAGGCTGAAGGGAGATATAGTAGTTTTTAAAATAGTTAAAGAGGGATGTTATAAGGAAAAGAGGACTGAGACTTACTAATTAAGAAAAAAAAGACAAGTCCAGTCTACACTGTACATTTAGGTGAAGTGTAGCTGACTCCATGTGAGGGCTGTGCCAGGGAAAACTGAGTAGAATGTTGGATGTTGGAATGAGGACTTTTTGGCAGCAGACAGTCACCTTCTATCTATCAACTCAAGCAGGCAGAGGAGGACACCAGGAATTCACCTTTTGGGGCAGGATGAGAACAACACTAATGCCATGTATTTTTTGTGCTGGTCCCCCAAAGTTATTCCTAGCCAGCAAAATCTAATTACCTGGTTCTTGTTCTTATGAATCCACAGGAGACTGAGGCAGTTTTCACCAGGCCTAGCAGGTACAGCTTGACTCTGACCCCACTTTATTTCTGTAGAACCAGAAGAGGTTGTCAGGGAGTGTGGAAATGGCTGGCCTAGGTATGGTTGAGGTGAGATTTGATATCTCTCTAGTAAGAAGAATTTAGGCATAGTGAAATTAACTGTGTTCCTTGCAGAAGAATGCAATCAACCTACTAATAATCCTGTGTCACAGTATTGATTCTGTTCTTATATTTTCATTGCTTTGAGGCTGCTATGGTCTGTTGGTTCATTAAGTTACATTTACAGGTTGTCCCTAAACACTGGCTTTTACATAGTCTGCATTTTAACACTCTTTAAGTGCATATTGATATGTTCTGTCCTCTGTACAAACCACAGCCAAAGAAATCCCATTTCTGCAATGGCTAATGAGGTACCAGAGTGGTAAAATAAACAGAAAAAGGCATTACACAGAGTCAGGAAGCTCGACCAAAGAAATGTCACCTTCAGAGAAGCAGGAACTGAGAAATGACCTTGCACTTTATTACAGTGTGCCAAATTTGGTTGGGTTTAGACAAGAAGCTGCAATTACTGCATATTTAAAAGTCTACATTGTTACTCATGAGGAAGCTGAAGAGAGTTGGGGGAGCTTATGTCACAAAAACATATATTATGAAAGATGTCCTTGACACACTGACAAATACCATGACTGAGATTACAGTTGAATTTTGCAATTAGATTTTATTAACTATACATACTGTTAAAGATTTTTCATAACACAGGAAAGGATATCAGGGTCCTGGTGATTGTACTGATCTCTTATGCCACTGGGAAAGATGCAGAAAGGCTTTCAAAAGAGCAATATAGTTCCTATTTAATCTTTAAATAAGAAAAAAGGTCAAGGAACCATTGCTGCTACTTTATTTCTTTTAAGTCTTCACAAAGGAGATATCCCATTTTAACGTGCATTACCTTAAATTTATACGTATCAGTAAAATATACATCAGTGAATCTTTAGCATGCACTGAATTTATAGCAGAACTTAAAAAGTGTATTATGTGCATGTATATGAATCTTCAAAATTATGTAACTAACCTCTGGAGTTTTCTTACTTTCATTCACTTCTGCTACAAAAATTAAAAAAAAAAAAAAAAAACCAAAAACCCTCCAACAGATTACTTAAGATCTCCATAAAAATGTCATATCCACTCAGATATTCACTTACCATGCCAAAGAAAGGAAAAAAAAGGTGGCAATTTATATTTATAATATAGTTTAATTTTAAAAAATTATATTAATAATTAAAGATAAGTAAATGCAGGTGACTATGCAGAAAACAGCTAGCTCAAGACAGGTGAGGGGAAAAAACAAACAAAATTGGAAGCACTGGTGTAGTTACAGGGACTTCTTTAAGTCCACTAGTTATGCTGCAACTTTGGCAGGAAGCCTAATTGTTCCTTAAAATTTTTACTTCCTTTCCAGATTAGGAGTGAACCTTTCAGAGTAAGTGCAACCCAGTCTTCAAAGGGCAAACTGCTTGACAGCACCCAGAGTGGTCCCTTATCACCATCTTGGTCTGGCTCATTTCACTGGGCAGAGCAGTACAACCTTACCCTCCTGCAGCCTCCATGGCTGCTACAAGCAGAAAACTGTATTAAAAGCATGTTCAACTAAGTTATGGAATGAAGCCTTCAGGATTTAGGAAGTGCCAGAGCAGTGCTGCTCCTCATCTCAGTCCTTTGGGAATGTATCTTCAATTATACGATTGTTAATTTGGCAGTGGGATGCAACAAAGGAACACCAATATGTCAGTGGAAACTGAGCTCACCTCTGGGCGGTGGTCAGCAGCATTCCAAAGGGCACACAGGTACTCCTGCCTGTCTTTAACAAACTTCAGCCCCTGCTTGTTTCACTTTCTGTATACTGTCCTTGTTCCAGTCTTGTTACGTTTCTATTCATGGCCTCCTTTCCTGCTCTTTCTCCTGAACCTTAACTCACATGCACACACACATGAGGCTTCTCATCCTAATCCCAGTCTTTTATCAAGGCAGACCTAGTTTGTCTTCTGGTTCTCCTTTCAGAGCCTGCCCCTGACATTCACTCACCTGTAAATATATGGGATATATTTATCCAAATAAACAAGTCAGAAGTCAGTAAGTCCAGTCCATCAGGACTTGACAACTTCCACCCAAGAGTTCTGTAGGAACTCAGATATCAAATTACAGAAGTGCTGGCCGTGATGTGTAATACAACAACAAAGGGCCACTGTACTGGAGGGCAGGTGTATGGCCATCCACAAAATTGCCAGCTTCCATCTACCAAAAGACTCCAGATGGGATCTTGAGAACTACAGACCAGTGAGCCTTACTGTCATTCCTGCATAACAGTGGAATACCATTAATAATAATAATAATAATAAAGCACTTGGACATATCTGACTTGTTGAGAAGGGCTCATATTGGCTTTAGTAATGAGAAATCCTACTTCATGGAGCTGAAGTTCTTTGACAGTGACAATAAGAATATGGATCAAGAGGGTCATATTGAGCATAATTTATTTGGATTTTCAAAATGCCTTTGCCAAGGTTCCAAAGAACCAAATAGAATAGTTCCAGTTGGAAAGCAACATGCATCATCTAGTCCAGCTGCCTAAGGTTATATAAAGTAAAGCTGTCAGACTGGAAGAAAGGTCCTTGTATGGACTGAAAACTGGACAAAGGAAAGAGTAAGGATTAATGGGTATGTCTCAGGACGGAGAACAGTTGGCAGTAAAATCCCCCAGGAAATGGGCCTGGGACCAGTTTTGTTCAGTATCATCACTAAAGCTAGAGAAGAGAATGAACAGTTTGTCACCATACAGACCTGTGATGCACCCATGTATTCAGTACTGCCAGATCTGTGTTCCACCTCTCAAGAAGGAGGAAAACTTAAGTGGAAGTAAAGAATATACAGAAAAGGTCAGTCAAAAAGCTTGTGATGATGGAGCAACAGCCTTGTGAGGGGAGACAGAAAAGCTGATATTCTTCAGTTTGGAGAGAAGGATGAGGGAAATGTGATAAAGGTTTACAAAGTCAGAGTTGTGGTGCATTAGCTAAATCTTTCTAGTACCAGAAAACTCAGAAAGGAACTAGGCAACTTCATGGACAGGATGGGCACGGAAGGGTGCTAGAATGATTGTGCAGGAAGATAACCTCTAAAATCTCTACAACAGTGGATGCTGGAGCAGTAGAAGAGGAATGCATTGCCAATAGTTGCTAAAATCACATGCTTACCTGAAATAGCTTTTCCTTTAGTTCTTATCCCCTCTGGCTTCTCTGCTGTGGGCCATGCACTAGCGAGCCCCTTCCTCCCTCCTTCCCCTCCTTCCCCCCCAAACTTCCCAGGGAGAAAGATCTAAGAAAAAAGTTTAAAAAAAAAATTAGGAAAGAAGCCTACTGTTTGAGGGTGCAAAAACAACTCCAGGTGCAACAGCTAAAAAAGAGGGAAGAGGTATGAGGGTCAGAATACAAATAATATAGAGATAGAGAAGTGGAGGGAAACACAGAGAGAAGCACCCAGGGAGTGCCCTGTAGAGCTCCGGGGATGGAAAAATGAAAACAGTTGCCAGACCACCCCCTCCTCCCCATTCCTTTCCCTGCTGTCAGAGACACAATACCAGGCTGGATGGATCATAGGCCTTACCCCAGAGAATGTTTCTTATATTTAAATGGTCTTTTATTGTAGGCACTCTTGGCCATCCTGGAATTCAAGGAAAGAGTTGTGACAGGTTCTACAGAGACTTACTGCATAATTTGTTACTGTGTTAAAAAAGAAACTTTAAAGCTGTCTCAGTTTCCAACTGAAACAGAAAACTATAGGGTATTGGATAGAAGGCAAGTAAGATATGGAAGAAACTACTAAGGGAAATATTTAGGATGGATATAAGAATGTAAATCTGTATCTCACATAAATCAGTGCTTTTTAATCCTTTTTGATTTCCAGTGTAGGTGTATGGCAAATTTAACTTACTTAGAATAAATTTGCTTCTTTGAATTTCCTTTTGCATATCCCTTAGTTCTCTCTGAGTTTTGTGGACCACACGTTGATAACTACTGCAGAAAAGATACCATCTTGGAAGTTACCTATTTCTAGATTCTTTCTGCAAAGTGAGAGCAAACCTGCATGGAGGCCGACCAGATTATGATCCCAATGTTCATGCCGTAGTAATATTTCTTCTGTAGAGCTGAGTAATTGTAAAATGCGTAGCTGACTTAGGGGCTTGCATTTTTTGGCAGATGCTCACCTGTTAAGAAAAGCAAAGAGAAGGCTCCGAATATTCCCTGTGATCTCCCCCCATGGTGCACCTCCTCGACTCAGACTTGCAAGGATTGTCATAATCTGTGAAAGTGGGTCACAAACAAAAACAAAATCCTAGACTGTGAAGCTTACATGCCAAGAAGTAGTTTTGTTGTTTGTTTTTTTTTTTTTTCTTCAGGGCCTACTAAGGATCATGGTACTTTTCCTTCTTTGTGGTTCCTATGTGCTAGTGTCCTGAAATAACAACTGAATCTGTTTCCCTGTGTCTGATCGTAATCAAACACCACATTGTGAAAAAGATCTTCAGCTACGATAAATCAACATAGGTCTGTCAAGAAAATTTCTTTTACAGGGAGTGAGAATTTGCTTCTGTATTTTGTATGTGAGAAGTAAATGCACTTGTTGAAGACAAAATATTTTTAAAATTAAAAAAAAAAAAAGGAAAATCAACCCTGTATCTTTTGCTATCCAACAAATATGCAAATATTTCCAATAAAATAATAGAAGATTGCTGCAGAGCATTTGATTAAAGGAAGAATTAGATAATAATTTTACTCCAAAGCTAAATTACAGAAAGACATGCCACACATTAATTATTTTACATCACCCACTTACCCCTGATTAGAGCACATAGGTCTAATTGTGAACGTACTAACATATGGTCCCATCAGTCCTCTTCAGAGACAAAGAAAGAGAGATCTGTTTAGGTCGTTTTTTTCATCTTAATAACATTCTCTGATCACTTCATAATTTTGAAAATAGAACCTTTTAAGTGAAACAATACCACACTGCTAGAATAAAAACCTCCAAAACTATATGTCTCAGCACTTCTGTAGTCATTTTGGCCCTGAAAAACTTCATGATAATAATCTGGTAAATCATTATACTTTTTTTGTATAAGCATTAATGGCATCTCCAAAATCAGAAGGTAAAATCAGGTCCCATGGGCCGATTTGTTTCTATAATATATTGAAAGGGGCGAGCAGGATGCAAGTGTGTGTACACCTATAATTTTTGAATACTGAAATCAACATCGTAAATTGTGGAGAGGAAGGAAATTCTGCCCCTTGCCACTCCAACTCTTTTTCTGAGCTCTTTTGTTTCCTTTCTACCACTTTTATTTTTATTCTCTATGCTTATTTTTCTCTTCCTATTTCTTTCTCCGTAGCTATCCTGCTCTTACACCTTAGTACTGCAGTTGTTTAGAGTCATTTTGAAACTGGACCATATGCTCACTATTACATCTCAAATTGATTTAATTTAGGACCCAGCTTGGTCACCACTGCATCTGAACACTACCTTGCCTCACAATAGCTGAGGAATGCAGCTCAACTCTGCATGACTAAAGGTATTGTAATCTGGACCTCCGTGTTTAAACAATTATTTAAAATTTTTTTTTCAGATTAATTGTAACTTGTGTGAGAAATTTTATGGACTGAAAATGAATAAAACACAGAGGGGGCTAACTGTTCACAGCCCTTCCCTTTGTTTCATACCTCAGCATGCACCTTTTGTAATTAAATATATGAAATTTCTTTGAAATAGCACAGGCCAGGGAGTACATCCCTGAACTGCCTGTCCAGAAGCACATCTTGGTAAGTGAGATAACCTGGGACTTCTGAAATCCAGAGAGGTTTTTCCGTACGTGCTACTGACTGAGCTGCTACTATCTAGCTCCCAAACCCCTTTTCAAAGTCCATATTCTTTTATTTGACTCACCCCAAAAAGCACCTTGGTTTTACGTAAGCTTGAAGGCAATTCATTGCCTGTGGGAAGTCTTGAGGCAGACACACAGAGGCTGGGACAGAACTGGCCAGTCTATGCCCAGATCTGCCTGTGGCTCTATAACTCTTTAGGCACAATCTCTGTGCTGGCTGGCGTGGGGGCTGTGGCATAATCCCTGCTCTCAGAAGCAGTGACTCAGCAAGTCCAAGGCCAGTACTGGTGGATTTCCCTGGCCTCTGCCTGTTTGTCTAGCTGAGTCCCACTCCTCGGGTGAACTCTGCAGGGCCGTGTCGTCATCCGGCTGCCCTGAACCATTCCCATGGCCTCACTGCTGCAGAGCAGGATAGGTGTCTTGAGGCTTTCAACACAGTCAGGTTTCTGATGAGGTGTTTGGAGGGCTGAGGAGATCAGAGATTATGGGAAAAGACTGTGAAATAGTCTGCTAGGTTAGGTTTTTAAATTACTACTTTTCCTCATCCACAGTAAATTTTTTCCAAGCCATATGATCTTCAAATTACCAATACAAATGGGAATGGAATTAATAGTGGTGCCATATCTTTATAGGGAGCATCACATTTTTTGTGCCAGGAAGGCATACCTTTTATTCTATTAAACTGAGCAAAAGCCTTCTCCTGGGCCTCGTCTTCTCTGCACGGTGCCATCTTTTCAGGAATACATCATCATCAGAGTGCTTTGTCCCAGTGATGTATTACACTAATACATCTGTTGCTTTAATGATATATTAGTGTAATACCTTATCAGAGTGATGCATACCAATGATCTATTACTCAAAAGGTGGTGCCATTCAGGAATGAAAGAATTCACGGACATAGTCTGTGTAATTATAGAGATAACAGCCAACATACATTACACTGGAAGCTGCTTTCATGGAACCAAGAACACCAGTATTATTCTAACCTGTTTGGTGCCATTTTCTAGTGCCATTGCACTAGATTTGTAATGCTGAGGTTGTTACATCTCTTTTAAACCTTTTAAATATACTAAGAGCAACTACCATTAACCTTGGGTCACTGTGAAGCAGACTGTATCCAGTTACATTATTTTTACTGTATAGTAGTACAGTACTCACTTACCCGTAACCATATGAAACCAAGTAACATTAACCTCCAAATAGTCTGAAGAACATATCATATCTCATTGTAATAATCTGGGCTTCATTCTTTGCTTGACTTTAATTATTGTCCATTCTCAAACATATTCGATTACATGACAGTTGAACTCCAGCCTGTCATTAACTGTAGGCCCCTTTAATCTCAACCTTCATTTTCTTTACCATTACATTTTTTTTCATTACTTCAGCCACTGAAAAAGAGATTAAATTAGTCTGATTTACATTGTTTTGTGTAGCATGTTAATTAAGCATTTCAAAACATCATCCAGAGATTGTGGAAAGAAAACCCCAAGTTCTGTTTTTTAAAACTTTACTGTAAAAAAAGGAAAAAAATGTAAACCAATAACTTAAAAAAACTCAAAACTTGAATCTTTCTCCCCTCTATCTTAACTTCCTCACTAATTGGGTCCAACCTTCCTCACTAATTGGGCTTCCAAAGAGAAAGAGAATCAGAACCACATTTTTACTGCTGGTAATTTGACTGAGGTGTAAAGTATTGATTAGCTTATTTGTGTTTCCTCTAAATATGCCTTGCACCAAAGTGTGAAGAATGTTGCATAGCAGAAAATTAAGGCCTCCAACTTGTTTCAGATCATCAGAGCAGGGAAAGGTGTGTAGGTTCCTCTAGAATTTTTGCCAAATAATCCATCACAAAACAATCAGTAACACAAATGAGGGAGAAAGGGACAGGCAAAGTATTTTTAGTATGTAAATACTGGGATTTTTTTTCCTCTTCACTTTCTCTTCTGTTATCTTCAGCTTCATTGCTGGTGACAAGTATCATTTTAATTTGCAGAGAGGGTTGCTAAAGCAACTTTCAGGAATGTATTTAATCAGGTGGCAAACTGAATTCACAGAAGCTGTAATGGGGATACAGTATGATGGATGCAGAACATCCTACTCTTTATATTCCTACTAATTCCTACTCTTTACATTCCGTCCAAGATCACCCAGCTGACATGTGACCTTCCAGTTCAGAAACTGCTGACCTAGATCCTTCTCCTGCCCCCTGGGAGGATGATGGAGCAGAAGCTGTCTTTGTAAGGGTCTGATGGATGAAGTAAACTGCACTCATCTGGAGCAAGACCAAGTAGTAGAGCTTGTGTACGTGTTATGGGCGGGCTAACGCAGGAGGTGGCATAACAGGTTATAGTAGAGGGTGAGACCTGTGGCTGTGCAAACCAGGCAGCAAGAGACAGATCAGTGCAGAATGTCTGGGCCACCAAGTGGCAGTGATATTGATGGGGGTCAGAAGGCTTGTCACAGCCAAACTAAGCCTTGGTTTGTAAAGTGCCAGGGTTTGAGAGGAGCTTGCTACAGCTGAGTGTCACAGTCATTGTCCTGTGAAACACTTGGTATTGGTTCTTTTATTTCAACTGGGGGGCGGGGCGGGGAGTTGGGTTTTTTTTGTTTTGGCTTTTTTTCTTTTATATGATAATCTCACTTATAATCTAGGAACTCACGGGTGGGGCTATTGCTACCTGATCTCTGTCAGAGGTGGAAGCAGCCTGCTAGTATGGAAATGCAAGAAGTACAGCTGCAGTGAAAAGGAGTTCCTTCAGCAAGAATCTGTGGCAGATTTATTCTGATCAAGAAACCTGCAAGTTACTTAATTGCATCTTGCAGGTGAGGGAAGGGGAAAGGCTGAGAAATGGTTGGAGAAACCGTAAACCTCAGCAGTGCTGACCTCCAGGGCCGGGCTAAAAATCGGTATTTTACATGAAAGTAAAAATTGCTCAAGTCACTGTACTAGGATATTTGCAAACTTTCCTACACTTCTTATCTGAGGAAACTGGTTGTTTCATCAGTCTTGAAAACCTTTGCTTTCCATAGTGCTGGCCTCCTGGTTGTGGTGGGTCTAGTACCCTCCTTGTACAAGTCTGATCTATGACAGAAGCCTTCCAGAGTGTTATTAGGAAACACAGTAAGAGCTAATTCTGATAAACTGCAGGTGAGCAAATAGACCTTTGTGTAACTTGCCTTGTGTGCTGAGCAATTGGAAGGGACAGATTTGGAATGGGAAGAGAGACTGGCAGGTGGGCTTCTGATACTGTCTCTCTTCTTGTGTACATGCTTGCAGAGCTTATGCAATAACATGCATATTAACAGCTCATGATGTGTAATATATTTAGGATCAACAGTCAGTAAGGCAGGGGGTGTGTTAGTCTTTTCTTGAGAGGTGGGGATCTTTGTGGAGAAAGAGAATAGAGTGAAATGTTTAATAGTGTTCAGTGGCCTAGGGGACTGCAGGCAAAGTGTGTGGTCTGAGTCGGCGTGGCTTTAATGGCCATTCAGTCATAGGCAGCTTTAGAGGTGCAGTTTGTGGGGTCTTTGGGAACCCATCTGAATGATGAGTGACTTTGGGTTTTTGTTTTCCTGAGTTAATTTTAGCAACATCTGTTGTCCAATCTTGTTCGCTGTGTGCTGCAGTGTGGTGCTAGTGTGGTGCAGAAAAGAAGGAATGATAGACAAGGTGGGTGGCAATTGCTTACATTTGCTCACTCTGTACTGCCACTGAATGTCAAACCACACCATGTTACTAGGCTATGTCAGACTGTGTGTGATGGCCTAGGACACAGCACTCCTGTTACTTAAATGCCATCCATTCTAACTAAATGGCATCGCTTTTAGTTAAAGGAATTACAGTTGATTTTTAAAAGTTGTAGTTTGTCTTTAAGCTGGGTTTAGGAACCTACACATTTGATGTTTTGAGTTGAACTAGTCTTTCAGTTCTCCCTGTAGTCCATGGAGAGAGCAAGACTTCTCCAGAGAAATTCAGCCTACCTTCCATGGCATGGGGCACAATTGCCAACTGGTACTGCTTAATTCTCTCTTTTGAACACAGGTAACCTAGAAATCTAGGCTACATTAAATGACTGTCTCTCTATCATAGTGAAGATTAGCAGAATTTGTGTTTGTTCTCTATTGCTTAAAACTCCCCAAGCCTGATATGTTCCATTCATTTCAAAAAGCTTTGAAAAAAAACCTGACCATGTCTGAAACTCTCTCAACAGCAAAGTGGCCAGATTAGCTGGAATTGGTTTGAGAGGGGAGAAATGTGAGGTGACACTCAAGCTCTGACCTGTGTTCCTTTGGTACAGGTTGCTGTCTACACAACACAGTCCCCAGCAAAAGTTTAGTGTATCAACCTCAGTTTTGTGTTTTCAAATTAAAAAAACAGCCAAACAAAACAAAACCTTTAAACAATAAGATTGCAAATCTGAACTGGAAAATGGTAATGCAGAAAGTGAAATCAACAGAAGAGAAGGAGGAGGAGGGGGTGCCAGGGCATCAGAAATGGGCCAGCAGTCACTTAATCTGGATCAAGAACAGCTAGCTGAGTTTGCCTTACTATGTCTTAACAGCTGGTCTGCAAAATGTAGTGGCTAAGGTGAAGGTATATGATTAATTCTGCTGACTCTGTTATGGGAAAATTGATTTCTGGCAAAGGGATAGAAAGAGCAGTTGGGGAAGTAAAATGGCTCAAACCTTGGAACAATTTGCTTCTGTGCACAAGA
Organism: Lophotriccus pileatus; assembly: GCA_035583135.1. NCBI lineage: Eukaryota > Metazoa > Chordata > Aves > Passeriformes > Tyrannidae > Lophotriccus > Lophotriccus pileatus. Next base: position 14,954,347 of record JAWWES010000133.1, read on the forward strand.
AGGCTAACAATCGTTAGCCTTCACGAGCAAGACCCCAGCTATGAGCAGATCAGTGAAGATTTTGTCATTGATTGAATTGGGACCAGGATTTCACTATAATTACTAATTATGGCAAATGTGCAACAGTTGGGTTTCTGCTTGGAGCTGAACTGTTTACTTCTGGGTAGGGTTTTCTTAGCTTTTCAGGATTGGAAGCAGGGCTCATAAATCCCTTTGCTAATTGCTTTTGAAAGGTGTAACTTAAAAAGTAGGATTTGGCTGATGAGGACAGATGCATGGAAGGGCTATTCAAGCAAATGAATGGTGAGTTATTTCCCCTTCAGGCTCCTCAGGCACTGCATGCTGACCTAAGTGCACTAAATAACTGCATAACGTATTTGTGGATATGTAGTCAAGTACAGTAGAAAAAGCTGATTAAAAAAGAAAAAAGAACTTGTAGCAGAAAAGGGTTTTTCTATAAATGCTGACATTATGTCAGTGATAAATACAAGCTTTCTCTTCTCGTGTTGACATGATAGCCATTTCTAGTTATAGATACTTCTTGGGGAGAATTTTTTTTTTCAGAATAGATTTCTTCTCTTCCCACTCTAGCTGGTCTCCAGAGAGCTGTGATAGTCAGTGAAAGATATATAAGCCTAGAAAACAAGATCACAGAGCTGGCTGCTTCATCAGAACAATTGAAAAGAAACTTAAAAGTTGAGGTTATGCCTATTAAGTAGTCTGAGAAACAGCTGTTTTTCACTTGAAAAAAATTACCATTTGGGAAAAGGGTGCAGAGGACTTTTGATTTATCAAAAGTTGGTTTTCTTTAACAGTATTGATTTAGCTGACCAGCTGAATATCCCAAAGCAAGTCATATATGTACTGGCTAGTGGACCCATCCTCTGAAGCAGAACACAAACATACTTGTAGGATTTCAACATCAGCATTTCATCCACCTTTTTCCCTAGCCCCTACTCCTTCAGCAGGGAGGTTGTGGGGGAAAGAAAAAAAATAAAAATAGTTGGGATATTCCACCGAAGGGAGGAAAAATAATACTTTGATCAGCTGCACCTGTAAGTCTTGATCGGTGGATAAGCAGCCTGGCTGCCACTTGAGTCTGTCTTGGAATGCCCCTTGGTTTGCATTGTCTTCTGGCCTGCTTAGTTTCCTTCAGAAGGAAACTTGTGCATGGAGAGGCAGAGTCTGGTCGCTGGGACAACTTCTCTGAACTGCAGAAGCAGACTAAAACAGACTGTCAGGAAGGTAACTGAAGACTAATTGCAAAATCCCATTACTTCAGCTCCTTAGCATTTGTCCTATACCTTTACAGGATGTTTGCATCAAACAAAAATATTTTCTACAAAAGTAAACTGAATTGAACTGAAAGTGATGGTGAGAAAGATGCAAGGAGTTGCCCCACACTTCTGCTGGCCAATACTGTGTTCAGGGGTTAGAGTTCAACGATTGGTTTGTTTGTTTTGGTGTTTTGTTTTTTTAAAAAAAGGAAGCCAAAACCCAAACCTACCCAGCCTCCTCTCCCCTAAACTTTACCTACATCTTGAACTGTAAATAGGAGAAAAAAGCCTTGGGTGCTGTTTAGCTCTGAAAGCACTTAAACTTACCTTTCATTGTTAAAAGTTCTCCAGATTCAAACTGAGACTGACCCATAACACACAGGTTGACCAGTGAGTGTAGTTTAGCCTAACCTGAATCAAGCACATGTCCACCAGCACTCATTTCTAGAGGCAGTCATGAGAATTTGGGCTGCTTAGTAAAGGCACTGGTCACTGCTGTTTTCTTCCAGATCAAAGGAGCAGAGGAGAAGGGAAGAAGCTAGAAGAAGGGTTGATGACACACAGTCTTTTGTACTGTTGCCAATTCTTAGTGAGCTCCAGGAAACAGGTAAGCTAAATTCAGTTTATTTCTTTCTTGAAGGAAAGCGTGCACATACTAACTGATATTTGGGTACGTCAGGTGGGGAAACTTGTTGAGGAAAATGCACAAACAACTAGTAAGAGTAATATCCATTTATACTAGCCCTAGGCAGCTTCTCAGTGTATGGGTTGGTCACGCATTCAGTTCTGAGGCACCTACACTCATGAGCTATGTGGGGACCTCAGTTGCCTAACACAATTCTGGATTCTGCCCCAAAGGTAAGACTACAAAGAGATCAATTTTTTAACAATTTTTTTCTGTATTTGTGCATTGTTGGATGCTTTCTCTCACATTCAAATGTGACTGCATCAGCAGTGCTAGTACTATGGCCAACTTAATAAAATCAAATGAACAAGCAGAAAGTGCAGACATGCGGAAATCATTCTCTGGTTTTAGTGGTAAAAGTACCAATTTTCTAGATGCTTAGTAAATGATAATCAAAAAGGTAAAAATGGTATAACTAAAAAAGGCTAGTAGTAACAACTGGAACCTTGGCTCCTAAATCCAGGGTGAGTTGGCAGAGGGACTCCTTTATTTCCAGTATGTGTCCTCCAAATCTGGACTTTGAAAACCTACTGGTTTAGGATTGTACTATCAACAGACTACTTATTTACCAACAGGATAATGAGGTAGCTGACTGCATGTTTTTCTCCTCTTTGGCAGATTTGAAGTGAAAGAAAGGTATTTTAGGCTAACACATTGTACTTGCCATTACAACAGTCAAAGAGGGTGTGCAAGAGCGGTTAGGGAATCTCAGCTGATGGGCAGCAACTTATTAAACCACAATAACTTACCACATGGACTTATCTATATCCTAATTTTTTTGTCTAACTTTCTCTGATGCTGCTATGGAGTGTGTGCATTATTGCAGCAGTTGTTCTCTGTGCTTTACTGGCTGGTAGTAACACTGATGTTACTGTGAAGAACACTGATGTCATGTGAAGAAGGGTCTCAGATAGAAATTGCAGTGCCAGAAAACTTGTTTTGGCAGTTGAATGGTTAACAGCATTAGCATTTACACATTTGACTGGTTTGAGATTAGTGGGGGAAATTCATAACTTCTCCAGAGTCTCATTCACATCTTCTCTGTTAATTCACGTCTTCTGCATTAATAACGAGCAGTTCCACAGCTAAACCCACATGAAAATGGCCCAAGTGAAAGCTACTGCTCAGGTAGCAGATCTGACACAATATTGGACTGGAGAAGCCTGAAAAGTGGGAAGGCATCAAGGGACAGACAACAGTTTTGGCTCGCTAACAATTTAGTAGAGTATGTGAGGAGACTTTAAAAAGTGCAGGTGGACATGCTGTTCTACTATGTTGTTTTCTTTAAAACATTGCTACTCATGTTGTAGTTTTAATTAAGCAAAGGGGAAAAGCTGGCTGCTAAACAGAACACCTTTGAGCACATATTGAAGCACAAACTGAGCCGTGCAAATACACTACCAACCAGTTTGGGGTACTTTTAAGATGGCATCAAAGAAATCTTCTGGTTTTTTCGTTTTTGTTGGAGGATTTCCCTCTAATTCTTATGTTCATTTACTCAAAAACTGACACTACTATATGGTTGCTGAAGGCCTGCCTGAAATTTTGCTCTAATCATGTAATTTTTAGTGATTCAGCATATTTAACAGAGGAGCAGAAATAGTCATGTAACAGACTGTTGCACCTGTTTCTAGCTGACTTGGCGTTTTTGTTTGCTTTTGGTGTTTGTTTTTTTTTTTAATGGTACTTTTTTTAAACACAAAGAAACTAAGCATTTCCTTTGACTATCATCAATACCATTAAGAGTCACTCTGCAAGAATCAGAAATAAAGACAGAAGCAAGAAAAGCTTAAGTTAGGGTCGGAATCTCCCAGTAGGCTCCAATATCGCAATAGAGCCGAGTACAGACGTCCTTAAACTTGCTTCTGAAGGTGCTGCCCGCGGTGTGTGCCAGCGAGGTGATTCTGACCCCTCTGTCCATCCTCATCCTGTCCCGATCCAGGGCGGCTCTGGGAGGGTGCACAGCTACCGGGGAGAGCTTGTACCTCCGGGGTGGGGATGTGCCCGGGGGCGGCTGGAGCGATGCCCCACAGTGCCCACACCTCCCACTGACACCGCTGCCACCTCCCCGCCCTGAATGGCAAAGGCAGGAGCCCCCCCGAGTTTTCCCCTCGGAAAAGGGACCTGCAGAGCCAAGGGAGCACCATGGGAGAGCAGCACTGCTCCGGGCAGGCTGTCTCCCCTCACCCGGTGCCAGTTTCCTTCTCTTCAGGCTCATTACAGAGGTGTGGTGGGTCTCAGCACACAGCCATGTTTTGGGCTGATTGAAAGGCAAGCTTGTCCTTGCTTAGAAAGATGCACAAATCACTGAAATCGTGCAGGATTTTTAATTCCTGCACCCATAAATAAGTCATTCTTATCTTCAGTATTCTTAACCTTATCACTAGGAAACAAGTAGTGGCCTGTAACCTGATCTTTCTGCACTTGTGACTTTGCTGTCCTATGTGTTTTGGCACAGCCTTTTCCCTCAGCAGACTTTTTCCCTTTTGTGAGTAGGTTTTTGAGTACAGGCCTTAGGATGTTGCTGGTCTTAAAGAACTGGTGGGCAAGGCCTGAAGAGTTGCGTGGCTTTTGGATGTGGGCCATGAAAGAAGCATCTTCCTTCCAAGTGTCTGCTAGCATAGGTGCCTCAGCCTGGGGTCTGACCAGGTACAGTCCCTTAGGACAGACCTCTGGAGGCCCTTGAGGTTTCTTTAATGGTTTTTTTGTGTGTTTTTTTTTTTTCTTTCCCAACACTGTGGCAAAATCATTTGATGCCACTTTGTCTATAAGACAAATGTGCCAGTAAAAACCTGAGGCTCAGTTGTAAAAGGAGCAGCTGAAATGAGTAAGAGACTCAGTAGTACAGGAAACCTCACTGGGAACAGTGTTACTGAGGTAATGGAAGACTTTAACAAGGCCTGGAGATGAGCAGTTTGTCAGGGAAGATCAGTTTGAAAAGTATAGTCGACCCATTTTGAAAGACGCTGGACAAGAGAAGTCTTCGTACTGCAGGAAGCTGTTGAAGGCATGGCAAAGGTGGAGGTGGGAAAGAGTTTGGTAAGGATGGTTGATTTTTAATAATGAACTAAGCTAGAAACTTTGAAATAGATAGGATGGTCAATCAGAAAAGGAACATAAAATCAGGTGTTCATGTAGATTAGAAGAATGTTCTGGGACGGGATGAAGGGGAGGGATGTGCCTCAGTGTAAAGATAAAATGGGAGAAACTGGGACATGCAAAGAACTGGATGAGGCAATAGTTTAGAGGTAACTTGGGGAAGAGATAGAGGGGCCCTAAGCCTAAAAGGTTCGTAAGTTAGATATTACATGATGAGGTGACAATTTGTCAGCTAAAACATTTGAGCTGTCAAACCAGAAGTCTTCAGACTTTCCTTGTAACCTAAAATGTCTTCATCTTTTTAGCATCTTTTGGAGGAATTTGGGTGGGGTTTGGATGATATTTTAGTTTTGTCTTTTTTTTTTTTTTTTTAATATTGGAATGTGGAATACCTAGCTGTAGGTAACTTGTTGGACTTTGTTCTTTTATAATAACTCAGATGTACTGAGAGCATAAATTTGGTAAAAGAGCATATATTTGGTAAAAGACCACGTGTTGTGAAGATCTCCAACAATGTCAGCAACAAAGGATGACAGTCTTCCTACTTTTATAGTCTCCAGTGAAGAGTGTTTGGAGTTCTCAACATTTTTGATAAGTTTGTTTAAAGCTATAGAAGAGAGGGAAATAGGTGGGGGGTCAGACTTGACCCAGCATCCTTGATTAGCATACCCAGTTGGGCAGCAGAAGGAATTATGTCTGACATGCTATCACAGCTGTGGGGACTGGAGGGTTGTATGAATCATATCAACCTAATAAACTCTGAAAAGGAGAGTTTCTATCATATTTTCTGCATTACCCTTCTCCACTGTGCAGCCTTTCTTTTTTTACACTAGAAGATGAGAAAGACATTCCACACTCTTCCTAATCTCTTCTCCATCATGGTACCTTCTCCAGTGCTGTTTTCTCTTGGAAAGCTGCACTTGAGTACCTTCTTGGCCCTCTTCCCAATTGTTTTGCTATTTAAATGATGACTTAAAAGCCACTGATTTTGGGTTTTTTTTCACTGTGTAAATGAAAGCATCGCAGTACCTCCCTCCTGAATTTACATGATACAGCTCTTCTAGGGTTCATAAGGCAACCAAAATGTTTTGTTTCTGATGGACACTGTTCTTGACACCTTGAGGTAGAGGCTATATAACTTACTCTTTATTGAGACAACAAAGTCTTACTTGTTTTCTTATTAGTAGCTATTCAATATGTTGGAACGAATAAAACCTCCAAAACATAATTAAAATTTCCAAGAAAACCGAACAAAAACATCTTAAATCTTGTACAAGTCTGTGTCCTTGCTGGACCTCTTCTCTAACATTTGTTCATTTTGATTCTTCCCTTTTATCCCCTGTTCGATGACCTTCCCAAGATGAAGTGGGAGATCCATACCTTCTCTGGCTTGGCAGGGAATACTTACTCTTCAGGCTCCTATCATATTGCACTGATCAGGTTGTGCAAAATCACTGCTGTGTAGGAAATATGGAAAAAGTACTCCTCTACTTCATCTTCTCTCTTCCCCTTTTCCTTCTTTAATACAAAAAATTGTGGAAATTTTTTGTTGGGGGCAGCAAGGGGGGGATATACAAAGGGAGAAACAGATCCACTCAAATGCTTTCAAGTCTATTCTTCTACTTTTCAGACCCTCAACTCTTCATTCATACAGTTGCTTTTCGAGGAGGGAAGCATACAGAGGGGCAAACCCCCTGCCCCACAACTCCTTCATTTTGTTGTAGTTCTGGGGAGGGAAGAGATGTGTGAGAGCGTGTTCCGTGGGTCCGTGACTCCATCTGCAGGCAAGAGCACGCTACTCTCTGCCGAGAGCCACCATGACCTCTGTGCAGCACTGAGCCCCTCAGGTCTTGAGTGACATTGCTGAAATCAGCTGGTGTTCCTCAGTGTACAGCAGTATCTGTATCCATCTCAAAAGCTAAATGAGAAAAAGAGCAAGCAATAAGGAGTCAAATTATATGGGTATCTCACGAATCTTATTTCTGTGACCTGGGCACCTTTAGTGCCAACAGCCAGCATATATGAGGTATTGTATGAGTAAGCTTATGTTCCTACTGGTAAAAGGAGAGAATTGCACTAAGGAAGTATGGCTGCAGGTTAGAAAGAAAAGCAATTAAATCCTGTGGCCACAGCACCTATAATATACCAGGTATGTGTTGATGATAATGGTTTGCTGGGAACAGCAGCCTTAAAATTCTACATCTAGCTTCGTTGGTGAACCACCACAGGCAGAGTGCATGTCCCCAGCTGAAAGGTGGAGGTAATGATGCTTTGCAAATGTCTGAGAAAAAAGGACATCAAACTTCCAGTGCTTGCATTATAGAAGTATTAAAAACACAGTCACTCTTCTACCTGCTCTGCAGTTATAGCTTCATTTAGTTAGTATAATCTTCAGGCTAGGAACCATATTGAGGGAAAAGTGAGGGAGTAAAACACCAATCATGGTTTCAAAATAGTCAGTGAATGTTTTCTGCTAAGCAGCTCATAAACGAGTAGGAATTTTAAGAATAAGTATTTGGGCATTAAAGGATTCTGGATATCATAAGGGTGGTTTTGGTGAAGAGTCATAATGGCTAAAAAAACCCTAGTGGAACACTTGTATTCTGTAAACTACTCCCATAAGACCAGACATGAATACCATGTTTAGGAAACAGTAAATGCTCATGTTACAACACTTTCACAGGACCATTTAGATTGGGAGGGTCCTCTTGAGATCTAGGCCAGTCTCACTGCTCAAAAGGATAAGCTAGAGCATTTACTGTTCTTCAGGCAACCTCTCTGAGCAACCTGTGCCAGTGTTTGACTATCCTAATGGTAAAAAAAAAAAAAAAAAAAAATCTTTTCGTGTGTTCAGATGGAATTCTGGTGTTGTTTGGTTTCATTTTGGAGTGGGTTTTGGTTTGGTGGTTTGTGGTTTGGTTGTTTGTTTGCTTTTTAAATTTGTACCCGTTGTCTCTTATCCTGGCAATGGACACTGCTGAGAAGATTCTGACTCCTTCAACTTCATTCCCGCCCATCAGACATTTGTACAAATGGATAGGATCCCCCTAAGCCTTCCCTTCTCCAGACCAGACAGCCTTAGCTCTTTCAGCCTCTCCTCACATGGCAGGTGCTCCTGTCCCTTATTCATCTTTGTGGCCCTGAGTGGAGGTGCAGGATCACCTCCCTTGACCTGCTGACAATAGTTTTCCTAATGGTGGCCCTCTTGGCCACAAGGGTGCATTGCTGGCTTGTGATGACCTTGATGTTTACCAGGATCCCAAACAAAGCTGCTTTCTAGCTGGTAGATGCCTAAGGATGTGCTAGTGCCTGGGGCTATTCCTCCCTACATGCTGTATTTCCCCTTTTGAATTTCATTACGCTCCTCTCTAACTGCTTCCCCAGCCTGGTAGTACTTCTGAAAGATGGCACAACCACCTGGTGTATCAGCCACTCCTTCCAGTTTCATATCATCTACAAACCTGTTAAGGGTGCACTCAACTTTCTCATTGAGGATGCAATCATCACCTTTTTTTGTGTGAAAATGTAAGCTGCTTCCCTCCAGGTAGTACTGCTTTTCCTTTCTCCCTACTCATGAATTTTGTGCTACTCTGTGTGGTTTTTCACTATTATTAGTCTATTTCTTATGGAAAAATAATTTGCATCTTACTGTAAACTACAGACTTGAAAACACTGAGTGGCCTTAGAGTTGCTGAAAAGCAGGGGCTAGAAACAGTATTTGCATCAAACAGTGCTATCAGTGGTTAAGGAAACTAGACTTTATTGCTAGTATCTCAAAAGACAAATAACCTTTTCCTCTGTGTTGTACAGTCCGACGGGGAAGTGCCAGGGCAAGGAGAGATTTCCTACAGGAGGGGACTGGCTGCATGACTTCATGCTCAGCAGGCAGTGGTGACAGGAGGCTGACTTGCAGCCCAAACCCTTCTGCCTGCCAGTGGGTGAGGTCTGATTACTGAGAACATGCACTATGTTTGAGTATAGCTGACTGCCCTGTGAAATTCATCACACCAGGCAGATGAACTCTGCTAGAAGCTTCCTCTCCACAGACCCTGCCTCTCCCTTGCCTTAATGCGTTTCTTTTCCCTGAAAACATAAAATCTTGGCACCACCATGTTTCCTTGTCTCCCAACTGCCCTTCTATCTCACCCTTCTTTAAGCTCTTAAGGTATTCCATAGCTGGCATCGGTACCATTAGCATCGCCTTTTGTGCCTGCCTTCCTCCTGCTGTGTTTCTGGTAAGGTGCTGTCAGAGAGAGAGAGAGGAGTTTGGCAAATGCACGGTCCTAGATGGTAGATGGGCTCCTTGGGATCTTGTCAGTTCTCATGATCCAGAGCAGTCTCTGTATCACTCCAGTGTTTTAACAACAGAAAACCAGCTAGTTAATTGAGAAACCAGAATTGATTTCCCTGAGGAATTTGCCACCTTGCTGGTGCAGCAGAGACTCTGCCTCTCAGTGTACATGTAACAAGATGTTTAAAAACTTAGACACACTTCCATTTAGCAAACAGCTGTGGCTTGAAATGCTGTTGCCTTGCTACTTAACTAAGCTGCAAGACGTCACAATGAAGTAAATAGGAGGCCAAATGCATTCTGTTTTGACAGTTTGGGGGTGGTTTTTCCAGGAGGATGGTAGTGCCTTTAACCATGGCAGGTGTTTGCTAATGGGGCTGTGCCTAAATTTCCAGTTAACCAGTGACTAGCAAACTATTAAGAAGTAAAATGACAGAGGGAGTTCTCTGGGTCTCACTCTGATTTAACTTAGACCATTCTTAAGGTGGGATAAAGTTATTGATTTCAATGCATTTAAATGGAGAATATAAACCAGTGCTCAGAATTGGAGCAGACATTTATCCTTTTTTGTTTCCACATTTGTAACCGTAATAGCCCTGAGCTAAGTGTTCCAGTCCTCAGTTGACTAAACATATTCTTTTCATCACTTCAGAAATTACTTAGTGCTTTATGTTGTAAAATATTAATTTATTTTTTCTATATTTAATCTGTACTGGGAAGATTTTGCTTGCTTGGATTTGGGGGAGAAATTCTGCATTTCAGGTGCCTGTAGACTTAAGTCCAATAGTCCTAGGCTCAAGTGACTAGTTGATGGGTTGGTTGGTTGGTTAGCTGGTGGTTTTTTGTTGGGATGTTTAGTTGGGTTTATTTTTGTGAAATAGGCTTACAGAAAAGGGCTGTGAAGAGGTGCTATAGTGAATTATGGAACTGAAAAGTCAACTGCACTTATGGTAAGGTAAGAATCATGAAACATCTTTGGTAAATCTGAAGAAGCATCCTATGGTATTTGAATAACAACAAAAGCATGTGGACACTAATGTGTGATCCAATGTATTTCTGGCCTGTAATATTTAGTATTGTATATCAGCATGGGTTTAAGGCCACCAACTTCAAGTGTTGATTAATTTTTTTTTAAATTGAAATTAGGAGCTGTATCACCTTTCCTAGGTAGTGTGCTATACATTTATGCAGTTAGTACAGCTGAAAAATATAAACACCATGGTTCCTCTGAAGAAATACTAATATGCTAAATTTGCATTTCAACTAGAAGCATTTTGTGTTGAAATTTTGAAGTTATGACAGCCAGTAGGTTTACCAACATTTAGGCTAGATTCTGAGAAAGCACTGGTTGTGGTTTAGTGAGGAGATGCAGGTTATACTGAACTCCTTCCTGATGCCTCTTCACTCTGAGGCTGCGAGATTGTAGTGGAATTCATGAAAATCTTGGTCTTTAAGGACATTTCTGATTCAGTACGGTCTTTGTTTACAAGCGTGGCATAGGCAGCTAAAGAGTTGGGAGAGCACTGCCAGGGATTTCCAGGGTTGCAAAAAGAGTTTTTGCCTGGAAGGGGCTGTGGCACTTTCATTTTCCTTTCATTTTAAGAAGGAAAAGGTTGACAACTTTGGGGAAGAAGAACTTCATTGCCTTTTACAAAAGCTAGAGCCTATGTCTGTCATTTAAGATCTGCTGGTTATGCAAATGCATCTCCCACATGTAACTGTTTATGAGTTCCAAGATGATACTCATCAGACAGCAATGGCTTCTGATCATTGTTCATTTGCCTTTGTGGAGTTGGTTGGTAGCCTTGCCAGTCACTAACTTGTCATTATTTACTATTAATACAAACCCACTAGTTAATGTGATTTTCTTACAGAGCATTTGCAAACATGGCTGATGGTATCCATGAGCTGTTCATCCCTTTGCATTTGCTTTTTAAATGCTTTAGAGCAAAGAGAAGGTTTTATAATCAAATCTTGTTTGCTGGATTGAATCATAGTTACTGCTAAGCATAGAAATATTGACATCAATTAAAATAGAAAAGAGGAGTAGGCTGTTAGGGGTATCCTGCAACAGGTGTGAGAGAGAGATGATAATTTCAATGAAAACCAGAGAGCCTCATGTTATACATGGAAGATACAGAGGCTGTAGGCAAATACCTTCTGTGTTCAATAGGAAATTAAGCCAAAGATAGGAGTACCATTAAAAAGAGCGTATGGAGCCTGAAAAACTCTTGTCTGCATGCTCAGGGGCACACACAGCTGATCTGACCATCATTTTGGTAGGCTATACTTTAAGTAGAGGTGGCCACATTTTGGTTTGGAGGGCCCAAGAACTGGTTAAAATGGTCCCATTTTTCCACTCACTACACTTGTTTAAAAAAATCTGAGCCTGGGAACAGAACTCTTTAAAGTTTCAAAGAATAAAGCAAGGATGCCAGCTAATTTTTAAGTTTCTGTTTAGAAAACCTTTTCAAGTATTTTTTACATTGCATAAAGACAATTTGGATGCTAGATACCCTGCAAAGGTTTTGAGAATGTTACATCATTTATTACTGTTTAAAACCTTATTTACTCAATTTGTTTCATTTTTCTCATGTGTAAGTGAAGAAAATATTTACTTTGTTCAAGAGTGGATTCTGAAGCTGAACTTAATTCATATGTGTAACTAGATTTGGTGTTTGGAAGGTGCCATACAATCATTACTTATTAATAGAAGGACCTGCAGAAGCAATGCATTATTTATATTATGTTATCTGTGGAAGAATTGCAACTATTTTCTTGTGTTTGGACTAAAAATGTTCAAAAGTGTGGTCAGCTGACTTAAATCTTTTTTGTACTGTACCACCAAACACATAAAGGAAGATTATTTTTTAAATGGCATTATGGCCTCAGTCATCTTCCTTAAACCAATGTGTAAAATAATTCAAAATTAGGACTGATGTGCCTATGATTTCAATGTGATGGCTGGATACTATCTATTGACTAGGACAATATGTGGAGTAATGCAACTAGCCAGGATAGATATGAGGAACCAGGTTGTTCCCAAATGGAGTATTTCCAGGTGTGGAGTTAGAAACCCTTCAAAGCTTGAGTATATTAAGTTTCTCCCTGATAATTCATCCAACCACTGGGATTTCTTTCACTGCAGAACACGCTTAAGTCTTGGCTCACTAAGCTCCCAGGCAAACTGTTGGGATGTCTATGGAAGCCAAGGTCACCCTCAGAGAGATTTAATGCTGCTCTATAGTGTGCCAGTCCCCATGGCCCTCTCAGAGAGCTGTGTTCCCATAGCGTCTTTGCTGCAGCCACCTCAACTCCCCCTCGAGGGGTTTTCAAATGATGGAGGGGGAAAAAAACCCCACACAGCATATTGTAAATTAATGCTGACAATGTCAACATTAATTTACGTGGCAGAAACGCATGAGGAGTAGAGGCTGGAAAGAGTGACAGCGCAGAACATGGTATTTCCTTTGTCCCATTCTCCTAGAGCACCTGAAGAAGGGCTGCCACAGCAGCTGTGGATCGTATCACAGGGCCAGTACTCTTTCCCTCTCCAGAATGGCTACTTTGTGGCCTCTTGCACTGGTAGGATCATTCAGATGCTGATCACAAAGCTAGCTCAGTTCAACACAATTGACATTAGAATGTATTTAAAAAATAAGTAAGTAGGTTCAGCATTGCAACTCTTATTAGTGAACAAAGTCCTGTTGTTAGTCCCAGGCATGTCAAAGTTGAGGTTAGTGAGCAGTAGTAAGGAATGCCTCTGATATTTTTGGTTATCACTACCAATGCTGTACAAATCTCCAAAACCAGTATAAACTGGAGAACTGAGGGAAAAGACAGGGCCTAAATATTCTGAGGAATTCTGACTCTGGTGCTCTTGGTCATGAGCAAGAGTTAGGCAGCTGTTTGGACTCATCTCTCCCCCCAAGAAATCTCTAGTATTGTCAGTTAGGCACCTTGGTTTTTACTTCTGGATTAAAAATAAGTAAATCTCTCCATGAACATGAAGTATTTTAGCTGTATTGTGAAGCGATAAACCAGGTGAAGTCAGGAGGAGTCTGGTTTTTTCTCAGCGGATGTGTACATGTGGTTTTGAAACTCAAAATTGCACACACATGACCTCAGATTATCATACATACAATCTTTTAAGTCTTATTTAGATTTTTTTTCCTGTAGAAAGGATAATTGCGGCTGTGAAGTGGGTATAAGATTATGTGAAACCATTCTAAATGGAGGTGATTAAGAGTGTAAGTTGACTGTTTTAAAACATTTAGGTTGTGAATTTGCTTGTTTGTGTTTTTGTAGGCAGCTGTTTATTTAAAAAAATTTTTTTGAAGTTAGGATAGAGAATGGTGTGATAAAATGATGAGTCAGGTTGTCAAAAGCAAAAAAATTCTCACAGGTATACATGCTAGAATAACGCATATTTTTTTTAGTTTTGCAACATCTGACTCATGATTTCTATTATGTATTCTGCTAAGTTCAAAGTTTTCTTACACAAAGAGAGAGCTATATGAAACAACCATGCTTCAAATCATTTTACTTCAATTGTAGTAACAGGTTTTGGAGTTTAAATCATTAAGAACCTCTGTGTGAACTTTTATCCAAATGACTTCAAGTCACAAAGAGAGCACTTCTCTTTCACGGAGTACCTTTTGTGCTTTAGTGAGACCCAATCCCTCTTCTATTTTTTTTCCCCACCTTCATGTCTGTCTTTGAAGAAAGATGTGTGATTTGTGAAGTAATGAAAGTATGTATCAGTTAATGAAAACTGCTATCCTGGCTTCATAGTGCACACTGGAATCACTTCAGGATAAAGCTTCGTATACCTGCATTATAGCAGGGGGAAAAAAAAAGTAAATTTCAGAAGTCCAGGTTGCTGTGTGCACTGTAGAAGTATCATGTAGCAGTTAAATCAACCATTAGGGGTGACCTAATCTTGATTTCCTCCCCCCTACACACACACACACACACACTCTCAAGGAGTTGTGATTTTCACGCTGCTTGCATTCTTCCCACTTTTTAAAACCTGCATTAGAAATCCTCAGAATACCAACTTGCCCACCTTCCCTTCTTGCTTATTTTGTGTGCTTATTTTGGCACGGAGGGAGTCGTATATAAACCCTCTTCTTGGGGGGGGGGGGGGGGGGGGGGGGGGGGGGGGGGGGGGGGGGGGGGGGGGGGGGGGGGGGGG
>JAWWES010000133.1:14972000-15048307 GCA_035583135.1 Lophotriccus pileatus
GAGTTCGGCGTGTTTTATTGGTTTTTTTTTTTTTTTTTTTCTTTTTTTTTTTTTTTTTTTTTTTTAAAATTACACGGCCTAATCTGTAGTTCTTTCGGATTAATTTTTTTTTTTTGTTCAGCTCACGGGAGGAGTTTGGCTGTTGGTTTGTTTTTTTTTTTTTTTCTTCCTGGTGTGTGATACGCACACACGCTGTTATGTCCCACATGAACGCTTACTTTTCAGTGGGATTTTTAAAATTTAATTTCTTTTGCAACTGAATTAAAAGCCTGTTATTTTACAATAATAAAACTTCAGATCACTCAGAATAATAGTGTTCTAGGTTCAGCAAATGCCTTGGTATTCGGTATGCAGATGTTATAAATAGGGGGTCTTTCTTTGGGTGTTGGGGGGTTTTATGTTTTTTGTGTGGTTTTTTTTTTTGTTTTTTAGCAACATGTTGCTTTAATGGGTGCTCAGTGTAAAATGCATTTTTATTCCGCAGTTCTCGCTGGTTTTAGCAATACATTTCTTAGCGGGATGGCATGCGTATTTCACCGTGAAGTAATAACGGTGGCAGAAGAACTGTAAAATGCACCACGTGCATCCCAAAAGAACCTGGCTAGCGCTGTGCTCAACCTTAACTCTGCCCCATTGAGGGCACTTGATGTTGTGATTCAGTCCGGAGTTATGTTACAGGTTGCTGCTGGTGCGTGAATGGTCTCCAGGACACCTAAGTGATGTAGCATCTTACTGAACCTCCCTGTGATATTTTTGATTCTGTTGCAGTTGTTTGAGAAAATAAATAGTCAGATGTTGATACACTGAATAATTTACCAGTGTTACATTGTAACTGAGCAATTGTAACTTGGTCTGGCAAGTCCTTGTCGACTCTAGTACAGCTTGAGTAGAAGGCTGTGTTCTCAGGATTTCTAGGTATTAATTAGTATCTTATAAATTGTTCTGTACCCTGAAATGCACCTAAGGAACACTGTCAGGCTGCTTGCACTGCTAGTATGGAGCTGCTGCTAGTGGAGACCCTGATTTTATACTTCTGTCCATTGACTGCATTGGACAGCCCTCATGTAAATTTAGAGGTAATTCCACGTGAGAAGACTGCACTGCCAAAACACACACCATGGTGAAGAAGTCCTCTGTGCAAGGGTTTGCTAGAGATGTGTGAAACTGAGAGTTTAGTTCATTTTTAAGGGACTTGCTGGATACTGACGCTTCAGTGTTTGAAGGAAGAGAAGGATTGATATAATTAGATGCAATAATAGTGTGTTTTGGTGGCATCTGCTTAAAAGGGCAGAGTTAAGGTTGAGCTTTCAGTCACTGGAGTTGTTTACAACATAATTTAGTTTGGAAGGGTCCTTTGGAGGTCGTCTGGCCTAGCCCCCTGCTCAAAGCAGGGTGAACCTCAGGGTTCAGTCAGATGGATGGGCCCTTTGAGACTCCAATATTTGCATGTATTGTAAGAGGAGTTTTCATGTGTAAAGAAGCAGTTTTTGGGAACTGTTTAGCCACATATGCCAGCAGAATGTCCTCAATCACACTCTGGGAAATACAAAGGAAAGTGCATCCTTCTTAATCTAAGATACAAAGGAATGAGGAAAGGACTTCAGGAGTTCCTGGGTAGACAATGACTCATTTGTATCTGGACTAAATACTGCAGCAGTGTAGACTCAGTTTACAGTGACAGAGTTAGGTCTATAACTTACAAATTTGCCCAGTACACACGTGTCCTGTGATTATTTTTGGACTTGACTGACTTGGACAAGTCAATTCATTTTCACTGGAATGTTTAAAGGAATTTTGCTCATTCCTCTGTGTTTTGGAGGTTTTTTTCCCTCCCATTCAACCACTTCAGCACTTAAATACTTCTTTCTCCCATTCAACCACTTCAGCACTTAGATACTTCTTTCTCCTTTATTCAGTTAGTATAAGAATATTTAAAAATACATGTATAAATACAACTTTACCCCGCTTTTATTCTCCTTGTTGCCTCACTTTCTGTTCTACCTCAGACTATTATTTCCTTTACTGAGAATTCCCGAAAGTCTGTTACTTTTGAACTGCTCCATGTGACTTGAAAGAGCTCAGCCTGAAAAGTAGAAGTTTTGGGAAGTCTTGAGACACTCGAGTAAATGTTTAAGATCTAGATCACTACATTGCCTTAAGTGTAGCAATCGATACTCCTTGGGGTTTCATTCTGTCTGGGACAATGCAATTTGTGAATGAATGCCACAATTCCATTTATTCAAAGCTTGCATTTGTTACAGAGTAGCAGATGCTACATTGCGAAGTTTGAACTCCTGCTAGTTTCTGAGCAATGCTTTTAATGTAGGACAAACTGCAGTGGAATTTTCTGTTGGATTTATTTTGTTAAAGAAGGAGGTGTGGAATTGATACAATATTAGTTTCCATATCTGGAAACTTAGAAATAAGCTAGATATCTGATAATAAGGGGGGCATAACTCTTCTTGCTTTCATGGTCAGGTACAGTGTTAGATGTTCCAGATACCCTGTTGAAGTGTTAGCTCTTTCTATACAGTAAAAAAAACACTTGAACTCTGTGAAGGTTTTTATTATATTGTTTTTTTATTGCTCGATTATATCATCAGAGGACAAAGAAAATACTGTCAAACAAGTAAATTAACAGTGATTTAGAGCTTCCTTCTTTTTTATTTCTGCAGCTTGCTTCATTTGATACTTTCTGATAGCAAGAGAGGAAGTGTTGGATAGGTTTTTCAAAAGACTTCCCAATGTCAGGAAAGCCTTTACTGTCATTTAGCATTTAAGAGTGTCCTCCAAGACAAAATGCTTTTGCCAGGAACAAGAATCTTTCTCTTTTAAATCATTTTATTAGTACACATTGCGTGTGTAAGGGGAAGTTTTTATTTATTCTTCTGACATATTTTGTTTAGTCTTCTAACATATTTACTATTTTTAACCTCTTAACCACTATGGGGATCGTGATCTAGCACATAGTTGACAAGAGGCTCCATGTAGGGAAAATTATTATTAGTAGTATGATTAGGTTAATAATGCCTCTCAAATGAACACCAGCCTTTTGGTGGATGGAGTAACATCCCCATTATTCCATCTGAAGATACTGTTCTTATTTTGTCCCTGTTGTGCTAGTGAAGTTGACACAAACTTCTCAGAAATAGCTTCTCCCTTTATGGGAATGCTGTCTGACATGTAAAGCCTCTGCTCCTTAAGTTTGTTTGCTAATTTTCTTTTTGTTATGCAAACTAAGTCAGTCTTATAAGACTCATTCAGTCATAAATATCAGCAGATCAATGGAAGACTATGTCTTAGTGTTGTCTGATAGCACAAAATATAAATAAATCACAGTGGAGTATAGATTAGACTACCAAAAAGTCAGTGTTGTGCGCATTAAACTAGTTTAGTCTTTAGGTTCTTATGAATGAGATTTTAGAGAGGGTAGAGGTGCCAAAGGTTTAAAATGAAAGTGCAAACTTTTTAGTTGGCCAAACAGGAAAACCTGCAGTGGAATGGGAAATGTAAGAACATGCAGACAGAAAGAATTTTTGCTTTTAAAATGGATGAAGACGAGTATGACTTAATCTTCGTAAGAGAGGAATTGTTGTCTTTTTCATATGTAAGAGGGCAGGAGTAAGAGGAATTAAGTTTAGAAAAAAAGAAGGAAGAAGAAGAGCCAGGAGAAGCTGGCTGTTCAAAGTGAAGTATTAGTAATTTCCTATAATTTAATCAGACCAGATCCCAGAGCAAGATAATGAGAGCATGACCTACAAAAGAGGTCTTTTTGGAAGTTAAAAGGTTTTCTAACATGAAGCATCACAAGGCATGTGATTTGTCATGAAGCACTGTGTAGAGGACTCTTTTTTTCTTTCACATTGCAAAGAAATCATGATACAGACATGAGTTGAGATGGTTAGGGATTGCTAATATGGGTTGTGCCTGGAATCCTTTTACTGTTACAGCTGTTAAAGTGCTCCAGAGTCATGCTTGAAGCATGTATCTTCTCCATAATATTTTGTCTTGGCTTCTAGTATACCATTTTTTGTTGCCTAGTTTGCCATTCATGGTACATGATTTGTATCATTTGGGTTGAAGCACACAAAACCTTTCAGGATGTATGGAGGTTAAAGGACTATGTGCCTTACAAAAATAATAATATGCAAGTTATCTGGACCACAAAGTAGCCAGCAGTATGTGACAGAATCCAGTTTTCATGAGGAATGAGAGGGGGGTTCTCTTTCTCTCTTTCTGCTCCTCAAAGAAAAGTTTTATTTTTGTTCTACTTTAAGTGTTCTTTCTTAAGAACAATAAATGCTATGGGATGATATGGCCATGAAGGATAATAAATTACATTGGGCTGAAAGAAAAAAACCCAAAACTCTAAAAGGTGGATAATATCCCTTTCTCCAAGGATTTTCTCTTTAAAATGTAGTTAAATAATAAAACTCAGACTTTATCCATACTTCTTTTGAAAGGATGCAGGCTGCAGGCAGCACTGATGGGTGCAACTGTACACTGCACTGTGGCTACTTTAATATAAAGGATTCAGCAGCTGTTAACCCATAAACTCAAATGAGAGCTTGTCGTTTAGTTTTCCCTCTTCTCCAGACTAACTTAGGGTCACAATTATGGCAGTGTTATGCTCCCAAAAACAATTTCTCTTTTCCTCACATATCTTCAGTAGCATTTACAGTCTGGTGTCCTCCTTGGTCTAGATGACAAATATTCTGAATGCTCAGCCTGAACTTGTCATCTTAGTAGTTAACTCTATTCCTTAAATTTATTCCTGCTTTTCAAGGGGTTTTCTTGTTTGTGGTGTAATTATACTGAGTAGTAGAATTTAAGTTAAGCCTAACAGTAAGACAAGTCTGTTCCATTTTGCAGGTTAAGAATTCACACGGAATCCAAGTTTGGGTAATTTGGAATGACAGAAGAGTTATGTCTTTTGAGAAACATGAAGTAAAGGCAGAAAAACTGGGCTGCGTAAAACCAGTAATTTTCCTTGTTCGTTTCAATACTTTGGCAACAGGATTGGAAGTAGAGGGGAAAGAGCGAATAGTGCTGATAGCACAGTAGATAGACCAGGAGAAAGATGTTGGGAAGTTTTTATGCAAGACTGATAATTTAGTTGCTGTTTAGAATAAATTCCATTAAAAATTTAAGGGTTACCAAGTGGTAGAGGTCTTGTAATGAGTAATATAATCAGCAGAAAATGAAATTAGGTTCCAAACATCTGCACTGTTTTGTTTCTTTTATATGGGATGCTCTTACTAGGGTAGAGATAAAATTTTTGAAGCAACTCAAAGCCAAGCTGCTGTCATCATCTCTCTGAATTCTGCATGGTCCTACCTCTAGGGATTCCCTTTCTCAGGAAGGGCTTATAGCTCTTCTGGCCCTCATCTGGAGTTTACTGTTTAAATGTGTTTTTCATCTATGGCAGGGCTTTCTGTGCAGGTACAAAGAATTCTTCCCTGCATGGTCCCAAGTTTTATCTGAAAGTTTCTCTAAGGGAGAAGATTTGGCACAAGCTTGTTTTAAAATTACAACTTCCTATTTTGAATGAATGTTTTGGACATATCCTGAATCTTGGTGCCTGTTAGATTGTGTAAGATGCTGTATCAGGGCAAGTAACTTTTAGAAAAATGCATTACCACTGATGGTTTTAGTAAGTATTTAGCTTTGTGAGTAATCCCCATGTGTGTCTTCCATAGACACAAATTCTTTGCAAGCTTCTAGACTTCACTTGACTTGTGTAGTCGTACAAATAATTACTCATCTCAAAAATTAAAATACAAACACACACAACTAGCTGATCGTTACCTAGAGTGAAAAGTAAGGAACAGACAGAGTGGCAGGCAAGTGTATTTAGATAGCAGGTGGTGTAGCTGCGTTTGCTTGCTTTCCTGAAGCACAGCCAGAATCTCTCCCTTTATAAAACACTGTGCCAAGTCTACACCTGGTAACTAATGACTGAGGACCCATTCCTTTATGTGTTTGGAGCAGAACTTCCTCTCATCTACCTCTGTATTTCTAGCACTTTGAGCCCGTGAAGAGCCCTTCTCAGGCACCAGTGTAATCATAACAGCCTAGAGCTGCTCTAATTTCTGCTGCCCCCAGGCTCTCACCCTGCTCCTTGTTCTGGGAAGGAAAGGCTGACATAATCCTTTTGTCAATTCTGCGTTGCCAAAGGGAGTTCTTTGCACAGTGAATAACTCTGCAGGGGGCTCTTCTGCCCACCTTGAGGTACTTGAACATTGCCCATAACGCCTAAATAGACTTCATCATAATTGTTTATATTGTCTTCCTGCACAGTGCTGTGCCACATTGAGATAACAAAGCAAGCTCTAAATAAGCTACCCTGTGTATGGGAGGCCGTTATCACAGCAGTCTACCCAGGTTAATTCAGCTCTACTACTTGTGGGTATACTCAAGCTGGCTTAGGTATCACTACACAGTACTGCATTATTTAGTAGAGACACACTCTCCCGAGAATCAGAATTGTTGTATTTGAAGGCATTTATTGGCCTGCACCAAAAAAAAGTGTTGGTAAAGTTCACAAGAGTTTCCAGCTGAGAAATGCACTTTGGAAAAATAAAATCAAATCCCACTGCCATTGTCACACTTGTTTGTTCAGTAGAAAGAGCCAGGAATGGAATGGACATGAACATGAAACTTCCACTTCACTTCTAGTTATTCCTTTACGTCTGAATTTCAGGTGGATTTTTAGGCAGAATGTCAAAACAGGTTGCTGCCATTTATGCTGTGTCTGTGTCCTAAGTAGCCATAGCATTAGTTTCTTGTACCAGGAGCTTGGCAGAGAATCTTAGGTTTCTTTAAGACAAGATAAGATTTGAGGAATGTCCACTTCTTATTCAGTGCTTGCACGTTAATTATGTGACCTCTGACTTCCTAAGGTTGAAAGCTGAGGCAATGCCTAAAACTGTGTGTCTGGAATTGAGGAGTGCCTGTTTCACATGGTCTGCTTCTATGTGTTCACCTACCACTAGGAGTAGCATCCTAATCCTCTCTTATTTGGCTTCGCTTGTTAACCCCAAGCAATCCTCTCAGGGGCACAGAAAGCAGCTGTTTTTAGTAGCAAACACAGCACGACAAAGCAAACATTTCTTGGAGCTTCCCTTAGATGCGTTACCATAATATCATGCTTGTGGGAGGAATTAGAAACACAGAGAATATAATTTGCCATGTTTTAATCTGACTTTGGGAAGGAGGGAAAAAATTAAATTATAGGGAAATAGATTCCCATGACATGTACAGGAAGAAATAATTTCAGTATCTGAAACCTAAACCTTTTGTTTCTGAACCAGTTGGAAAGCTAATGAGCATCAGCACTTCAGGCAGAATATAATGGTAAATGAGGAGCAATGTTATTTACCAAAAGTAGAGCAGGAGAAGCTGCATATAGGAAAAGTAAACAGAAACTAGTCAAAACCATAAGAGATCTTACGTACCTGTAAGCAGGTACACTGGTCTGTTATTCCCTGCTGTGGTTGAACATTGCCATACATACAGTTTGTGAGCTCCTCCCTTTGCTTTGCGACCCCTTGATAGGAGTTGTAAACACAATAGGGATAATTACAGGCAGTGTAGCAGGTTGATCTGAGGCTTTCCATGTTTCGTTTTTTTTTGCCAGCTACATATTAAGGTGACAGGGATTTCTAGTTGATTTTGTTTCTCTTAATTTATTGATCCCTGAAACAACTTTAATCAAATTGTTCTAAAACAACAATTCCATATATTTTAAAAGTCCTTTCCTAAGAGTCAGTGTTTTGAGTGCTTACTGTGTTTTTTTCTCTTTCTGTATGTTAATAAAAGGGAAAGAAAATTCACAGCATTTGCTTTCGCACTACCTTTCTGAGTTCACTATTTAGAATGATTTAAGATGACCTCACTGAATTCCACTTAACATTATTTTGAAAGTTAAACTTAATGTTTATTATCAGGAATGGGCCATCTTTGCAGCTTTCCTTTGATCTCCCTTGTGCTGTTAGGGTAATGCAAATGTTACAGAAGTTGCCTTGGCCTTCCCAGACCAGCATTTTTATTGCATGGGAGTGGGGGATGTTTCTAGGAGAGAAATAATACTGTTGTTTCATACATCTTCATAGCACTGCAACTTATAATAGACTATGAATCAGAGATGGAAAGAGTTAGAGATGAAGCCATGGCTGGAACGCATTCACATCTAGTTATTGCTGGTTAACAGCCATTTCCAGCTGCTGTTGATAAGCCAGTTTCCAGGCTGAGTCTAGGTTAGAAAACAAGGGAGAATCAGAGCTCATGCTGTGTTCCTCCTTTGCCAAATACTCATATGCCACACAGGAGAGAACGTTGCCCTACACATAAACTGAAGTGTTTGGATTATTGAATATGTAGCAGTAGTGATTCTTCCCGATAGAGTGGAATGAAATACTTTTGCCAGGATGCCACTGGGACTTTTGGGAAGGTGAGATGTCTTATTCATGCTCAGAGAAGGAAATAATGAGCTAACCAAAAAAGTCAAAGTAGGCATAGGTCAGAGTGTACAACACATCATCTCATCAAGGTAGGCAAATACCAGTTCTCTGACAGTTTTTCAAGCTCTAATATGTCCTTTATATGACCAGCAGACAGCCAGACTCCTGCAGGAATAAAGAGACAGAGGTAGAGATGCCGTGTTCTTCTTCCTTCCTTAGAAGCTGCCTGGGTTAACTTTGTGCTGGGGAGGTGAAAACCTCCCTTTGGCCAGCAAGAATTTGTCTCGTGCTATTTTACTGGTGCTGTGAGCTGTATCTGTGTTCAAACAGTTTTTGGGTCCAAGAGCTCTAGACTGTAATGACAGAGTTTTTGGGGTTATATGATGATTGTGGGGATGTCTGGAGTCTTGGCACCATAGTTTACAGACAGGAGATCTCTGCCATTTTTAGTGCTTGTTCGTTTGGTTTTTGGTTCTTTTCCTTGTGGCTCAACAGGAGGTTTTCTCTAGAGAATCCTCACACCTATCAGCAGAGCTTCACACATAGCCTTTTTCAGCTTTAATCCTTGTGTAGTACTACTGTGCTGATGAGGACTAGTTTTCTTCTTTGTCTCTTTCTTCGAAACCACTTGTGGTGTAATCACTGCTTTTATCACTGATAATTCTTCTCTTTTTCAGTTTTTGCCAGTCAATATTTATGGTAAGTTTTCTGTACTAGCTGAAGAAGATTGGTCAGGAAAGGTAGGAAAGTGGAGAAATAGCCATTTTTCATTTTGGTAATATCAGTATTTTATCAGTGTCGCTCCCTGAAGACTACTGGTGGTTTCAGAAGTTAATAGAAAGAGAAGTTATTTGGAACTGGTTCAAGAGAAGACACGGCATGCCTTTAAGCAGTGGAGAGAAGAGGAAAAGTGAAGATTGCCGTTTGTATTATCCTCAGCATTGATGGCCTGGCTCAGGAAATTAGAGACCATAGTCATGGAGAAAGTAGCTCAGAAATACCATGTTCTTTCTGTAGGACTTCTGATTATTCCTTCAGCAGAATGTCTCCTGGAGTTCTCTTTTCTATGGTAATAGTTAGAAAGTGCTCTCAAGGATTATCTTGTACATGAGAGAGACAAGGAAATGTTGTTTCCTCCACCTTTGTTGGTTATGTATATTGCATAGAAGTGCAAGCCAGGGATTCAACCTGCTGTCCCAGGCACATGTGACCCAACAGAAAAATAGTTTCAGCCTAAAACAGAGCCTGTATTCTAATTAGGTCCTGTAGGAAAGACACATTTAGCAGTGTCTCAGGGAAACTGAGGTAATAGTTGTTGAGGTTGTTTGAGCATCTGTAGAGCAGTTTTCCCTTGGAATTATGCTACAGGGGGAACAGAAGTAAGCAGGGAGAAAGTTGGAAAGCATGGTCCTTGAAATGACTAGGTGTGTTCTGGTGCTGCTGTATGTTTTTGCAGTGCTGCTGAAAACTTCTAATAGAGCTTTTCTCAAATGTTGGAGCTATGCTAGGCTTACATTAGTCTGCCTCTGTACAAACCTGGTGGGAGTGTACCACCTCCCAATTCCAAACTTTGACTGTGCCTTTGAAGAGATACAGGAAACCAGATCTATTGCATGGTCCATTGTATTTAATAACTTCTGTGTGTAGAGGAAGAGGGATGATATATAATTGTACTTTTGGTTTCAGTATCTGTGTATTAGGTATTTTCTCTTCTCCTATTCTGGAAATCTCTTGCTCTTACCAGTGAGAGAGGAAGTGTGAAAAGTGAAATTTTACCTGAGCTCACATGTGTCTACCTTGCCATAGATTTAATATCCCATTTTTAGCCCAAATTGGCTCACTGGCAAGGATGATGGCCTGTGGTTTTTCCATGCTCTCCTGCCACCTGCGAGCATTGGACCGTTCTTTAGATTCCCACCAGGGACACTGAAGCAGCTCTGCCTTGAAGATAAAGTCAGTAACTGCAGGTCTTCAGTAGTATTTGCTTGTCTTACCTTCCTCTGGTACATTAATGGTTTCTTCCTATTTTATAGCATGTAGGGAGCATATGACTTGGGGAGGAAAGTGGTTTGGACCTCACAGAAGATGCTGAGAGGAGAGTGGGAACCCTGTGTACACGCTCAGCCATGCAAGGAGTAGCGATGGAGAGACAGCAGGTGCTCTTGCTGTGGCGTTCAGGTGGGCTGAAGGAGCACTGAGGGTCGTACACAGAGCAAGAGTAAATGTGGAGACAGCAGCCTCAACTAGTGACAGCAAGGGACCTTTATTTTCTGGAGCTATCACTTTGCTATTTAAAAACCTTTTTTAAAATAAGCCTGTTGTAATCTTGTTGATAGTAATTAAGGATTTGTTAGTAATTTAAATAGTTGGTTTTGGCAATATGCAGGCTGTCTTCTCACACGTACTGGTAATGTCAGGTTGAAAACATTTACACAAGAATAAAAGTCAAGGAAGCAGGTAATTGACTGATTTATCAACCTTAGCAGACAATTTTTTCTGATACATGATGGTGGCTATGGTAAATTTACTCTGGATTGCTTAAGGGCATGATCCTATATGGTGTGCACAACACACGAGGGCAGCTCTTTGAAATGAATGGGTGAAGGAGCGAGTAATCAGCCAGTGTGGTTTTGGTGCCTTGATTAGCCTCTTGGTCAATGGTTTGTCCCTTAGGAAAGTTGGGAATTGCTCTGCACAGCACAGCTCAGAGCATAGACGATTATGGCTTTTTCCTGGAGCTTTAGATCCATTTTAGTCTTTCAGGTAATGTGAGAACTTCATGCCAGGCCATAATGATAAATTACAGTTGTGATCAGTAAGTTATTTTCATTGCAAATTGTTTATATGCAGCAAAGCGTGGCATGTTTGAATACTTGCCTCACTTTTTATGCCAGCTGAATTGACACTTGCAGCTTCTCATCCACTTCCTTTCCAACTGTAAGGGTGACTAAAAATCACGTTGCTGTGGTGACCCTGTCAGTTTTGAATGACTAACCACAATAAGATGAGCTGAACGTATTAAGGGTTAATCACTGTTACAATAATCTGTAGCATAAACTTTATTCTTGGCTGCTGTAAATTGTGGGGAGTATTTGAGGATTTCCATGCCTCCTTTTTTACTGTTGGAGTTGTGACTGCTGAGGCTTGCAGTGCATTTCAGTGAATGAAGATGTGTTTTGTTGCAGTAAAGAGCTGAGACAACCATCACTGCAGCCAGTTCTGGGGAGGTGGCAGGTCAGGTGCAGGCCTTAATTAAGATGAATTGTTAGCTGATGAAGGCACTCAGTAAGAGTAGGCAGTTTATACATGTAGCTCAAGACAGAGAACACAGGTATGCAAAACACCAATTTTGTTACCAAGTTAAATGAGGATTAATATGCAAAGCTTTCCTATGTTTTTTTGATAATATCATACAAAATGTGACATAAACCCCTGTATTATTCATAATTACTTCAGGTTTGGTATGGAGGTCTCTTTTCTTGGATGGTGCTTGTTACATAAAAGTGATACCATTAAGGGTGCTTCTTCCAGTTTTCCTCTGGTGCTTGCCAAAGCCTCGTGGATACCACTGGCAGCCAAGAAGAAAATAATCACTTTAAAATACCTTGAGCCATTGAGTCAGTAAATAGGTTCTCTAAACCATGTCTTATACTTAGCCTTTTTTTTGGAGACTGATCGTCACAGCACCAAAAAGTTTTGTAGGGTATGCAGAAAGAACTTCCTCTGGTCTTACTTGAGCCATTTGAGGGAGAGGCTTACCTCTCTGAAATGGATAATTTTCCTTTATTTCTGAGCCTTTTATTCCATGTCATAGGTCAGGTTTTTGTCTAATTCCATAATGGTTCTCATGTGCCTACCTCTTTTCTTGAATTCCATTACTTTTTAAGGGATGATAGTTGCAAAAAACTGAGGTTGTTATTCTGCTTTTTTTATTTTAGATATATTAATAACGTAGTACGATCTTTCAGTTTTCTCAAGCGGAACTGTCCAAGTGAATGGATCTTGTCTTCCGTACCACCTCAACAGAACTGCATGATGATAGATTGAGAGTGTTGAGTTACTTCCTCGCTTGAGCTCATTCAGATTGTCTAATCTGATAATGGGTTCCTTCCTTCTATCTCTTTTTCATTTGTAATTGCAGCCTGTGATTTTTGTCAGGAAAAAAAAAAAAGAAATTCTGTGTATTGATGTCTTCTATCTCAAATATACAATAGAAAACTATGCCCCAGAACCGGACTACTACAGAGCACGTAGCCATTTGGAAATGAGTAACTGAGCCTCTGGTTTGCAAATAGACTATGTTTAAGATAAGGTAGTTTTGTGTTTCTGCTTAGAATTTCCTAATAGAGACACTAGTTCTGTGTTCCATAAGCAATTTCTCAAAGAAGGTTTCATTAATGACCTGGCAAAGGAATAAAATCTCATGCATGGAGTTAAATGTTATTGAATGATGGCTTTAAAATATTATATTAATTAATATATTATATTGAACATTGGCATTCAAGTGATTATCTCCCATAAAAATTAGATCTAGAACGGAAGCTAAATTTCCTCATTTAGGAATTTTCTGGTTGTAGTCAGCTTTCCCAAATTGTTAGCCTGAATTGTTTGGTGTTTCATTTCTTGTGAAAGCTCATGTTGGGAAATTTTAGGATATTTTCCCTCCTTTGTGAGGTAGGTTGACATGAAAGGTCTTGTCTCTGTATGCTAAGGATAATAGAAGTCTTGAGAATGGTGTTTAGCTCTTCTTATTTTGGAGGTACCAGCATCCCTATTATGTTTTGTGATTTCATACTTTCCCATTGCAAAACCCTATTGCCTTAGACATCTCTCTAGAGCAAAACAAACGAACAAGCAAAGTAAATTTTGGCTAACTAGAAGTAATTTTAAGGAGGTTTTATAGTTCCTTATAACTAAGAAAAGGTAGACTTTCCAGTTGCTATATGGAACTTAACATGTAAGTGAGCCCACAATAATAAATGTGCGCTGATGCAAATGATACACTACCATTCCAGGTGCAGGGAATCTCTCTGTGTAGACTGAAACAGTTCAGTTTGAACCATCAAAGGTTGTTAAAGCTGTTTCCCATTCCCACCAGAGCTGTAGGAATAACAGTTGAGCTCCTGAATATATAGCTTGTCCTCAAATTTATAATAATCTGCGAGAGTATTAAACTGATGTCTTAGCTGGTTTTAAAAGACCAAGGGATGCCTGAAATTCCTGATAAGGGGCTTCAATCTGGCTCAGAAGTTGCTGTCTAAAGAAGTGTTTTGTTTTATAGCAAATAGTGTATCATCCTCTCTGTTTACACTGGGCAGAAGAGGTGTATTCCTTTGATATGTTAATGTACAGACTTCAGGTTTTCATTTGGCCATATTCCTTTAGTGTATAAATCTGGCTGGTCACTGTCTTGTGCTTTACGAAATGTGTGCCCAACCTCAGCTGTAGATTATTATAGGATGTTCGTGAGGGCCTGTGGAAGAAACTTTCAATAAGTCTGGCTGTGGTATTTTGCTCAGTCTCCATAAAACTGTTACAAGAACATTGGTAACATAAAATATGTTTTGTAAGGAACATGATTTTCTATTGTTTTACTGACACTTGGTGTGTTTTATGAACCTGTCTTGGGGCTACTAGCCAGCCTTTGCAGCATAAGCTGGCTTTAGAAATATTTGTTTCTTCTGAAAACTTCAATCATAAAAATCAACGGTCTTTGTCTGCCTTCTCTCTAGTTATTCTAGGTGTTGATCACAGAATGGGTCAGGTTGGAAGGGACCACAGTGGGTCATCTGGTCCAACCTCCCTGCTCAGACAGAGTCATCCCAGAGCACATGACACAGGATTGTGTCCAGATAGTTCTTGAATATCTCCAGTGGGAGAGACTCCACAGCCTCTCTGGGCAATCTGTTCCAGTGTGTGGTCACCTGCGCAGTGAAGAAGTTCTTCCTCATATTCATATGGAACTTACTGTGCATCAGTTTCTGCCCATTACCTCTTGTCCTATTGCTTGACATCACTGAGAAGAGCCTGGATCCATCCTCTTGGTGCTCTCCCTTCAAATAATAATATACATTGATGAGGTCCCCTCTGTCATCTCTTCTCAAGGCTGAACAGGCCCAGCTCCCTCAGCCTTTCCTCCTGCGAGAGATGCCCCGGTCCATTTATTACCTTTGTAACCCTCCACTGCAAGAAATCCACGTTTTTCTTGTCCCAAGGAGCACAGTATTCCATAAGCAACCTCACTAGGGCTGAGTAGAGTGGCAGGATCACCTCTGTGGTGAACAAGTCGAGTCAAGACAACTGATGAAAACTTTTTGTGTAGGATGCATACCACTTGAGAAATGGTCTTCAACAGTATTCTCCTCTAAGGAGGAATGTGTTCTATTCTGTTTCATGCACATACACACAAGTACTTCAGATCACTGAGCCTCAAACTGTGGCAAAATCCAGCTACAAGCAAGTAATTCAAAATTATAGTGAGGCAAATACTATACATATATTTTTATACACATACTATTTATATGTAACATTATTTATTACTTTATAAGACATCCTGCTCTGCCCACCTTCTTTTCATGGTTGCTGATTATTGGGCCTCACTGCAAAGGTACTATTTCTGAATCTATAGAACTTTTCTTCTTCTCCCAGGAAGGTGCTGCCAGCCAATTCTAGAGCAGACGGTGTTTTAATTAGTATCAGAGTCTATGGGAGCCAACCCAGCTGCAGATATCCCCAATAAGGCTTCTAAAGCAGTCTAAAGCATGATATTGTGGCCATCCTGACTGCATGGGCCAGCTCTTCCCTGAGATGTAGTATGTTGTCAAGGTTTGGGAAGGGAGAGGGAATCCTCTGGTGTTTTTCACTGACAGGACCCGATATACTTTGCACCCCATAAAACCAGAGGAAATAGGTGGCTCAGATTATTCACTCCTCCTGTTTTCTCATTCTTTCTTCCTTTGCATGAATTTTCTCCTGATTTTTTGACAGAGTGAGTAGTTTTCTGCCAGATTAGTGAGTTGAAATTAATTCTCGGCTCATCAAGCAGCCGAACAACAGAGCAAATCTAAGAGAGGGCACAGGACCACTTCTTCTCTCAGTCTTGAGCTTTTGATACCTCATTGTTCTCACTGCACTGTAAGGTGATGCCTGTTCCTTTGGTGCTCCCTCTCTGAGTCCTAGTAGAACCAACACTCCTCAAATAGTAATCCCACAGCTACTAACTATAACCGCTTGCCTAGAACAGAAGAACAATTAATCTTTCTTGGAGGCAATATGTCAAACATCTATCATTCTAGGAGTTACCTTATGAATTTGTTTTTGGGGGAGATCAGACTTGTTGTCACCATAAGGTCCTATCTTGTGGTTTGTCAGCCAGCCCTGAGAGTCTTCATCAAGTGGTGACAGCTCTCCTCAGGAGAAATTGTGTATTTCCGTCCTCTTCCATGGATACTTGGTAGTAAAAGATGGATCTTTTTGGCAGGTAATGAAACCCACTTGACACATTTATTCTGGGGCTTGTGGCTGAAAGTAGAAGGCCACTGTCTCTGTTTCCCATCTACCATAAAATTCCTCTCCTTTAAGGGACAGGAAATAAAGACAGTTTTATGTTGTCTTTTTCAGTAATCTGTCTCGATTCCCTTCTTCCTTGGAAGAGTCCATCACAGCTGTATTCTGCCTTTGAAAGGAATCTGAGATGCTGTACATTTGTTTTGATATTCTATGACTGTCTAGCAGTTGTCAAACCTGAATGCATGGTACTTGTGCACATTCAGTTGTTTGTGCACATAGGCAAAACATCTGGAAGAGTTCTAGTTACCGAAGGGTAATTAATGTTCTCTAATCTTGTTCATCTTGCAGTCATCATTCAAAAAAGCAGTACTAGAGAAATTGTTAGGTGAATATTCTGGGGCTTTCTTGTACGTGGATTTTTTTTCAAAGTCATTTAAGTTAGGCATAAAAGTAGAGAATATATGCGCTGTCTTTAAAAACTGTGCCTTGCTTTTCTCCTCCCCTCCTTCCCTCCGGATAGGAAAACCATTATCTTAGAAGATGTGGAGATGAAATACAGAGTCCTACCTAGGGCTTCTTTCCCTATCTAATTGTGTATTTTCACACAACTTAAACACAGGGGAGAAGGACAGAACAGAAGAGCTATGGCTCTTTGGCAGTTTCTTCTTGCAGCTGTGCTGCTCTCTCTAGGTCAGCCTGCAGCAGAGAAATTTGGTTCAAGCACCGGCAACACTGCTAAACCATTTTGTGAGGAGGTCAAGAGTTGAACAATCATCCCGTTGATAAGGGAGCAAGCCAGAAATTCTATTCAAAAGGGACAGTGACTCCCTGTGCTGCTTACCTATTATAGGTCACAGAAATCGTGAAGGGAAAATGGGGGACCAAGGGCACTCTAGCACATGACTGTTTATGTAACTATGACTTTTAAGTTTTATTTGCTGCTGTAGATATATTAAAAGGAGTTAAAGCAGGCCTTTGTGTCTTTATTAAAATCATGATTTTCTAGTAAGCATCCCTATGGGAAAATCAACATAGCTGCTGCTCTGGATATATACTCAAATCCAATGTGGCTGCAAGTGCTTTTCAGAGGTGGAGGCTCTGGGGTGTTGGTGCACAGAGTGCCCAGCTTCTTGGAGGTAGTCCTACTGCACACACATCTGCATGATGTGGTGGGTGCGGGAACCCACAAAAGTTGTTCAGTCCCAAAGAAATTATATGCACCATTTTTTATTTGTAATGCTTAAAGATCAGCCTGAATACCAAAAGGGTAGTTTGTAGGCAGGCAGCTAGACTCAGCAATTTATATAGGATACCACAGAATAGACTTCCCAGATACAACTGTCATTTTTGGGCCTGTGCCTTCTGGTTTCTATAGTACCTGATTGTGAAATCAGCAAGGGTTTATGTGCAGCTGAGAGCCAGAGGAAAATGTGAATTAGAAAGTGATGTGTTACTAGCAAGTGGTCTCTTGTAATTATTTTCTACCATTGCTAAAGTGATGCACTTACACAGTTTACATAATTTATCTAAACGTATCTATTGTATTCAGTCCTTCGCTCCTTCTTTCTTTTCTCCTCTGTATTTTCTGGTCTGCACTAAATTCTGAATGTGACACTTTTGTGGCTGATAGTCCTCATGAAAGGTGCCTGTTTGCAGTTAGCATTTTGAGTTTCTCTCCTAATTTCATCCTGGAGCTTCTCTATTATGTCTTTTTCTTTCCTGGTTCCCCTGAAACGGTTCTGCCCAGGGTAACTAGCAACCAGTCTCTGGCAAATGTCAAGGCTTCTGTACCAGTGATACTTACTGGGTTTGGCTGAAGTAAGTGAGGATCCTCCCGTATTCCACTTCTAGAGGGTGTAAGGTGGCTGACTGTTGCAGAGGTGAGATGGAGACATTTTGAGCCTGTGTTAAGCTTGAATGTACAGCCATCGTGTGATGGAAAACTTTTTTTATTCGGATATGATGCTGATGTTAACAGTCATGATGGAATCTGTGCTACATCACCTGTAAAGAGAGGGTATTCTGATACAGACTGCCAAAAGAGTGAATTTTGGCCTGTGGCCTGATTCCCTAATCCTCGTTTGAGGGTTCTGAGAAATCAACTAGGAAGGAATAGAACATGGCAACCCATCCTGGAGGCTGAATATGAACATACCAGTTTACTATCTGTCTCACCTCTTTCTTGTCCATGACTAGTTAAAACCTGTGACAGTTGTCCATGCCTTCTTGGTCATTGACTGTTCTTTCTCTTCATTCATTCATTCAACTGTTGTTGCTGTCACTGATAAAAGTCACACGAGGCTAAGTCTTAGGTTGCTCAGGTGTTGTCTCTGCCTTAGTTTTGATGCATTTGCCTATTTACTTGGCCTTAAACTGATTGCTCAACCGAGACAGTCGGTGTTTCCTGAGAACTCCTTTTGGATGGCTTACTGCTTCATTTAAGTTTAATGTGTTCTTTTAAATTCTTTAGGTATCTTTGCAGAGCTCCTCTGTTCCCTAATGTAAACCTATCACTTAATCGGAGCTCTTTCAGTAGGCCTAGGTACAGTGTTTAGTATAAAATAATACAGAGAGTGATTCATGGTAAGTGTTAAAGGTGGAATGATAGAATTGTTGGGACAGCAAATTAGGAAGATGACCTGGGTGTCAAATAGATAACAAATGCAATTGTAACTTTAAGTTTAGATTGACACAAACTTGAATGATGATATCTGAAATCCTTATGTAGATCAAGATAATTGATATCAACAAATATGAGATTTGGCTCTCCTGTATCTTTAAATCCCGATCTTGTAGACCCCCAGATTTTCCTTGAAATGTAACTGCTGAAAAAGGGGCAATTATCTTTAATTTGTCTCATCAGCAATTTTCATCGGTGCATTTCTTTGAAATTATTCAACTTCTACCTACTTCTGTATTTGCTTCAATTTTCATTCTGTAATCCTGTCATTACAATTTCCATATGTTTCATATCACTGTAGCATATGGATTTCTGTATTGAAGTTCTTTAATTTACTCATTACAGTCAATGATTAAAGTGGAATTTTGTCCCACTTAGCATGAAAATTCAGTCTCTTTGGGGTGGGTTCCTTATCTGTAGCCTCTTCTCAGATAATTTCTGGTGGTCCAAATGGTGTTCTTTCTATCATGCTTTCACTGCCCGTGTCTGTTGCTCTGTGCCACAATTTGGAGGCTCTTCCCTTTTCTGAAGATCTAACCTGCTACATTCATATTTCTCCACTCCAAGCCCTACAAAGTGGAGCTTGTGGATCATTTCACACTTGCCACTTTCAGGAATGGCATGTATATATTACCTTGGGTGACAGTTAAAGTTTCCAGCATTTGAATTGGGTGGCTCAGTATATAAATCAACAAGCATGTTTGTCTTTTTCAGTTTTCAGATGTAAGTAGTTTGAGCAAGTTAATATTTACATTTCTATTGGCACCAGGGTCAGATTCTAATCAGCACTCTAAATAAAAGGGCACATGGTCACAACGTGAAATAACACACTTTGGGATCAATAAGATTTGTCTGTCAGACTGATCTCTTGAAGAGGAAAATGAACTTGCTGTATTTGATAACAAGCAGATGAGTTGGCGAGCAAGGGAAACTGGCACTTCTTCATACAGTGCTTCTGCACACACTTGTGGCTTTGCCAGAGATGGATACTGGGCTACATCAGTGGCAGCAGTCACCCAACAGTACTTTGGTGCCTTTTGTCATTGCTGATGGGAGTGAAAAACACTTTTGTGAGGCTCTGGGGTGCTGTGTGATGCGATAGTCTCAAAGCATGCAGGACATCTGTAACTTTCACTAGCCTCTGCCAGTGGCAAAAGGTTTGGGAAGCAGTTCTCCTTCCAGAACTGCTGTGGAAATCAGGAAAAAGCAGCATTGGCAGGTCTTGACTCTTGTACCATGTTGAGAAGAAGCCAGCTGTTGAGCAGTTACTTGGTAGAAGTCGGTGAGATTCCCAGCCAGGTCTTGTTCCAAATGAAGTCAGTGAGAATTTGCCTCTAACTCTAAAGTACCTTTCCCTGCTTTACAACTTCCATGTTGTTTCTTACCTGTGTTTAGCACTTCAAGCTGCAATAGAAATGAAATGCCAGTAGCTTAAAGTAATTCTGTAATAATAAACTATAGTGTGTTTGTGGTGGAGAGAAGAAATTTAAATGTGGTATTACATTTCTATTCCTAGCTTTCAAAGACTCTCACTGGAGCTCCATAGCTGTGTTGTGAGAAAAGGGAAAAACATGTTATGCAGATCTTCTGCCACAGATATGAAATACAGCTGAAGTTTCTTGCCAGACATATGGAGGCTGCCTCCTGCTTCAGACAAACCTGGTCTGAGTGACCCATGAACCCTCTACGTTGAGGGAAAGTTTCATATAATATGAATTCATAAGGAAGTTGGTAGATTGGGCTGATTTCTCCTGGAGTTCTCAAGCTTGTTCAAACTCACAGGCTCACAAGTCAATGCGAATTAAAATTCTGCCCTGGAGGCCTTGAATGGCAACTTGGCTTAGAAATGAAATTGTCAGGCCTCACCATTACGCTTCTAAACCAATTCACTGCTGTTTAAAAGGAGGGTTGACTGAGCTCATGATAAGACACTGATGCTGGCTTTTTCAGCATTAACCTTACAGCCTTAAAATACAGTGGGCTTGATACTGCAGCAAGTGGGAATTACTGAGAAGTGGAAAATTAGAACTGTGTCAGCAGTTAGAGGTCTGGTTTCTGGGTACAGAAAGAAACTGGACTGGTGGGAAAGAAAAGTATCCAGCTGGCTTTTGGGATAGTGATGCTGCAAAGGATATTTGCCCTTTATTATAGAAACTGCATGGAGCCTTGAGAGGGCTTGAGTGGTTACAGGTAGATTAGCAACAGGAGAGGGAGCTCTCACTGCGTTCCCAAAGAGGAGGGAAATTCTGGGCTTGGGAGCAAGCCTTGAAATGAAGAGTCTTGTGCTTCTGCTGCTCCCTGTCAATAGCAGGTTGGTGGCTGCTCTTTCATATAGGCAAGACCAATGGAGAATGTGCTTGTCCTATTCCCACATCTCTCCAGCTGTTCTCCCCCCCTCTCCATTTGTACCATTAACTTAAAATACCAGTGTCCGGTTCTTCAGCTACTGTGAGTGTTCTCTGAGATGTCAGCTTTAGAAAGGAGGGATAGTAATGCCCCACATATATTCTCACTATATTTTGTAGTAGGAGCGAGAACTGGTGCAGGTGAGAATGAAGAATTCCTTTCTAGTGCAAGCAGAATGAGCAAAATTGAGATACTGGTAAAGCAGCATCATTTAACTGGCATTGTAAAGGCTGGTTGCAACTAGGAAGCATATCAGCACTAAGAAAGGGAGGTACTTGGCAAGGAATAGAGAAGTTTGGGGGGTTAGTAAGCAGTAGATTTCTCTAAAACCAAAATCCGCCTCCTCTTGTATCCATTTACACTTAAATATCTCTCAAACTAAGGTTTGAATGGCTTTCTGAGTGAAGGGAAATGCAATTCTCCCTATTTATGGATGGGAAGTAGAGACACAGAGAGTAGGTTTTGCAGGAGAGAGGAGGGATTGTTTCAACAGAGACATTCAAACAGGCGTATGGATGTAAGTGGTAGGAAGCAGGCTCGCCCTGGCTTGGAAGTGGTGTCAGCTCTAGGTTGTGTCCCAGAGGATGTGCCCTGCACTTGGTGTATCAGTTCAGATGAAGTGCCAGTAAGATGCTTTTTTGACTTCCAATCCAGAACTTGTTTGCATCTGGGATGAGTGAACAGCTCTCTCATCTCAGTGCACCCAGCTATACAGATATGCTCAAGTTACTTTTTAATGTTCACAGGGTGAAAAGTGAATACATTCAGTTCTCCTTTGACCTGCATAAGTGCTGGTTCAACTGATTAGCATCTATCTTTATTGGAATGGGCATGGTACTGGCCTTTATGCACGTTATTGTAAATCTTGCTGTGCTTGTGATGCTAACTTGGATAATATCAAAATAATTTAGGCAAGTGCTTCGGGTTTTGCTTGGCTTTTGTTTGTTTTGAATAGGGAAGATGCTAACCCTCTTTTGCTTGAATTACTAATCAAAGGTGACTGAGTAGTTGACTGTGGGCTCTTAAAATATTGTGTGATTTTTTTCTCCAAAGGGTTTTGAGTAAAAGAAACTTTATCTGAGAAACTGTTCTTCATATTCTGTATAATACCAAATAAATCTTTGCTTTTGGAGTGTATGTTGGTATCTCTATACTCATGATACATTTGGCTGGGGTTTTCCTTCTTAAATTCATTGGATCAAAGCAATAACATAAATCTAAGTTTTTATTCATCAGCTTCTCTTCAAGTTTTGTAATTTGCTAGAATTAAATTGGGAATCTGGGAATAATATATGATCATAGATACAGTGCATAACATTCAGGCTTATTTCCAGAATGTCAATGGAGAGTTATACTAAATACTTTTGTTTTGTATGATTACAAAAAGATTCTTTTGTAGCTTGGGACATTGAGTCTAAAAGCAAGAAGTGTGAGAGGTATCTGACAAGAGAAGATAACGTGAATTTAATTCTAGCATTGCTGCTGGTTTTTACTATGTTCTGATTGGCCAGGAAGATCTGCAAAAACAGTCTTGGTCACGTCTGTATGACTTTGAATACCTGTCAGGGAGAAGAGCAATCCAGGGTCACAGTGCTTTAAACACTGGCAGTTGAGTCTCAGGAGAGATTGGGTGTGTTGCAGTTACCAGAGAGAAGAGAATGTAACTTAACTGCAGTGAGACCAACACTGTTTTTCTTTCTTTTCAGCAAAACTAAGTTCAGTTTAGGTTGGTCTTTAAAGATTTATTAAACAGTGGCAAACAAATGACAAGCGAGTAGTGTTTGTATAAGATGACACTCTGTGTGTGATACTCCTTTCCCAAAGCTGGAGCGCTTTAGCCTGCGTTCATGTATTAATCATTTCAGCTATTCAGGAATGAATTGTGGATTATTAGTACAAATTTTATTTTATTTTAGATAGGGGTCACTGCAGGACTGGGCTGAGATTTGAGTTGCTGAACACCTGATCTGCATTTGAAGGTGCACCTGTGCTAGCTGGACAAATATACCAACACTTGTGTATTTCTGGGCCTGATAAATCCCTGCTTTGTACCAGAGAGTTCATAATGTTTTGCAGGATGTACAGACTATGCCAATAAAGATGTATTTGCAATACATGAATATATGTTATGTTTATATGTATTGTTGCAGTTTTAGCTGTTTTAGTTATGCTGTCTGAAAGATGACAGGCTTGTCATGATTTGGTCTTCTAAGACAGATTTATTTCTTTTCAAAAAATATTTCACATGGTCACTCAATCCAGGCTGCTTTCAAGCCCAGGCACTTTAGGGGGGTGTTATGTGACTGTTCAGGAGGATCTTGCAGAGGTCAGGCATGCTTCATGCTAAGAAACTGTTTTATGCAGATTTGGGAATAATACTGTTGTTCATGGTTCCACACAGATGGTACCAGACAGGAAGAAGTGGAAGGTGAACTCAGTGAAGAAGAACGCTGGTTTGGAAATTCTTCAGAAACTCCTTCGGAAGCATCATATGGAGAAGTCCAGGAGAACTTTAAGTTGTCTCTTGAGGACAGAATCCAAGAGCAGTCCACTTCCCCAGATACCTCTTTGGGAAGTGCAACGCCTAGCAGCAACACAGCGGAGCTGGGATCCATTGAAAATGAGGCACTGAGAGACACGTTACAGAGCAAAGAGCACCTTTCTCCTGATGTGTCATCTCTGTGTGAAGAAGAACCTCCTGGTCCAAATAAGCCACTGAGCAGTAACCTGAGGCGGCTCCTGGAGGCTGGCTCCCTCAAGCTGGATGCTGCTGTTACGGTCAATGGCAGAGTTGAGTCCCCCGTAAATCTTGGCTCGAACGTCTCCTTCTCTCCACCTGCTCATCATGCCCAGCAGCTGAGTGTTCTTGCCAGAAAGCTCGCTGAGAAACAGGAACAAAGTGACCAATACAATGCAAGCAGTCACTTTATATGGAATCAAGGTAAGTGGCTGCCAAACTCAACCACCACCTGTGGTTTGTCCCCTGATTCAGCTATCCTGAAACTGAAAGCCGCAGCCAATGCCGTTCTGCAGGACAAATCTTTTTCAAGGACTGAAGACCCTATAAGATTTGAATCCTTTTCCTCACCTTTTAGTTCTCAGTCAGCCAGCTCCACGTTAGCAGCTTTGTCTAAGAAAGTGAGTGAAAGAAGCATGACTCCTGGGCAGGAGCACCCGCCTCCGGCGAGTTCTTTCCTTTCTCTGGCTTCCATGACCTCTTCAGCTGCCCTTCTCAAGGAGGTTGCTGCAAGGGCTGCAGGCACCCTCTTGGCTGAGAAGAAATCACTGGTTCCTGAGGATCCCCTGCAGCTTTCAGAGATGAAACAAGAGAAAGCAACTCCACCACAGTCTTTGGAATTATTATTACTACCAGTCCCTAAGGGAAGAGCATCCAAACCCGCTAGTACAGGTATGGATACAATTTGAGCCACTAAGTAGAATGTATTTGTTTTGCTATAGGCTTCTACAACATCTCTTCAATGGCTCTGGATTTGGTTTGATTCCATGTCTTATGAGAATAAGAAATAGATACTTTAGGTGAACAATAGGAAAGCTTTTTAAGATACCACTTTGAGACCAAGCTGTCACAAATCTTTCCATATCTGAAAGATAGGAGTGTACAGTTCAGTACATTTTTTTTTCTTTTATTCCGTACAATAGTATTTTCTTCTCTTACCAAGTTTAGAATAAGTCCACAAAATATTTAATAGAGAAGATCAAAGAATCCCTGTTAGAGAACTCACAGTATCAGTGAGCATGTACAAAACTAGTGCTTTTGAAATACTGGACAAGGGAGAATTCTCCCTCCTGCTGTCTCTGTCACAAATGGACTTTTGTGTAATCACTTACTACCCTGTCCTAATTTACCAGAGTATATTATTATGTTGCCACTTTTCATTAAATTTTTTTTTACAACCCTTTGTTGTTAACAAGAAAACCCCAACTAAACTGCATTTCTCTAATTTGCTCAACAAGAACCATTTTACACTTTTGACTTCCCTCCACCAATTCCAGCTGTTGACAGTCAAGGAACGAGGCTCATAGGGAAGAAGAAACTCTCAGGGTAACAAAAGCTTTAAAGAACTGGCAAGCCATGCAGGGGAATTTAAATGATCCATCTTCAAACTAAGGAAAAATAACTTTTCTTTCATCTCTTTCTATAAAAAGTTCCCATCATGGATTCATATTTCTGGTAGAACGTAGGACTTCAAGTCGTCCGTGTTCTCCCTGGGGTGGTTTTCTGCTGCAGAGGGAAAGGAAGCATGGCAGCTATCTTCACCAGGTGCACAATGTGGTTTAGTATATTAGAGCTTTGTGAGGAATACTAGCTTGGCTGTGCAAGTGTAGCAAGCCAGTGTACAGATATGAAGACTGGCATGGATGTTGCATAATTGCACTGCCCTTCTCTCTGACCTAACCTTTTTCTTTAGGGGTATTATGAGGTCTGATCTGTCCCTGTGCAGCTCAGGTCAAAACTCTTAGGGTAGGAGGTATTGGATGGACAGCAATGCTTACCCCTCCCTCGGAAGAGGAGAGGGAGGGATGCAATGAATTGCAGCCAGTACTAGTTTTTGCTCTGTGTTACATATGTTCTACAAATGCTTTGCTGGTGTGTTTTGCCAAGGCAATTAAAGTGGCAAACTATTCTTGGCATGGGTCTAGCCTAAGGTTTTCATTAGTTTAGATTAATCTAAAGTCCTTTTTGGACTAGCATAAGCTAAAGCAGTAAAAGGTCCTTTCGTGTGGGAATAGGAGTACTCACACTGGCTACACCAGTGTGAAAGTAGTCATTAATTTAATGTAACTCTCCCCACAAAGACTGGCCTTCATATAAGAAGGGCAGCAATGTATAGAAAGGAAGCAAGGTTAAAATTTATTTGAAGCTCCTACTTTATTTCCTGCAAGGGGAAAAAGCTGTTCACATCATAATTTTTTACTGGGGAAAAGTACATGGTTGTAGTAAAACCCAGGCTCTGTGTTTGACCAAGAAACTGGGATTTGTCTGTGCAGCTTATACAAGGGGAGAGTTCTGTTGTTACCAGTGTGCCTGGCAGTACTGGCACTTGACAAACTAGCTCTGATGCAGCAAATTGCAAGCAACTGTTCTCTTTGCTGAAGGCCCAAGCATTCTGTGCTGGTAGAAGATAACAATGGGGGCTGACTGCCTCAGGTCCTTGGTAACCAAGGAACAACTGCTCATTTTTTATGATATATGGGACCAGTATCCCAAAAGGAAGGGTGTTTCCTTTCAGTTCATATTCACTGGGCCAACACCAGTTGGCATCCAAGGAAACTTTAAACTGTAATGTTCATAACGTTTCTGGAAGTTCATTTTCTGATATGTTTTTAAGTTTTTCCTTCCTAAATAGTTAACTGACTGAAAATAAAAAGAAAGATGTTGGTTAGCATATCTGGATGTTGGTTATGGTAAGCCAGACTCCTCCATTCCTTCAGCCATGGAGAAATACAGCTTGTGAAAAGAGGTCACTTAATGACCTTTGGTTGAAGACTTCACTTCTGTGAAAGTTGAGTAAAGCAGCTGAATGTGTATATTTGCCATGAAAATAAATGTCACACATTCCCGATTCCTTTTGTGCATAAACCCTTATGGCACTAAACCCAAAAAACAGTATTTAATGTTATAGTGCTTTATCTTTTTGTGCCTGTCTGATTGCTCCTTGAGACTTTTTTTTTTTTAATCTTGTTCCCAGAGAGAAACATCTTTTCCCAGTAGGCATAGCTTGAGTGGTCTTTTTTTTCCCCTCTCATACTTTGAACTTTTAATGCACTGATGAGTTTGCTTTGCTGTTACGAATCTGATTCACTTACCCACTAGCAACATCTAGCTTTGGTTATGAGATCAATACTCAGTGAGATTAATTAGATGTCGACAAGTAAGGAACAGCAAAGATGGAGGCTATTTAAAGAGGAATAAGTTAATAACAAGGGTATGCCTGCTGCTCTTTTGTCCACCACGTTGAGCTATTTTCTCAGAATTATTCCAGGAAAAAGCTGGAGCCGTGGCTTATCTGAGTGTAATTGCCTCTGAAATGGCATGTAAGGTTTGGTCAACCTAATCATTAAATGCCTTTTTTTTTTTTATGGTGAAGTGGTACAGAGAAGACTAACTTTTGTATCAATCTGTTAATATTGCCAACTTTATAAACTGCTCACACCTTTGGGATGAAATTTAAAAGAAAGTGTAGAATCTCTGTTCTGATTGTTTTTGAAAGACCATGGGTGGCAGACCTTTATTTTACTGACTGAATACTTGTTTGGTGTAACTTTTTGCCTGTGTTGGTTGCCAAAACTTCTTTGGGAAGCACTGGCCGATTCTCTCCTCACTGGAATAACTCTTTCCAACCAAATGGCATTGTGTGATATGAAGTAGGCATCAATATAAATGAAGGAAAGCTGAGGCCCATGGTTGTTTTTTTTTTTATTCTGAGCTTTATGCAGTATAGCATAGAGCTAACATGGTTCAGCTTCGGAGCGCATTGGCATAGTTCCTATGTAACACTAATTGTCATTGTTATCACTGAAGTCACATGCGTTCATCCCAGTTCTTTGCATATTTTGTAATGTGCTAAATCACTGATCCATCTTGTTTGCAGACTTATTTTTAAGGGGGTCAGAAAGAGGTAATACCTTGTAACAGATTTCTTATCTCCAGAGGCTGGAGAAAAGATGTGATAGAAGGAAAGTAAGTGATAGGTAAAAATGCTACCCATGGTTATTTTTGTGTGGTTTGTCTTTCTCCTGCCTTTTGTGAAGAAGTAATGATGTTTAAAAACTGAAACACAAGTAATTACAGCGTTGGTTTTGGCTTACCCTTTAGAGGTGCAGAGAGGAGAACAATTTCATATGTTAAGTGCGATAGAATATTTCACAAGGAGAACTTCTGAACTTGTAGTAGTGGACACTGACATTGTGTCCTTTTTTGTACTTACATAATGACTCCCTAATCAGTTGAATTATGGTGGTTTTGTTTCCCACTTAATAGCAAGAATTGTATTTTAGGATGTGACAGATCTTTTTGGTGGTTTTTATCACTTAATTCCTCGTCGAGGGAATTTGATGTTTGCTGTATCCTTATCAGAAGGAAAAAACTGATAATAATAAAATGAAATAGTCTGAGGGAATTTTTGAATAGCAATATGAACACTGCTGAGCTCTGAATATTTGAAAATAGTCTTGTCTTTTAAAGTGAGGAAAAAGGCATCCAGTTCCTCTATAATAGTAGGCCTTTCTTTATAACAAGAAGGGGAAACATGGTGAGAAGGTGGATGGATGGTTAGTTGTGCAAAGTCAGCCACAAGGAATTTCTCTTTCCTTCAAACTTGTGACTAACCATATTTGCCTGATCAATGCCACCAAATCCTTTCCTTATCTTAGGTGAACTGGGCAGTAAAGCTGAGTGCATGTATTTAGGAAGGCAGATTTAAAGCCCTGGCAATTAGAGGAGCAGAGAAAACCTACTACCCAAAGACCTTTGATGGCTGACATTGCAGCAGTATCTGCTCGAGCCATAACTAAACAATTTCAGCAGCAGGGCTTCTGAAGTCTTTCACTTCTGGTGTTAAATATATCCAGTATGCAATACCAGCATGCTTTTCAGTGAAGTTGTGGATTCTTCTATGCTTTATATCCTGCTTCCCTGCTGGCTAACCATCAGATATGGAAATGGATCGTTTTTTAACAGTTAAGCATATTTTTCATACCCTACTACAGACAGCCTTTGATAGGAAATGAAGCTGCATAGTGATGATTATGAGAGACATTCATCTCAGTTCAGTTAAATTATAAAGAACATTAGGACCAGGTGAGGTAGAGTAGCATCTTCTACTGATCAGTGAAAGGATGTTTGGGGCATTAACCTTTATGAATTATGGTGACCTTTCTTAGAGGGATAATAACTAGATAAAGGGGAAAAGGCATATGCAGAGGGCAAGGAACTGAAATTTCTGGTACCTGTTGTTGTTTAACTGATATGTCTCTTTACAGATGAAACTCTAGCATTGAAAAATGATATCTTGAGTATGTTTGCAAGGGGAAAGTATTTGCCAAGTGGCTGTAAAGGATCCTCTCTTTTTCTTCCCCCTTCTGCTAAGCCTCAGAGGAAGAAGGGGGAAAACCTTTCCAGTGTCCAATCTGTGGTTTGGTTATCAAGAGGAAGAGTTACTGGAAGCGGCACATGGTGATTCACACAGGTTTGAAGAGTCATCAGTGTCCACTCTGTCCATTTCGCTGTGCACGCAAGGACAATCTCAAGTCACACATGAAGGTAAGGGAAGTGTTTTCTGACAACCAAAATAGGTGAAACATCAATCAAAAAATGGTGGTATAACAAACCTATTTCATTTGCATTTGCAAGGACAAAATTTCCTTCATTGTGCTATGAATGATACCTTTATTTAAGCAAAGAGACCATAAAAAGATAAAGAAATAACTTTTATTCCCTTGCTTGCCTTTCCATTTTATGCAATGTGAAAAACTGCCTTGGGTTATGTCAACTTGGTGCAGCACAAGCTGTCTGTGACTGCCTCAGTTGTGGACCTGGAACCACCAGATGCAGGGGTGTTGCATTGGGATGTGGCATGCTATCACATCAGTGCTGCTTGTCAGGATGCCAGCTAGTAACTCTGCATGCCAATGCTTCACACTAAGTGGGCAAACCAACTTGGCCAGCTCTAGCAGGGATTTCTCCATTGCTTTCTACAGAGAGGCCTACAGTATTAATTTTTTTCTTGCTGTGGGTTTTAACTGCAGGCACTTCAGCAGCAAATCATCCAAACCAAGGTGAATGACAGATTATACTCTAAGGTTTTGTTTTCAGGTGTTTCCATTAAGTTTAGAGTGTGCTCTTAACTCAGCCTAAGTTTCAGACTCAAACTGAAGATGACATTTTGAAAGAGTCTCTATCTGTGTTGATACAGAAAAATATAAAAATGTAAAGAAACTCGGTGTCTGCTTAGCTGAAGTACTACATGGTTGCAACGTAAAGAATGCCTGGTCTTGCAAGCTGTATAATATGCTTGATGAAGTAATAATGGTACCTGTCGTATTAGCCCTTTGATGAAGAACTTGAAGTTCAAAAAAATTTCC
The DNA here is from genome assembly GCA_035583135.1 of Lophotriccus pileatus. NCBI lineage: Eukaryota > Metazoa > Chordata > Aves > Passeriformes > Tyrannidae > Lophotriccus > Lophotriccus pileatus. Next base: position 15,002,163 of record JAWWES010000133.1, read on the forward strand.
CTTGTTAATGGAGTTGAGTTTTATAGTAATAGCAAAGTGTTTTATGATAATTAGCATTTTGTCTGTTTTAGACAAATGTGTGTAACAGAGACTGGTGTGAAGGGAGAAAGAAATGCCTGTTCAGTGTTCTTATATGCTATTGCAGAATCTGAGCTCACTAGAGAGGAGTCTGACCTTCCTTACACTCAACTAACTATTCACTTCAGTGTAAATTATTCAGATTCCACAACACCAGATCTTGCTGTGTTTTAGGTCATTGCTGGGTCTGAAATCATCCCCCTAAAGTCCAAAGGCTCGTTCCTTAACACTTCAACTGCGAATCAGTGCACTGCTCCCAGGCATCTTTGGTGTATGATGCTAATCCTGATCAAGTAGGCTTGGTGTTTATGGCTCTTTCTTTAAGGATTTGGTGTTCTGTGTTGACCGGAGGGCACAGATGGCCATATCCTAAGTCGAAGATGAATAGATAGAATGGGAACACAGCATGAAAAGAAAGTGTTTTGGTTTGGGTTTGTTGTTTGTTTATTTGTTTGTTTGTTTGTTGTTGTTGTTTTATTGTTTTCAGCTGTTGACAGCCTGCACAAAAGCATGCATCACCTACAAGCTTGCTATTCCCTGGCAAAGACCTGTTGTTTTCCCCTGCTTTGTAAAAGACATCCCTCTTATTCCCTGCAAACATACTTGTTCTCTGCTTTTTTTTGCCTTTTTGGTAAAAATTGTTTGCAGATTGAGGGCCTATCTCTTCCTTTTTGGCACGGTGATTTCCATAGGTGGTCACTGGTAGGATGTTGGAGAAAATTGGGGACTTTTTCACTGTCTCTACATGCTTTCAGATTGGTGTCTGAGGCCTTTATGCTCTTTTCTGCTCCCCTCCTAACATTAATCCTTTCATTAACTGAGCCTGCATCAACTTAAAAGAGACTTCCTTGTACAGCCATGTAACATGTAGCATTAATTATTTGGCAATATGGAAATTATGACCAAGTAGTGCTCAGTTAGAAAACACTGAGGTCAGAGTCAGGCCCAGAGCTGCTTGACTCAGTGTAAGAGATTACAGCCTCCTTTAGCCTTACTGTGAAGGCAATATCTGAAGTCTCCTCAATCAATGCAGTGCAGTCATGCAGGTCATGATGGAGTTGAGGGTCTTTTCTGGTAAAGCTGCTCCCTATTTGAGATGAAAGTAATTGTCTTTAAAAACCACATGGTCTGCATTTTGATTTTGTCCTTGTTATAGTCTCATTGATAGATGCAAAGAATCACAAGGACAACAATCTGAAAGGTTATGTTTCCCCTTAATTTCAATCAGTTTCATACACTTTTTCTCAACTGACTAGGCCATTTGTAAAAATATTTTCTATCACATCAAAATTGAAGCAGATGAATGAGGTAAGGGTGTGTTAGTCACGTGTCCAAAAGTGCCAGAGATAATTTGAGTTCCTTTTGATGGAAGTATAAATAATTGATAATCAAATTAAAAATAAAAAGTAACAGATTTCTTTTCTCATTATAAAACAGTGCTCCCTTTGAATCTGTATGTATGTGAGATGATAATATCTGGCACATAAATAAGCCAACGGCGTTCAAAATGGAATGAATACACATCAGAAGTGGTACAGCACAGCTGGGAACTACTTAGGATGCAGTGTTCTGGTTATGCCAGTAGGGTGTTTCAGTTGTCTTCATTGTCTTAGTATCCTTTGGGAACTACCTGGCCTTAATCTCCTTCCTGGCAGGCAACCCATGAAGGCAGAGCTGCTTCCAGCACTCCAGCCCTCTCCTTCCCCATGAGGCAACTGTGGCTACAAGTGAACACATTTTTCAAAACCAAAAATGCTACATAAAATTAAGGTACTGGGTTGGTGTTTGTTGTCCTTTACAAGCCAATTTTTTATTCCAGAATGCTATCACAAATCAAGCTTTTTTCCTTTATGCTGCTCTTCGGTTTTCAGGTTTTATGCTCTCCTGATTAAGAATGACCGGCAAAACCTGTTGAGGTGTTCTGTCCAGCTGCAGTCCTCAAAAAAAATCTAGTTGTCTTATCTTTCTTTCTTCCTAGGCAGCATAGCCAAGAGTTTGAACCACCTTATCTTTTTTTCTAGGTTCTTGTTAGGTATTCTCTTGAAACTGATTATTCAGAGACTTAATTTCTGTGAGTGGTTTGTGTGAGTCCATATGGCCCTTCCTTGCTGTCTGTATCTTTAGGTTAATGACCAATAGCTATATAATATAAATACTGTGTAATTTCATGGTAATTATAACATGTCTAACTGACTGACCCAGAATACAACATTGCCAGCGTTTTTGGTGTCTTGTCACCTGCTATGGAGAAAATCTTAATAGAGAGCTGGAATGATTCCAGCCCTGACCTATATTCGGATCTACATGTGCTACCCACCACGCTGATGGAGCATTCTTCCAGCAAGGGCACTTTGCCAGGACCAACTCACAACTGGAGGCGAGGAAGTGAAAGGCCCAAGAAGGGAAACAGAAGGAAAGTTTCTACACAGACACACAAGAAGCAAGGGAGGCTGAGTAGCCTGCCTTTTAAGGCACACAGTGTTATCTGTAATTGTTATACGGTGTTTAGATTCCACTGTGATAGGCACTGTAGACAAATCCTAAAATAGGCACAGTACACAATTTTATTAGTCTGTTTTGGAGGCAAATTATAGTCCACACATAACCACAAGTTTTGACCCTTATTCCCAGGAATCTGAGGGGAGCATCTCAGGACCTGATTCTGGTATCATAGTATGGTTTCCAGGGATTCTAAGAGTACTGAGCTGAAAATTAAGCTGGAAAAAATGGATGGGTAACTCAGAGAGGTGTCTTGTCCAAGAAGGCCACAAGTATTGTGTTTGAGTTCTTCTCTCTGTTTATCTAAATATATATTCAGTTGGAACATGTTTTCTTCTTGAGAAAGTGAGTATATTGTGAACTTTCTCCGCAGAAAGCAATGGAAAGTTGTGGTGTAATTCAGCAAGATGTGTTCAGGCTTTTCTGTTTTTCCTGGTGGGGATTAAATTTACCTCAGAGCAATACCACAAGCATCAGTCAGACTTTGGCCAATTTGTGTCTTTGGATCATGCACATATCTTCCTCAGCAATTGGTGGACAGATAGGCTGTGAGATCATACAGATATGTTCCAAGAAAGCAACAGGATATTAGCCTGAGCACTTGGAAGGGGGGATGAGGAAGAGGAGCATATGGCCAAAACCAATATCTATAAACGTTCCTTGTGCTGCTGTATAGACATAAGGCAGAAATGGGTGAGCTAGCCCTTCTAGCAGAGGAAAAGAAGTTTGGCGTTGTGAACACCTGCTGAAGCGTGATGGTATGGCAGAAAATGAGGAGAGAGAAGATGAAGCTTAGCAGAAAAGTTAGATGCAGTGGTAGGATGCTCAACCACAGGATTTTCCTGCATTTATTGCTTATGAAGAGGGACCATGTGGTGAGGTCTCAGATTAATGTTCCTGTGTAATTATGAAGAAGGTTGTAATCAGCTTCTCAGTTAGGGAGAGGCTATTAATTACATGATAGTGGGAATCAGGAAAGGCCGTGAAGAACGTAGCCAGGTGCTCACTGCCCCTTGGTGATTTGCTTTTCCCCTTTTTGTTCCTCAGCTAGTGTTAGACAACTGAATAAGCATTCCTAATCCATTTTTGTAAAGTATAGGAGAGGTTATTTTAAAGCATCTTCACCATATTGGGAGAGGAAATTGAGTGTGTTTTATGAGTGCTCTTTGTTTAGTTTGATTTAAGTTAAGCTTAAAGAGCCCTGGGAGCCACCTGCGATTCCGTCAGCCGAGGGGAAGCAATACAAACTTGCACAGCTTTTCAACATGTGAAATCTTTGCCCAGAGTCTCAGGCAGGTGCCAAAAGTGACTTCAAGTATCTGCCTTTTAATCTTGTCACTTTTTGCATATGAGAAGAGGACAAGACAGGATATGCATTGATACCTTAAATCTCTAAGAAAATATAATACTGTTTTTTGAACACCTAGTCCAGTCTAGAACTGCAGAAAAGGTTTTTTTCCCCTCCTTTGCTTTCAAGCGAAGCAAAGAAATAGTTTCAAAAAGAAAGTACTATATAAATAATGTATGTGTCCTGAGGGGAAGGATCATATCAAAACTAACACCAGAGCACTAAACTTTTGAAAATGCAATACTTTAAAAATTACTGAGCTTGTCAGAAAACAGCATGAAATGAAAAAGCAGAGGACACATGATAGATGCAAAATGGAAAATGTAATCAAATGCAGTTGTAGAAGGCTGCATTTTACTAAAAGAGAGTTGAAACAAAAACAAACCCAGAAAAAAACAGTACGTAGGCAGGTATGACTGACTGGCTGGGTTGTAGTAGCTACTGATTGTGGTAGTTGCTTAAACAGCTGCCCCTTACGGAAATGTTGATCCACTTGAAAAGTGGCAAGAAAAACAAAACTTACAGGAGGCAAAGAAAAAAGTGATAATTAGGTCACAGAAAGTAAATAAAGAGTGACTAGCCAGAAGCAAATACAGCAGTGAATAGATTCAGCATCCCAACCACCTCATGTTCTGCTCTTGCTTAGGAATGAAGGTTCTCAAAAAAAAAAAAAAATTCCTCTTATTCTGAGCATTTTTAAAATAATAGTAAAAAAACCTTGTTAAATCCCACAAAAGAGAGGTGAATGTCTTGGTCTCATAAGTAGAAGGGAGAGTTTGTGCAAAGCATTATCCCAATTTTAAGGAAGGAGAAAAGAAAAGTTCTACCTCAGCAATACTACAAAATTGCAGGACGTGCCTGTGTCACTGTATTGCTCATCCCTACTTCCTGGTGTACCCTGTTGGGTGGGATCACGTGTATTTGTGACTGTGGTACATCTGTATGGCTGGTGAATCAGCAGGGATGTTAATTTTAAGTATGAAAAGACGACTTAGGAAACATCTTATGATACCAGAAAACTTAGTATGTCAACAAAAAATATAACAGAACAAAACAATACAGTACTACAAATGATGTGATACGGTAGAGACATGTGGTTTCTGTAAAACAAAATCATGTGTTGTTCTACTAAGATGTTTTGAGCACATCAGGAGAATCATGAACTTAAGAATCAGTTGAAATTTATTTGGTCTATAAAAAAGCCTTTGGCAAAGCTTCTCACAGAGAAGCTGCCAAATAAATTAAGCAATATGATGTACTATGGCAAATTAGAAATCCACCAAGAGACAGTAAAACAAAGGGTAGGAAGGAATTAGCAATTTTAAGCATGACAAAAGGCTAACAGAGGGGTGTTCCATTACTAAAAGTAGAATTGTGCATATTTTAGCAAATGTGATCTGCACAAAATGATGACTGTGGGTAAGAGAATTGTAGATGATACAACCTTATGTGCATGAATCAAGATTAGAGAAGGGAAAGCTTGAAAGGGAAAAAAAAAGGCTGGCTGACTGATAAACAAGCAGGCAAATGAAGTTATTGTTGACGAATACAAGGTACTGTACCTTGGAAACCAGAGTCTAATAATGCACATGGCTGTCTGATATAATGAACTGTAACTGTTCAGGAAAAATATCTGGATGTCACTGTAGACAGTTCAATGAAAACCTTTCCTCGGCATGCACAGGAGTGGTTAAAAAGTACACTAAATATTTGAGTGTCTGGAGAATAAAATAGAAATAACACTGAAAATATAACAATGCCATTATTATCATATGGTATGCTGCCACTTCTGGTCACTGCATCAAAAGAGACATATCAAAAATGGAAGGGATTTTAAAAGCTGGCAATGAAAATTATTAGTGGGATGGCAAAGAAAGAACTCCCTTTGAAGAAAGAAGCTGAAAGGAATGGGACTGCCAGGAGGGTGAGAGAGGTGTGATCCAAGGTGGGAGGTGTGATCAGAATAATGCATGTGATAGAGAAGATAAATTGAATTGCCTCTTCTTTTTCTTTCTTGTAATTTGAGAATGAGGAGGCAGCAAGAGGAACTGAAAGGGACAAAAATTAAAAACTGTGAGGAATAGATTACTCGTATCGAAATCCTCAAACCAGTCCTTACAAAAAGTTTGTAACCACTGTATAGTTTTGTTGAAAACATCAAGTACACGCTGAAATAACTGTACAAACACAAAATACCATTTGAGAGTAGGCAGACTGTAGGGTTAATAAAAATTATAGAAGTACTTTGCACAGGCAAGGAGAACATCCATGGTTGAAGGAAATAAACTCAGAAGCCAAAAGTCTGTAAATGTTTTTGATATAAGTCAAACAGCAGTTTTATGGGATTTTGAAAGAAGCATTCTCTATGAGCAGGTTGTGCACTGTGGCTGGTTGCAGTGTAATTCAGAGAGGTCCAAATCTGGCAGCAGCTGGGCGCAGACTGGGACTTTGGGAAAAACCTGCCAGCTTTGCTCTTGTCTCCTCCTGCCTGTGATTCTTGCAGGAATGGCCTATTTGAGTCTAAAGAAGACATCTGATGGTTTGAGTAGCATTAACACAGTGTAAGAGCCATTCGCTGTCTCATGGAGGGAGAAGGCAGCTTTTTGGACTGCAACATTGTGTGGCCTAGATCTCCCCTGTGGCTTTCTGTGTAGCTCTACAGGGCTTCTTGTTTTTCATTCTGTAGCAAGTAGTTGCTGCCTTGACTTTTTCCTCCAAATAGCATAGAATGGCCAATTCTTGGCTCTTTCAGCTGCTGTTGAATTGGAAAATAAGGGACAGTTTTTCCTTTAGAGGGACTTCAGCTTCTGTTTCTAATAGTGTTCAAATTTTTAAATGAATATTATGTATTTTTGAAAATAACATAATTTAAATATGTTAAAATCTTCTGGTGGCAGTGGACTTTGGGCATTGGAGGCTAAATATTTGGTTTGATGGTTTTTTGTTGGTTTTTTTTTTTTTTTCTTTCCTAAATCTAAAATTTTACCTTTTGATAAGAAAATATTTGGGCTTGAATTCTGTTATTCTTTTGTCTGCAAGTTATAAATGTACTTTGTTTTATGAGAAATCCATAAAATTTCTCAACTGTTAGTCTCTTTGGGCAGGAGAAAAATCCAAATCAAATGAATCAGTCACTCCTATTTTCATCCATTCTCAAAAGATTATGCAGGGGTGGCGTGCCATAATCCCAAGGAGAGAAGGTAGGCTCCCACATTGACTCAGCCTTCTGAAGGCATCGTATTGATGATTGTGATAAGGGCCTCTAGAAGAAGTGGTTAAATATGTAGGCAGGGAAATGATGATTGAAGGGGATCCTGGAGAGAAATCCTGACACAGAATCTCAGTGGGTGTAAGAGATAGAGTTGCCATGGTGAGAGTGCTTGCTACCATCAGTACATCTTGGTGCTTTTCATGAAGGGTACTGTGAATACTGCTGTGCTTACAGACCATCCTGTTTCCAGTAGTGTAGACAGGCAATCTGCTTGGCATTTCCACTGTAACCTGTTCAAATTTAGGATTTATTGTGCTGCTGTTCTTCTTCAAGGTTGCTTTAAATCTCTGTTAGGTTACCATTAGCTCCTCTCCTTTTTTTTTTTTTTTTTTTTGGTGTCAGGTGCAGTTATAAGACTCCAGAATTACTTTGTCTGTAAATGTCATGCTTATAAAATACTGAGAATGTCATTCTGTGAAACAGCTGGCCAAGAGAAGTGCTGTCTTGCTGTGTGTTTGTTTAGTACTATTCTCTGGAGTCCTGGAAGAAGTGCTGAATGAAAAGTTATACAGCATTAGTGAAATGTGTCTTCACTGAATGCAAAAAAGTACAAAAAGAGGGACATCTCGTAGCTTCACGTTATAGCAGAGCAGAATTGAGGTCTTGTGTATGTAGAGCTGGGAATCCTGGATTGTGACCGAGTTCCTCTTACTACACAGAAAATTAACTAGGCCAAGTCCACAACCATGGGAAACTCCAGCTTGAATTTTGTCAGGACTGTGTTTGGGAAATGCTGCTGTTGTCCCAGAGCTCTGCAGTGTCTGCACCAGGACTCTTGAGACATAGATCTCAGCTCTGCAAAAAACTGGAAAGTGCCGAAAGCCTCAGCTGAAGCTGGGTTTTCCAAGCTCCCTGGTGTAGAGCTGAGCTTTGATTAAAGCTGGAGCTCTCAGGGCTTTTGGGCTCCCAGACTGTAGCAGCAAGTCTTGGATCCCTGGGACAGCTGGCTGGTTCTGAGCCAAGCCCAGGGAGCAAGGGAAAGGGTGCCACTCAATAGGGTAGTAGAATCACGCCTCGTTTGCCAGGAGTTCATAAAACCTCTCCGTGTTTCAGGTGAAATATTTTGCATACAACGAATTGCCATTTTCCAACAGAAATCTGTCTCACTGAAATGTTTCCAACCAACTCGAGTCACAAGTGAAAGCTCAGTCTGGTGGCAGTTTGCCCTGATCACATGTTCATCAATTAGTAACGAGCAAATGTATATATTTGCCAGTATTTCTGCAAGGCTAGCCCAGAATGCCACTGTCAGGATTTAAAATTTATTTGTGGAGTCACAGTGAGAAAACTTTTCAATAGAACTGCTGCTTTACTCTGGGCTCAGTTGTTCCTTCCCTTTAACAAGTACTGTATCAAGCAAGAAATTGTATTATTATATGTATATAATTTATATAGTTTGAGTATGTCTGTTCATATGATGTGTTAGCCATTACATATGGGTGGATGGAGTTCTCTTTAAAAGGTAATCAGGATCAAACCTAGTATCTAGGGTACTAGGCATTGTGTTCATAGTGGAGCATGCAGGCTCTGTGAGAAAGAGCCTGCAGTCAAAGCAGGATGGTAAGATTAACCGTGATTCTTAATTGACTCTTAAACTAGAATAAATTGCAAACACTGACTCTCGTGTTTGTATTTTATCACAATAGAGCTGTTTATTTTCTGGTAGAATCAATTTGCAGCAAACTGTTTCAATAACTCCTTGGTATTGCCAGGTGCTGTGTTTTTACCCTAATGATACATAAATCAATGAAGGACATTGCTATGCACGTTGGTTTGGGTTTTTTGTTGGGTTGCTCTGAACAATTTTTATTTGTGAGGTTGCAAAGAATGATGTTTGTTTTTTAATCAAGAAAGCTACTAGTTATAGTTTGGGAGTCTTTATGTACTGGCAGGTCATCAGGATCTGGTTGTAAGGACTGTTTGATCCAAAGCAGACTTCATAATTTCCAAGCTGCAGAAACAGATGTTCCTGATTTTTCTGTTTTTTAGTTGAGCCTGATGTTTGTGTTCTTTGACTTACATGTGAAAGAATCCTACTGTTCTTAGTGCCTGACTGCTTTCCAAGCGCTCAGGATGAAGAGTTGACTCATTAGTTAGCATCTTCTTTTTTATTTAAAATAGCATGAAAAATGTAGAGTTGAGATTTCTACAATGCTATTAATCTGTTTTTGCTTAACACATGCTTTTATCTTGCACCTCTCGAACCAGGTTCATCAGCACCAAGACAGGGGTGAGACCTTTCAATGCCAGCTATGCCCTTTTACCTCCTCCCGCCACTTCAGCCTGAAACTCCATATGCGTTGCCATCAACATTTCCTCAGGACAGAATCTAAAGTGAAGGAGGAAATACCAGAAACTGAGGTGAAGGGGTCACCACAGCTAAACAGTGACTCCTGCCCGGGACCACAGAGGGAAGGAGGTGGACCTGACCTCACGGGATCAGCATCTGTGTCTAAAACACCTGATGTGGCGGGGCAGCCTGGTGGGGGTGTTCCACCTTTACTAGTGAAAGAAGAGCCCAAAGACGACAGTGGTGTCTCGGCTGCACCTTTTGCTCTTAGCACTGTTGACAGAGCCCCCAACAACACAAAGCTGAAAGACTCCTCTGACTTTGTGGCCAACACAGCATCAGCACTATTCAGCCAAGACATCTCTGTCAAGATGGCATCAGATTTTCTTATGAAGCTGTCAGGTAATTGAGCAGCAAGCGGCAGCATCAGCTGCTCCTTTATGGGCTAAGAAACGCTTTGCCTTGGGTTTGCTAAGTCGCAAGGAGGAAAACATTGTAGCTTCTTAACTTAAAATTTCTTGTTTCTTTTGATAGGAGAGGTGCATAGTGTGGGGAGGAGGGGAAACAGTGAGGAAATGGAGGGTTTTTGCTGTTTAGGTGCTGGGATTGGTAGTGAGAACTTTTTATCCAGGCTTTGAAGTTCACTGACAATTACCTTGGCATATCTCATTTGGTGTGTTTTTAAGGCATGCTGAATACCTGTAGTTCTGGTTTGAAATCACACTGGTTTGAAAATTCAGCTTGTACGTTCTCTGCCTTTACACCCGTTAAACAGGACTAATTAACGATTGGTTACCTTCCTTTCAGAGTAGTATTTGAGGTCTGACTAATAAATACATATGAAGTATGAGTGTTACTGCATTTCTTGGTTATTAACACTTTTTTTTAAAGGGTGGTCCCAGATTCATGAGCAGCTTTAAATTTTTTTATTATTTTAATTGAAATCATACCTGATGCAAAGCACACGTTTACTGTTTTTTCAATGTCAGATTGTTGCTGTAGGAATTACTTTCATATGTGAGACTCTGATGTAGAGGATGTATTTAGGGTGAATCTGTTATATTCTATGTGCTCTTTTATTGATGTGACTGAATACTTCAGAACTGTGGATTTGCTGGAGAGGTGCTCTATACCAAATTTTTTTCAAAATTGGCCTTGAATTTTTAAAGAGAAAGAAGTCAGGAAAAATGTCGCTCAAGAAACTTCTGTTTCACAAGGCGATGTCAGTTCCTAGGACAAGTTTTAGACTTTGGAGATAGAAAATAACCTTTTCAATAGAGAATAATTAGTCACCTTTCTCCTTTAAATGGAAAGTAAGTTATTATAAGTAAATAATTTTAGCAAATTTTATTGTCATGTAAACTAAGGAATTAACTCTGTCTTAATGCCATTACCTTGGTGGAACAGCCATTTATTTAAATGAGGCTTATGGTCCTCATCTGCCCAGACCTTTATACCTCTGGGGTCACAGTTCGGTGAGGAATTGAGTACAATGGGTAAATACAAAAAATCAAGACTGAGGCTTGATGGAGCCAAGCTGGAAAACGGAAAAGGGCTAAGGGCAAGCAGGAGTTGAATTGGGCTGGCACAAATGATTTGCTGTGTGGGTTGGAAGAAGCCATAGAACCCACCCTTTAAACAAAAATTTAATAATCCATTGTTATAATTTATGGCTATGACTAACAAAAAGCAGGCAGGATGAGTCTGTTTTGATTTGCTTGTAGATTTTTTTTTTTTTACTTGAGTTTCAAATTTGGGCTCTATATGAAATCCATTTTACATTACCTAAGAGCTGTCCCACACACGGGGTCGTTCTGATGTCAGTCTTAGATTTGGGTTGCTGTGCCCGATGTGGCTCCTGCACATCAGCAGTGCTGACCTGGAGATGGTAGTGCTCATGATGGCTGCATGTAGCAGAAAGCAGGAGGGGGGCGGGGGGAAGTCTGAAAGCTGAGAAAACATACAACATTTTGATGTGTTGCTTTTCATATATTAGTTGATGGGAAGCCATTTACAGTTTGGCAGACGGTCGTGTTTTCAATGTCTGATCTATTGGCATCAGAAAAAGGATACATAATGCACATTATTCATGCAAAAGGCCTATGCAGTTATTTTATGGTGACTTACTAAAGGTCTTGAAACCTGACTTGTATGCACTGTTACCTAGCAACATGTTATAAAGTCACTGGGGGAGCGAGATGTATCTGTAATTTTGTATGTGCGCATATTTGGATTAAAATGGGCTGCCAGTCACCAAGTTTGCTACACAAGAAGAGCAATGTCCAAAGAAAAGGAGTTTCTTTTCTTCTGAGGTTTATTTTGTTATATACATTTACTGCATGCTTTCCTCCATACAGTGTGCATAAATTTAGAGGAGAAATAATTCTCTTTTAGCAAGTTTTCTGAGTATTAGCTGTATTATTTGATGGCTTGCTATGCTGAATGAAGTTTCTTTGAGTGATTTCTTTATTACCGCAGTCTTGTTAGGCCCATCAGAGCTTCAATTATTTGCCCTACCTTTCCAATGATATAAATCTTTTGACATCTCAAATTGTATATGCCAATTGTAACAGCCAGCACAGATTTGTGAGACCAAATTATGTCAAAACAATCTAATTTTCTTCTCTGACAGGCCTCGTGGCTAAGAAAGAAGCAGTAGATAGATACACAGACTTTTAGAATTTGGCATTTATTCTTATTGAATATTGATGGTTTAAATGAACATTTATTTTTGCTTGCCAATGCTGATTGCTCCTCTTCTTGGTTGGTGTCAATTTGTATAATTCCAGTTACATGGGAAACCTCCAGGCCTGTTGGTTCTCATTTCTGTGCAGTTTCAGCCTCAACTTTTTCCAAGTGTGTGACTCAGAGGAGTGCTTGTCTCCCTTCAGGCCCGAGTTCCAGTTTCCAAAAGTTTCACTGGCACACCTAGGGTGAAAGGCGGTACAAAATTGGCATTTATTAAGTGTTGTGCCTTTTAAAACTGAATTTTAATAAGCATGTGTATAATCTTGACTCTCAGTATTATTTCTGAGTGTGCAGTGCAGCACCTCTCTAGTCTAGATGAAGTGGATGTCAGATGGTTGGAAAACAGTATACTGAAAGTAGTCCACAGTCAAAAGAGATCTGTGAAAAATGTGCAACTGTTCAACAAACAGCTGCACAAACACGAGACCAGGAACAACTGTCTAGGTAACAGTTCTGTGGGAAAGGAACAGGAGTTAACAGCAACATACTGATGCTAAAAAGGGCATAACTGTACTGGGATGCAATAGAGCAATAACCTCAAAGAAGGAGGAAACAGTCCTATTCTTCTCAGTCTTGTAGAAGTCCAAAGTTTTGGCACTATAGCTTATAAAGAGCAGATAGGTAGAAAGATTTAAAAGGATACAGTGGAAATGACTGGGAAGTTTAGAAAACATGTCCAGTGAGGAGGGCTAAAAGGGAGTAGCTGTGAAGCCTATAGAAAAGACTAAGTAGAGTCATTAATGAGCCTTTAATGCATTAAAATGTTTGCCACAGGGAGAAGGAAATAATCTGTTGATGATTCGTCACAGAACCGTAGAATTATTTGGGTTGGAAAGGACCTTAAAGATAAACTGGTCCCAAGCCTCCTGCCGTGGACAGGGACACCTCTCACGAGACTACATTTCTCAAAGCCTTATCCAGTGTGGCCTTGAAAACTGCCAGGCATGGGGCATCCACAGCTTCTCTGGGCAACATGTTCCAGTGCCTCACCACCCTCACAGTAAAGAATTTCTTCTGTATATCTAACCTAAATTTCCCCTCTTTCAGTTTGAACCCATTACTCTTTGTCCTGTTGCTACAGTTCCTGATGAACAGCCCCCCTCTGGCTTCCCTGCAGACAGATGTAGACAGATGATGTCTATCCACCCCTATCCAGCAGTGCTTAGCCCTGCCATAGAAGGCCACCAGATTTGTCAGGCATTACTTTTTTCCTTAGTGAAGCTGTGTGGGTTTGTCACTTATCACCTCTTTGTTTCCTATGTGCCTTAGCATAGTTTCCAGGAGAATGGAAATTATTGTAATTAATCATAAAATCATCATCATTAGGACAAAAAAATAACAGGATTATATTGCTGTAATTTTTAAGTTGGCATTAGGAAAATTTTTCCAAGAGTTGAGCTACTTAAACCTATGTGATGGTTTGTCTGGAGAGACTGATGCATCTCTGCCACTGGTCAAATTTAAAAACTTTTGGAAAAAAAACATTAGGAAGGTTTAGAGGAGCTTTAAAGAGGCTGAGAAATACTGGTGTGGGTGACCTTTTGAGACTCCTTCATCCCAAATTCTGTACCATTGCTTGCCAGAAAGATATTTAGTTACATTTTATGAAATAAGGCATAATACAAATCACCAAATGTAAATCTAAAAGTTACAACAAATCTTGATTTTTTTTTTCCCCCGGATTCCATTCTCCAGGTCCTAGTTTAAATTAGGAGAGGCTTTCAAATTCACAAGAAATTTAAAAGGGTCCTCTGAAATGGTATTTAAATTTTTTTGTAAAGAGAATTAGCAGATGACTCTGAACATATAAACAGAGGAATATTTAAGCATGGGCATGTTTTTACCTTCAAATCTTCCCTCTCTTTTTTCAGTAGAACTGGTTGCATGGCTTGAGGTTGCCCAGGTACTTTGTGGTATCAGTGTTTTGCCAGAATGTTTTCTTCCTCCAGTCCATTAATTGCATATTGAAACTTTCTAACAGCATTCATATCTTAATTTGAAGAGTATTTTCATTTCCTGTTTCAAAGGTTTCAGTGGCAGACATTATACAACCAATCTCTTTAAATACTGATGTCCTTCTACCCACTTTTAAGGCTTGGGTTTTTTTTGTAATAAAAATGTGTCTTTCACAATGATCCAAATTACAATGGCCCAGTGTGCCCTAGTGGTGTTATTATTGTGCCTGTGTTATGTGCTGCAGTTACTTTTAACATTTGAAAATAAATGAATCCCAACAAAATGAATGGGATTCTTGTACTATTGCTCTCAAAGGGATTCTGTGTGGAAACAGTAATTGTAACACATACTTCACTGCTGGCCTCTCTCCCCCACCACTCTGTGTTAAACAAGTGTATTACTCTGGAAAGCATGTCTCTTCATCTTTTGAAGTGTTATCAAGTGGGCCCTGCTTCTGGTGTTCTTTTTACATTCCCCGAGTTACTCACATGGAGGACCTCTAAAAAAAAGAGAGAAGGAAGGAGCTAACATGCTGAGGGTTTGGGACTGGCCATGTTAAACAAATGAGAAAACAGGTTTTTGCCCACAGTCGTATCTGCTGTCACTGTCTTGTGAAAAGTCAGATCTTTATTTTGGAAAACAATGCCACCGTGGGACTTTGGTGACTGTCCAAAGTATTGGGACTTTGCATTCTTGTTTTTTTTAACTGATTCCATTAATGAAATAAGGAAAGAGTAAAACATCAGAAGGCTACATAAAACGTATTAGTAGATAAGCTAAGTAATCACTTGGATTATTTGTTCTGTTTGGCTCTTGAAAATTGCTACATTCCTTAAAGGTAACACAAGTAATTTGAAATGTTTTAGCATTTGCCGTTGACAGTACTGAACTGACTGGCTTGAACTCTTCAAAGAGCTCTTTTTAATAAAATAAAAGCGTGTCCAATAAAATTGTCATAATTGATGTATTTGTGTAGCAAGTTCCAAAGAAAAGACTGTGCTGCCTATATTTAGGTTTCATAGTTTATGCCAGAATGTAACATTTCAATTAGTATGTGTAAGTGCACAGGACTGGCACTTGTTGAGCCATGTCCTTAATTTAAAAATACTGTTAATTCCATAAAGCTGCTGTCAAGGCAAATACTCCTGATGTCATGAAGATCTCTCATTGAAGTTTCTCTCCAGATTCACATTTTAATAATTTCCATATAGATCTTTAATTTAAAATAAAATTGTGAAGAAACAATAGCACAGCTACTTGAAACTAGGACAAATAAAAACTTATACTAAACTTTGCTACTGATATATCATCACCCCTATAATCTCTTTTCACTCTTACACTTGGAGTATAAGACTAGACTAGACTGCTTCCCTGATTACGCTATTACTCTGGGCAGAAGTCCGAGCTCATGAACCTTTCTCTCACATCTGTCCAAAATGGGAATTGAAAACACTGTTAGTTCAATCATCTCTGATTGTTTGTTTTGTTTTTTGTTTTCTTAAACAAATACCAAGGTCAGTCTCCTGGTGCTTCTCGCCTCTGTTTCTGTTCCTCTGTAGAGAGAAGACATTTCCATATTGCAAGCAATTCTTTCCTGTCAGCAAAAGATTTCCCTTTGCTCCTTTCACTGTCCTCCCTCTCTTTTCTCCAGCTTTCTCAGAATTTTACCTATTCTGCTGCTATTTTGATTTTTACGTGGAAAGGAGAAGATGGTCTGGCAGAGATTACAACCTTGTTTTAGCCTGTAGGACTTTGGCTGTATAACAGACATCTTGGGGCATGCAGGGATGTGTGGCCCTATAGGTGCCTTAGTGATTTGCCTAATTCCTCCATTCCACTGTGATTAGAACATTGTGAAATTTTTAGGGCATGGTAGCAGCACTGGTCATTCTCCAATGCTGCGTCTCGTTTTGCTTGACCCCAGCTCCCTAAATATACAGCAGCTTTAGAGAAAATCGGGATAGTTAGCTGGCCTTTTCTTAACCCCTGCTTACAATTGTTAACATACTTAAGCAAGATGGTTTGGAAGATCTTATATTTTCAGTGCTCTCTGGAAGCCCAGGGGTGTCAAGTCATGGCATCATTGTATTTATGATTGTCTATTCTGATATTCCACTGCATTGATAGAAAGAAACTTCCTTTGTTTTTTGTGTTTTTTTTTCATTGATAAAAAGAAACTGAGGGCCCTTGACTCATAAGTAGCTTTTTTCATTGATAATACCCATCCTGTTCCTTATAGCCCTACAGGTTATTTTATTTGGCTGAGGGCAGAGTGGAGGGCTTTAAAACTGAGGTGTAATTGATTTAGGATTCCCAGGAAGGTTAGGTAACATGAGGTACTCTGGAACAGATTAATACTCCAGGGCAGAAGGTGCTAAAAAGAAATGAGAGCCCAGCTAGACTGGCCTGCTAGAAGAACAGTATTTCTCCTTTTGGGCCATTTAGTGTATACAGCCTCTGTGTTTAATAAGTTGAGCATAATATATCAGCCCAATTGGATTTTAGTCTGGAGATTCTCCAACAGGTGCCAATTCCATAGATTTTTCTTACAAAGCAATTCTTTCACTGGTGGCTGCTTCTGCAGTGTTTGTACCTCTTCCTCAGTTCTTGAATGTCATCAAATGTGAGCCGTAGTCTCCACGCAGAATGCCAATACCCATCTGCACATTTCAGTTACTAGGAAGAAAATAGTAGATGACCCAAGTCATACCCTTTATTGACCAGAGGTGCCTTCAGGGTGATGTGATGCTCACTGCTGGAGACCTTTGTCTTCCAAATACTGCAGAACTGATCTACCAAAGGTCCTTGGTTTCTTTTAACCACCCCAACCCACATCTTACCATCTGGAATGGAAGGCTTTTTGTCATTCAGATTCTCTAACTCCAGTAAGACCTGGATAAAACACTGCCCTTTCCTCCTCAGGTAGAAGTCATGCCATGGTTCTCTTGCCATGCTGGGTCTGAGGAAAATCTCAAGGAGACCAGTTCAATTTGCGGTACATTTGGAATGTGTCCTCAGTTTCCCCTTTTCCCTCAGCCATGACTGCCCTGGTCTCTCATCTCTGTAGCTGCAGTCAGGCATCACTGGTAAAATAACATGATGGTGCAACGACAAACTGTTGTGCACACATTTTCCTCACAGTTCCTTTTGATCCAGACTCTATAGATGCTTTTACTCATGGCCTCTATTGTGTGGCAGCATTTTTGTTGTGGATTCTGTTTTCTTTCTCTTGTTCTTTGCACAGACAGATGGAATAGTGACCAACTCCATGCTGATTATGACTTGTAATATTGAGCTTGGCTTGCAGTAATCAGCCCATTTTTTGTATTTCAATTATAAGCATTTTGGGCATTTAGAAATCCTTGTAAGTGGACTGATGCAGTTAGCAGCTTCTATCAGAGTGTTTCAGATTAGTGGCAGATGCCCAAAGCTTTTCTTGTGGCATTTGGCAGTTTGAGGAAAGTGGTGTAACTTTCATCATCTACTTTTGCCAAATGGCTCAAATGATTCTAGTTGCCAGGAAGATAAAAATCAGCAGTCTGGAATATTCTTTGATCTGTGTTTTTTCTGGATATGGAATGGAACAAATGGAGCATTATCAACCCTGCTTGAGAGACTCCTGCCTGTTGGTTGTGTTCGCTGGGTGGGTTTGTTTTTTTAACTTGCTGTGTACTTCATAATTAAATTGCTGGTTTTTTTGGATTCGGTCTGCAGGCAACATATCCTTCATTCTGTTCTCATTGCTGTTCAGAATGAATGTAAATTAAATACAAGTTTATGTATGTGTATCCATTTTTGTATGTAGATAGAAGATACTATTCCTTCTGGGGAGTAATAATTTTGTCATTCAAATTATGTTATTAGTCTTCAACATAATCTTTTTAGGTTTTGTCTAGTTCTAATTTTTTTAAAGATTCCTCAATCGTGGTTTTTTTGTTTTTTTGTTTTTTTTTTTTAACTGGTCATAATTAACTTGTATTTCTCTTATTTGCAATGTTTTTTCTTTACATCTGTTTAGTGTTTTCCCTAATATGACTAGTGAATGCATCGTGGTTGCTATATCCCATGTGTTAGCAATTTTGTCCATAGTTGTGGATCCAAGATGATAGAGAGGCAAGAGTGGTGGGAACTTTTGTTGCTCAGGGGGTTGTTTTGTTTTGTTTTGTGTGGTGTTTATTTTTCCCTGCTAGTTTTAATGTATGGATCTGATAGACTGGACAACATCCCCCTTCTTTACATGGTCATCTATTTTAAGTTTCACTTACATTAGAACCTACTTTAGAACAAAAACCCTATTAATTGTAGCCCTTGGGTTGAAATTGACCCAGTAGTTGTCTGATATTGTTTTTATTTTCTGGGGGAAATAAAATGAGGCTCTATTTTGGGGATTTATCTACAATTAAAATGTTTGATTTTTTGAGCACGTGGTCAGTTCAAGGAATGTGCTGCCAGTTAATTAAAGAAATAAAACTTCTCTAATTTATTCAATCCCTCTTCTGTCCAAAAAAAAAGTGGCTAGAATAGGCAGAATCAGGAACATAAGTAAGAACAATAGTCTGGGATTCTTTTCCCCTTCAGGTAGCACTGCCAAATGCACTTCTTCAGAGCTTCCCCTGGGTTGTGGGACCCTGACCATATTTCATATTTCTCATAGGTGACACCCATAGGTGACAGTGTACATATCTCATGAAGAACTCGTTTTGGTTGTCTGATGCCGTGCTGGTAGACTTGTTATCAACATAGTTGTATCATTGTTATCCTGGGTGATGGCTCAGAAGTGTGAGGAAGCAGTGGCTTATAGTAGTACGTGCTGTCACAGCAGAAGAGCTCACTTGTGGGGTAGGGAAAGGGGGACATAGGAAAGGAGGGAAAGTTGATGTTCAAGTCATTCTGGATGTGTCACTGTCACTAAACTATTTAAACTCTGCTTATGACCTACCTTGAAGGGTATGAAGATGCTTTTCATAGATGGGATGGAATGAAGAGCACAGAGGCACCACTTTTCACCTGCCCTTGGATTGGGTCAAATTGACTGCTGAGTTTTGGCATGGTGATAAGAGGGTTTAATAAATGCTAATTTCTTTCAAAAGCACCCCTTTTGATCCTCCTTCTTGTGGTAGAATAATCCAGTAAGCATTTCCTAGTACATATAATAGCACTTGAGTCATGAAAAAAGTTCCTAGTTTAAGTCTGTGATATTATATGAGTTCTGGTACAGTGATTGTATTTGTGTATGGATGTTTTTACATTGTTCTGAAGCTATCTTATAATGGACCATGGTGTATTGTTGTAAACTTACACTGATCTGTGTATGTGAGTTTAATATCACCACTGTATTTTAAATGGTAAAAGAGTACGCTGACTTGGTCTACAGTACTTCCTCTACCTGGCTCATTTTCTGCCCTGCTTCATGGGCAGAGACAAGGCTGGATCCACAGGTTTATGATTGTTCTCACTGGGTTGTATTTAACTCCTCACTTGAACTCATGCTTCCTTTATTTTCTAGGACAGTTCAAAATTCAAAATTTTCATTCAAAATTTAAATTTGAAACATATTTTGTTTTCCTCCACATTCTCTGAAAGTTCAGGCAGAATGCTCCCTATCAGGTGCACTCAGATGCTGGTGGAGGTATTTTTCGTATCAGTAGCAGCTGCAGTAGGAAGTGAAGGAAAGCAGAAGGGAATTTGGCTTAGAAGGTTTGGGTCTTTTTTCTTTTGGTGACCATTCATCACCCCAGGTCAAACCCCAGAGTAGACTGAGGCCTGTATAAAGAAGATAGATGGAATTTTTTTGTTAGTACCTTGGTAAAGTTAAGACTGAATTGAGAACCTTAATCTGTATTTTTATGAGTTAAAGCATGCCTTAATGGGTCATATTTCTGCTTTTGCTATTTTTTGTTGGTTTTTTTTTGTTTAATAAGGGGAAATGCAATTCTTAATACTGGTAAAAGTGCCTATAGGTCATGTTAAAAAATACACGTATAAGGTAATTTAATTTCTGAAGCAGTGAATAGAACCAGTGTGTATGTACATATTGCTTATGTGTATGCTCTTTATACCCTTTGCTTTAATCCTGTTCTTTGCCAGCCAACAAGAAAGGAGGAAAATCAAACAACTCTTCAGTATAAACTGAAAAGATGTGTTGTGTTATGGGGTAATATAGTAGCTTTAAAATTTATTAAAAAAGAAAAAAAACCCCAAAAACCATAAAACCGCAAACACAAAGAAAACCACAAAAAATGGACTGGGTGATAATGAACAAAGCTCAAAGTAACAGTTCTGATAAAGATGGGGATTGCACCTCATATTTTAGGGTTCAGGTCTCTGGGAAATGCTGAGCACTTCACAGTGGGATGCAGGAATTCAGGTTCTCTAGGAGTGACATTTTGGGGGAACTGCTGAGAAGGAGAGTAACTGAGGAAATAAGCCAGAAAAGTGAGGAAACTGAGAGCAGGTAAGAAGTAGTGAAGTGGAGGAGAAAATAGACCAAGGACTTAAGCAGGTAAAGGTTGCCAGGTTTTGCTGGGTTGATTTGATGTGTTAGTTCCTTGCCCCTTTAGTTGGATATTATCATCCCTGTGATGTGCCAGGCTTTCCCTGTCCATGTAATGGGTTTGTAAAACAAGCAGCTCTCTGCATCAAGCAATGATGCACATGGGCTTCTCATGCCCTGCTCCAGCCTGTGGAAGGGGGTGGTGGGGGTACATCCTTCTTACATGGTCCAAGTGAGATTTGACAGAGATCATAGGCAAGAGACATGAGGGTAGGTAGGTAGGATTGCCATATGGAAATGGAATGCCAATAGGAAAATATGTAGGGGAGGTAGTAAGGTAAGCTATGTAAGGTAGCAAGGTAAGTAAGGTAAGTTATGAGAGAGCTTGCTTACAAAGATAACAAAATGGGGACAGTGCTCTATCTTTCATGTTTGCGGAGACAGAAGTTTTGAGAGGTGGGAAAGATGTAAACACATCAAATTTTATGGCACTGAACATGTCATCTGGTGTGTTACTGGGAATTCAAAGTGAAATTTTGATGGAGAATAGGTCATGAAGAGACAGGGAAGGTGTCTTTATGGTTAAAAATTATAAGAAGGGCTGCTGAAGTTTAGCACAACTTCTTTAGCTTGCTGTGCAGTCTGCCTGTGAATTCATATTGCTTGGGCTTGGAAGTATTGTTTAAGGGCTGGAATTGGTTTTATCTGTTCAGACAAATGCATTGCAAAAGATCTACTGTTGTTGAGGGGTATTGGAAAGACCCTTCAAGAAAAACACTGCTCAGTGTGTAGATTTTAAACAGCCCCCCGAGCTCTCCGTACCCGTCCCAGTGGAGCTGCTTACATGGAGTATTTGAAAGGATTATTTTAAACTTTCTTTCTTTCTTTCTATGGATATAGAGCTTGAAACAGTGCAGAGCTGTCTTCTGAAAATCCCTCTGTTCCCTTTTTTAACATAACAACTTTTAGGACCTAAGAATTTGCTGTCTTTTCCCTTTTACTTCCCTCTTAGATTTTCTGACTTTCTAGTCTTCATCTCTTGCCTCTTTTCCATGCTCTAAGAACTTCATATATCATGCCCATGGGCTTTGCCAAATTTACTTCACATAAGGTGAAATTATGTTTTAAATTTCCACCAAGCCTATAGAAGACCTACAAACCAGGGGACCAGGGAAGTGCTTTTAGGAGGAGAAGGGGCAAAAAAGTAAGATGAGCGGATGTTTTCATGAGCTTTGGTACATGTGGTTTTCGTGTTCCAAAACCGTCTCTTTGTACAAAAGGTGCAGAAGTTTGTTTGCCCGTTGAAGCATCTTTGAACAGTTTGACATGCCTGCCCTAGCACTTCTCAGGTTATGGTTTCTTCCTGTTACTAGCTGCTCCAGGATTATACATTGCCTTGAGTCTCACTTCTTTCCTTCTCTTGACAGCTGCAAATCAAAAAGAGCCTTTGACTCCTAATTTTAAAGTGAAAGAGGAGCCTAAGGATGAGGAAGCTGCAAGTTCAGCCATGTCTCAGTCCAACTATGTGTTCAGCCAAGAATCTGAAGCCTCAGCTCCAAACATCCCTGAGGAGAAACTCAAGCCACAGGAAGCACAGGCAAATGTGATGAGGCAGGACATGTCAGTCAAGGCAGCGTCTGAGCTCCTCATGAAGCTCTCAGGTAGATATTTAATTTAATAATATTGAACTTCTTAACTACTTTTTTTCATGTGTGCTAACAGGGTTACCTTGTAAGGAGGTATGTTTAGCTTTAGTAGCAAGTCAAGGAGCAATTGAAAAGGCCTGTCTACGCAATTGCACTTACATAAAGCATGTTGGTCTGTCACCATAGTATCTAATTATCTCTGCTCTGTTTTTCAAATTAATGACTATGGAATAAGTCAAAAGAAATGATGCCTTAAAGCTTTCAGGTGCTGTAATTTTTAAAATGTTCCAAAACATGTTAATACCAATTTATTCACATGTGTCACTTCATTAACATTATCAGAATGTGTGTCTGTACTGAACTGTACCTGACAGAGCTGTATAAAACATGACTTTTAAAGCCTTTTATTACTTCTGACAGTATCTTGTACTCAAAATGACAAGATACACTGTTAAAAAAAAATTGTATAAACTGAGACAGCTTTCTGCGTTTAGCAAGACCACTTGAGCTTGTCTCCATTGCCTTAGTGATACATCCTGCTGCCAGACAAGTAGACAGTGTGCATGTGTACACACAGAGGTAATGTTAAAGCTGGAGAGAGTCAAATAATGTATGTTCTGCTAATTATCCTATGTCTAACTGTCAGAATGGAGGTTTAAATTTAAGGGAAAGTAAAAGGGTTGAATTATTCCTGCTGGGAACAGGTTAAGTGAATGAGGAAAAGGCTCTGAACTTCTAACAGACCAATGTTTAGGACCAAGATGTGAAAGTCAGCCTGTCAGTTTGGGTTTTGTACTTCCACACCTGAACTGGATCTGCTAATTTTTAAGTCAGAATTCTCCAAAACTTATTATGACAAAGTCGTGCAAGAAGTGCCAGTGGAAATACTTACAAGTTTAGTAACTTCTGAGATCCCTCTCAATCTACCTGAAATCATTTGTCTTGGTTAGATCCTGTAAACATTGAATTTGGACTCAAATTTATATCTGAAAGACTTTGACTGACCAGGATCTCCCCCATAAAATATGTAATTAATTCACTCCTGTTCATGCCAGCACACTTTAATTTGAAGAATTTGAATCATTGATTTGCAGCCCTTCTGCATTAATGCTGCCAAAAATGCTTTCCAAGTACGAAAGTTGTTCAGAGAAGAAGTTTCCAAACTTTTCACAAATACTCCCAAAAACTAAACATTTGGCTATTGGTAAAGTTCACTGTTGTTACTGGTAACTGGTTTGAGTATGGTGTTTTGTTAACAAATCTTTGCAGCCTAAGGAATGCTAACCGTGACTCCATTTTGCTTGGTGCATGTAAATTTAGGTAACTGTTTTTATAAAGAGCAAGCTCTGTAACTTAATGTTTTCTTGGGTACTTCAGAGACATAAAGATTCTGGGTTGTGCATCTTGAGTTCAGCAATAGCAGGCTGTTTTCAAATAGCTTAATTACTGACTATTATATTAGAATATTTATACCTTACATATCTGTTTGTGTGAGTGAAATCTTGCATGTATAAACTATTGATCACGTCTTCAGTCCCTTCAGTTGGGACCTCCCAGACTTCAAAGGCTGTAGTAAGAAATACACTGCTGTGACATTTCTCTTACGATCTGAGATTGAGCAGTTTTTGCTCAATCAAAAGTGGTCTTTTTGGTGAATCCATAGGTTAGGAGGTGAAGAATGGCTAGGCTTTACTGAGTCAGCGTTGCTGCAGTTGGTATTCCTGCAGCAGCCAGTGGGTGGGGTTACACCAAGTTTATCACACACAGTTTTTCAGTTTTCACTGAATTACATGAAATACTGAATTACCATATAAGGCGGGAACTATAAAGGAGGAAAACGCTAAGATACAGTTTAATGTAGGACAAATATATGAAGAAAATCCAAAATTAATAGCCTTTTTAGTGTTTTGGGGTTTGGTTTTTTTTTAACCTTTATCTGGTAGAATACTCCCAGATCACTCTTGAATTCCCATCTTATCTTAAGCAATTCTGTAGCCTGTTTTTGGTGATTTAAAACTCAAACAATTAAGCCACTTCTTCGTAGAATCATAGAATGCTTTGGGTTGGAAGGGACCTTAAAGGTCACAGAAATATTTAGGCTGGAAAAGACAACCAAGATCATCGACTCCAGCCATTGACTGATCACCACCTTGTCAACTGGACCACAGGAATAGGTGCCATGTCCAGTCGTTTTTTGAACACCTCCATGGATGGTGACTCCACCTCCTTGGGCAGCCTGTTCCAATGCTTGACAACCGTATCCATGAAGGAATTCTTCCTGATGTTCGACCTGAACCTCCCCTTTCTTATTTTCACTTTCTTCTGTCTAATACTAATTACCAAAACCTGCACCACATACAAATTCAGCAAGGGATTTCCAACATAACAGTATTTGCTTTCTGCGTTCCTGACATACGTGCTGCCGTTATCCTCTGAGCAAGAGTACTGCTGATTGTTTCAGCCCCATGGGAGCCTCTTGTAAAGGATATGTTGGTTTATATTTTTCATTGGGAAATCTATTTTCCCAAGCTGTGTTGCCAGCTCTTAGCTGCCCAATGTAGTGGAAGGGCTTTCTGGCTCTGGATCTTAATTTGGTTTACTTTTGGATACTGTAAAGTAGACTTCAAATCACCAGCCCCTGTAATGGAGGGACTTGTCAGCCACTCAAAGTATTCTAAAGCTAGGAGAAGTTAGAAGAATAAACTTACTTTACTGTAGTAGAACATCAACAGAACATTTGTTAGTCATTGTAGATGTACAGAAACAAGAGAAGATCACACAGAGTTGTCTATTTTAGTTTTACCACACGTGGCTCTCTCTTTCAAGCTAAAGGGCTGTTGGGACACTTGCAGGCTTCTAGCAACACACAACCAGTGTTTAAGATCAGGCCCTTACCTCACATATTACTTTGGTGGAGTTAGACATGCTACGCCCTTTCATACCATTTTTTATTTTACCGTGTTCCAATTGGATTCAGGTCTTCTAACCCACAGTTCACAGACTTGATACCTAATCACCTGATACCTACTCACACTTCTTCCAAAGGATTATCCAAGCTAAGAAGGCTAATGTCCCTTGAGCAGGTCTAGGCAGAACCCATTTCCACCCAGATAGTCAGAACAAAACTTCCCAACAGCTAAACTGGTATTTAAAAATAAATCAAATGCCCCTTTGAAAGAAATGGTATTTGGGGATTAGCAGGCAAAGTTTGAGCCTCAGTGCAGACTTTCAATCTAAATTTTACAGAAGAACATAAAATGACTACTAAATTATATATATGAGGGTACAAAGGTGAGCTGTGAATACTGTCTATTACTAAGTCTTGACTCATACTAGAGCCAGTGGTAAGGAAACAGATTTGAAGAGATAGTGGAGTGGGGCAAATTGCTCTCATCTCTGGAAGGGTGCCGTCCCTGCAAGTTTTTAAATTCCTTATATTAAACATTGCATAAAACCAGTTATAAGAAATGGAAGTAATATATTTCAAATACATTCTTACCAGTTCTCTTTCATGGAAAAGCTAATTTATTTCTCAAAATGTTTAATGAAGTGGTGCACCCAGTGACACCTGGTCAGTTTTATACACTCAGTCTTGTAAATTGAAAGGTAGGTTTCAGAGGAGACTGAAATTTAAAATAAATATTTGCATTTACGGGCCAATGTTTGAGCCTAAAAGTTCATTTTCTGTTTAAATAGTTATGCTACTAATGTGTTTGGAACATGTATTTATTAGCTTTCAGAAGCATAGGGTGTTTTGCCTTCTTGTCCAAAAATGAATGCATAGGTGGAAGTGTATAAAATCTATTCCAGGTACTAGCACCTTATAAATAGTATTTTACCCTGGTGCCTTGAACTTGACATTAGTGTGTCCCTGTCTTTCCTAGAAATGTTGTCTGAATCACTTTTGCTGTTGGTTCAGATGAATACATTTCACAAATAGGACACATTTTGCATTTCAGTAGTAACTCAGCTTGTTTTCCTCCTCTCTTTTTTCGGTCGGTCAATTCCCCATGTATTGCACATATCCTTGTTATCACTAGCAAATGCATGACCTTTGTCCTGTTCAGTTCCTTAGGAATTTTTGTACTTCAGTCCTCAGGTCACACAGTGCTGCTTGTAATACACCAGTACAAACAATATATCTTAATTTTGGGTTATCAGCAGATGCAGTTAGTGTATACCTACTTCATGACCTCAGCACACAAAGTAAAATATTGCCTACAATTGATTCCAAAAGCATTCTTGGTCAACTCCATTTATTATCACCTAATTATATGACAGTTCCTCTTTCAGCACAACTGGTCATTACGGGGAGGGGGGATGGTTTGCATTTTTTTCATTAAGCCATTATCCTCTTAGAAGTGTTTATGCTGATTTCCTGTCTCATGCCTTGTAGTTAATTTTTTTGACACTATATCATATGTTTAACTGAAATCACATGGATTAGAACTTCTATTTAAAAAGAGTAAGACTAAGGAAAAAGAATGATGGTACAGTTCTGTATAAGATGAAGGCCAGAACACCTTAATGCCATGCCCATCCCAAAAAACGACACGTGGTGCATTAGGTTGCAGTGAGCTGAAGGACTGTCTGAGAAGTATCTGTCAAAACAGCACAGAATTCCAGAGGAACTAAATAACAGTATGACTTTTAAAAGTTTGCTAACCAGGGAGCCCTATCAGAGACAGAGAAACTAACTGTGCTACATATTTCTTTTTCATAAGCTTGGGGACTGTTCTGGGAAGTGCCCGTGAGGAGTTAGGCTGCTGCCTTTGGAGATGGCTGTAGCCGGTACCTTGGAAGAGTCTCTGCACCTGGATTGCAGGAGAGCTGTCATGAGTGCTTTCATCCCTGCTTAGAAACCCTTGATAATGGGCAGTGGAAAGAAAACACAGGGAAGTCTTTTGTTCCTTGGTCCCATTAGGAAGCTCTGGGCAGCAGCAGGTGCTTCTGTAGAAGCCCAGAAAAGTAAGCATGGGAGTGTGCGATTCAAAATAAGACTTTCTCGTGGTGAAACTAGAGAAATGGCAAACCCAGGCAAGTCACATTAGTGGATTAAATCCTGCTACTGGTCAAGTGGTTTCTGTTGGTTTTGGAGGGCTTTTTTTTTTTGTGGGTTTGTTTGTGGTTTTTTTTTTTAACGTGAAATTGATGGTGAATGGTCAGAGCAAAGCTGTGTTTTCACCACAATATGCACAAAGAAGTTTCTAGATAGCTACATTTATTATTGCAATGTGTGACGCTCCAGATTTTTTTTTTCAAGATTTTGAGACTCTCCTGCCAGTGCTGTGCCACATGAAGTTTATATCAGGCCACAGAATGTTCATTCAGTTTAATAGGCTTTTCCATGACATTTGTATAATAACATAATCCCTAGTAATAAACATAATCACCTAGTAATGGATTCTTACCTATTGATGGGTTCTGCCACGTTCAATGACAACATTGCTGTTTAAACCCAAAAGCAGGAAAACTGTGAAAAAATACTGCTCTTTCATAGGAAAATATAGGGTGGGAAGTATGGAAGTCTGCAAAGTCTAAATTGTTTTTTTTTCTCCTATAGATCTTAAAAAATCCACAAAACAACAAGTATCACAGAAAAAGAATCATCTTATAACAAACCCTAGCTTTTAGTTCAGTAGATGCTATACTATGCTTTTAAGTTATTTCAATTCATCTTCTTTTTTTCCAGGTCAGGGTAACCTTGACACTTAATGAAAACTATGTTAATTTAAAAGATTAGATAATTTGGAATAATAAGAAATCATTATATCTGTGGTTCAAAGGTGTTCAAAGGTGTTCTAGATTTTTTTTTTTATTATTTTTTAAGGAATTGTCACTAAGGAATTTAAACACACCCCCCACCCCTCCCCCCCAATGCTTCACTTTATTACTGTTCCTTGATGTTACTGAGCCAGGTGGGAGTGGCCACAAAGCTATGGAAAGTGGGCATGTTGGTTTTGTTCAGTGTCAGGTGATTGCAGATGCTCGGGGTTTGCAAAGGTCTCTTGTAGTCCCCCCCTTGCCTTTGGAGAGTCAGCATGTAAAGAGAGGATGACTGGAGCCAGGCTCCCTGCAAAGGTACATCTTGCTGCAGAATACTGGACTAGAGTTCTCTTGAACTGTGAGACTGGGATATATTGGAACATGTTGTAAAATAAGAATTCACTGCATGTGTAGACTTTTTATCAATTTCTTCTTGAACTGTTTTGGGGGGTTGAACGTGTTCTGCAAGTAAGGGTCTTGCAGGTAAGCACCATAATCCTACCATTTAAACTGAAAGAACAGCAGATGTGTATCACAACTCTAATTAGTCTATTGCTTTAATTTGCTCTTCTTTTTTTTTTTCTTGGCTTGTATTTCCGAGAAACAGCTTGTAGCTGCAAAATTCTGTAACATGGGAGTTCAGAGGTTCCACTTTAACAAATACAAGACATTTTATGATTATTTTTTTAATGAAGGATCCTGTTACATTGATTCATTGACATTGTCTTATATAAAACAGCAGTTTGAAAAAAAAATACTAGCAAAATAAAGCGTCAGGCACAGCGCCCTAGGGAACGTCAGATGTTACTTGTTGTGTCTCTGTAGCAGAACCTTCAGGGCTCGCCAACTGTTCCCTACCTCTGAGGTTTTATTTAAGCTGTTTTAGGGCATGTTTATTTCTAGCAAATCAGAACAATTAGCATAACAAAATGCCCGATTCTCCGTACTGAAAGCTTTTGAAGACGGTACAGGTTGACCCACTAGTTACCCCTGTCTGCTTCATTGTGGAAACTAGTACATGAGTCCAATTTATGAGACATATGGGAGAGGCTTTCTTTTCAGTGTTGGTTCATAAAGTTGATTTGTAAAGCTGATAGGCATTTCAGCAAATGTGAGCAACTTAAAACTTTAGTTGCAGGATGAAGTTTTAAATAAAATGGTGAGGAGAAGCATGAATGATTTAGCAAGTATTCATTTAATTTCAGAAATGGAAAGTCATTGGACAGTTATCGTATCAGCAAAAGCCATATTTACTTGCTTGACTTGTGGGGGATTTTTTTGAAGTCTGTGCCCTTGCTTTTGACTTTTGTCTCAAAGGGAAAAGCAGACTGTGCTGCATTAGAAGAGCATGTTCAGTGTGTTCCCTCTAGAGCAGGTGATGGTCACCGACCATCACAGAATGATCTGGGTTGGAAGGGACCCTTAAAGGTCATCAAGTTCAACCCCCAGCAAAGGGCAGGGACATCTTCAGGCAGATCAGATTGCTCAGAGTCCTGTCCAACCTTACCTTGAATGTTTCCAGGAATGGGGCATCCACCACCTCTCTGGGCAACCCATTCCTGTGTTTCATCACTCATAATGTAAAAAATTCCTTCCTTACATCTAGCCTGAATCTACCCTCTTTTAGTTTAAAAACATTACCCCTTTCCTGTCACAGCAGGCCCTGCTAAACAGTCTGTCCTCATCTTTCTTACAAGCCCACTATAAGTACTAAAAAGTTGCCATAAGGTCTCCCTGGAATCTTCTCTTCTGCAGGATGATCAACCTCAGCTCTCTCAGGCTGTCTTCCCAGGAGAGGCGTTCCAGCCTTCTGATCAGGTTCATGTCTTTCCTGTCCAGGGAGGCACTGGGGGAACTGAACCTGTTCAGTCAGGCAAAGGGGAACTAAAGGCTAATCTAATCACAGCCTGCACCTACTTGAAGGAAACTTAGAAATGCAGCTGAGTCAAACTCTTCTCTCTAGTGTAGACGGTAAAGAAAGGGGTGACAGCTGCCAGCTGCAGCTTGGAAAGTTTGGAGTGGACTAGAGAAAAATTTCTAGTGCTGTAGTAGAAGTGTTACCCGAGGATGCTGTAGCTTTCCCTTCCTTGGGGGTTTGAGAGTTCAGCAAGATAAACCTGCAGCTGACCTAGTGCTGAAGGTTCATGAATTAACTTAGTTGGGAAGGAACTTCCAGGGTTCATCTAATCCAGACTTTTGCTCAAAGCAGATCCAAAAAGAGCAGGCTGCCAAGGGTCTTACTAAGTTTTGAATGTATTCAAGAATGGGGAACCCAACCTTTATCAGCAATGTGGACCAGTATTTCACTGTCCCAATAGTGATTTTTTTTCCTTTATATATAGACAGAATTCCCCATGTTGCAACTTGTCTGTCAATTCATACTATCACTGTGTACTTCTGAGAGAAGTCTGACTCTAGCTTCCCTATACCTTCTCTTTATACCTTAAGGAGTTGTTGACAGCAGTAAGTGTCCCCTTTAGTGTTGGTTTTCTTAAGGCTGAACAGATCCAGTTCTCTTAGCTGTTCTCTTATGTCTTGCAACAGCCCTCTAACTATCTTGGTGGCCTTCCACTGACCGTGCTCCAGGATATCAGTGTCTGTCCTGTACTCAGGACACCCAAATTTGGCACAGTACTCTAAATGCAGCCCCAGAAGTGCAGAACAGAGGGCAAGAATCTCCTCCCTCTACCTGATGGCTACAGATTTGCTAACGTGGCCTGGAATATGGTTGGCCTGGATTGCCAACTTTGGGCACTTTGCTGACTTGTGCACACTTTGGGTTGGATGTGGTAATCTGAACTCTGAGAGAAGTAACTTTAATAAGCTCGCTCTAAAACTTGCCAGCTTCTGTCTTAGGCCGTAGAGGGGTGTTGTCTAAGACTGAATTTCAGAGGTGCTCTTACTGCTGCACCTGATTGAGGTGACATTGTCAGGCCTTCAGGGATGAATGCTGTACCCTGAAGTTTTAGGTAGCACAAGTATTGCTCTATGTTTCTGTTGTGTTTGGCTTTGTTTGTGTGTTTGTTTGTTAGCAAATACCCCTACTTTGTGATTCCTTGCACTTGTGAATGCCAGAGAAACCTGTGGAAGAAATTACTTCCTCCTGGAACAAGCCTGTCCAGTACTCCATTTTTCGTAGCTGATGTGGAAAATTGTCTCACCCAATATGAATAGGATGAAGTTCGTTAAGGCTTTTATACATCAGCTGATTAAAGTTTATACTGCTCTGTAAAGAAATTGCATCTCTGTGGCTTGATGAAAGCACATCCATTTATAAAATAACTTTCTCTTATTTTGTTAAGATGGTTTTGTATCACAAAATTAACAGCAGAAAAAGACATAGTGGGTGATTTAATTCATCTTTTGCCAAATGAACTGTCCCAGCACTGCTGTGCTGTTGTTCTGAGCTTCATCTAGGTTAGTTTTGAATGAATAGCATGAAATGTTTAGAAGATCATGGTCTGGATACTCCAGAACTACTTGAGTCTTTATACCCCACTGATTTTTGCTAGGAATTACAAGTTCTGTGCTATTATAGAAATTAGACATGAAGGAAAAAAGAAAGACTATCATATACTGATTTTGTATTCTGATACACTGCAGATTAGTCAACTTAGCTCATTTAGTAGGTCAGCTAAAAAATGTCAAAGATACCATGATTTTAATTATTTGAACCAAAAGACCTTTTGGTGTACCTGTCCTTCACTTGAAAAACTTTAGCTGCACTTTGACCATGTGAGATACCTATGTAAGGAAATAAGGGGTGTCACTTTACTCCACAAACGGTCTGTAGCACAGAATGGAAAATAATCTTCAAGAAGTTATAGTTTTACTGCCTGTATGGTGAGATGGGTATGAGCATAACCTTAATTACAGTCTTTTGCCAGCACAGGATCTAGCACTGTGGGGATTTATGCCTGTGATTGCCGCTCCTGGGGCAGGCTGACTGTGTTTCCCTTTCATTAGCTCTTGTAAAATTATCAGAAACCCTCCTTCAATCTTCTCTCTGTGTGTTTGCTTTTGGGAATCGGAATATGACAGAATTCACATTTGGCAGGGACATTCTGTAACATCAAAAGGGTACAGCTGGAAAGATAAAGGTCAAAGGAAATGATCAAATATGTAGATTTAGTGAAGGCCATGTGAGTGCTCGCTGATGGTGAGGGAGAGAAGGTCATCGGTATTGCTTGACTCTTGCCTTAGTTGGGGTCGTATCAGTTTGTCTGATACAAAAGCATTTGCAGTACAGGGAATTAAACTGTGTGGAGCAGGAACAGAAATAGAAAGAATATTTTAAAAGCAGAGAGAGCAGCAGAGGTCAGCTTGACTCTGCACCTAAATTTGGCAGCTGGGTGCAGAGCTCAGTCTGTCAGACATCTGAAGAACTCATTTGTTTGTGGAGTTACCTGAGCTTTTGATTGACAGTGTTACCTGATGCGTTCCTTTGCTGTTCTGTGTTCACTTTCAATGCACAGCATGCTATTTTTACACTTTGAACACAGATGCAATGTTCTGTGGTTTTATAATAAGAGACTAATGGAAGCTTTAAATAAAAGAAAGAAAAATAAGAAATCTGCTTAACAGTACAAAAAAGAAAAGGCATTTTATGTTATTTCTACCTATAAAAATTTCTGAAGTCTGAAATATATCTGTGGATAGTAGATGGTAAAGATTTTTATCACTGTTTATGTTTCTTTTAAAGGTCAAGAAATGTCATAAGAAAAGATTGAAAGCACTTCATGTAAATCGTTCCTGGAACATACCCAAGTGGCTTTTATCTCCTGGATGCTTTTTTTTTTTTTTTTTTTTTTTTTTTTTTTTTTTTTTTTAAGAGCTGTAGAAAGTAATGCCACTTTTTCTCTACACCAGGAATTTGGGGAGAGGGAGAAACCAGGGACTTGGTGACACGCATCAGTTTAATTTTAGATAGAATGCTTATGCCTTCATGATAAAGAGATTCTGTTCATCTTTCACTAGGGAATAAAAGATGACACCCTCTGGTTGACTAGCTTGAGGATGGTATTGGGGATAACCAGACCGTGTTTTGGTACCTCTGAGGTTCATTGTAATACTGGGTAATAGAAAACAAAAGGCCTGGTGGTGTTTGAAACTTTCACACTTAAAATAAGATCTGTGCAACTGACACAATTATATGTGAGTTAGAGAGGACAGCAAAAACAGACCAGCAACAGATTAGTTGATCAAGTGAAGTTAGTGGAAACCCACCCCCATCCTCCTTTTCTTCTGACCTAGAGTCAGTAGAAAATCCTGTTTGTGTTTAGGCTTTCTCTTACAAACCGGTATTCATTTTTTTTTTGTTTTAAATATCAGAGCCTTCTAAGTAGTAAAATTTGACAGATGACAAGGAAACTTCCATTTGAGAAGACTCATTGTGCAGAGTGCCTCCCTCCCTCAGTGACCTGATGCTCTCAGGGTGGCCAGCCCCTGTCTGCACCCGTTAACATGCTGGCCCAGGGTCATAGATCTGTTCACATCCCCCCAGCCTGGACAAGGGCCAGGCTGCGCTCTCAGATACTAATCCACTCAGCATCCAAGTCATCTGCTTCCCTGGCTCTGTGTGCTGCAGCGTGTCTGTCCCTACCCTCTGCTGGGGCCTCTTTTCCTGGGTGCCTTTTCCTCCTGGCTGAGGAAGCCTGAGTAATTCAGGCTTTCCCTTGCCTCCAGCTGTGGAGACTACGTAAGGGATCATTTTGTGCTAATCATGAGTGAAATAAAGCAGATTTTCCTGAAGGTTTTCACTATTTTGGCTAGTACCAGAAGTATGTGTACACGTTTGAGCAGAATTAATAAATCCTATATACAATTTTGTTGGAATGATTCCTTATCTGAATGTGCCTCCTGGTATTTAATTGTGTTCATGCATTTATTTATTTTCTTGATGCTCCAGGCATATTGCCTTTCTTAGACTGTCTGTTTCTGGAGTTTCTGGTCAGCATCCAGACAGCAGAGGCAACAAGTACTTGGACAGTTCTGCCATGGTACCAAGTGTCCTTTTAGGAGTGCTCTGAATGAAAATCACTCGGATTCATAGAAAAAATAACCATCTTTCTCTGAAACTAAATTGAGAATAAATTCTGTGGGTTTTCATTGTCTCTTTTCACAAGAGAAAGTCTAAATCAGAAGGGCTGTATAGGTATTTGGGGTGTGGTAGACAAATTACCTTGGAGCCTTGATTTTGAGATTTCAGAGCTTTTACTCTGAAGAAAAAATTAGCACTTTCTTTGCAGCCAAACCAGAGCACTCAGCAACACCCAAGGAATCTCAAGTGTAGAAACTGAACTACAGATTGGCTTCTAGAATATGGTTCTGTTTGCTCGACTTGAGACGCTAGAGAGGAAAGGAAGGAGGGGAGAATATGGACTTATGAAAACTGGTCATTAAGGTTAATGGATCTTGTAGTGTATTTATCAGACTTCAGAAAAACTTGAGCCCCAGAATACACCTCTCATCTTGAAAGCATATGCAGGTATAACAAATAGGGTCTTCACATAGTTGTCTGGAATTTTCCATAAAAGAGAAAGAGAGTGGAAAAGCAGCAGATTAAGTTTCCTCCTCCAATCCTGTCCTCATACCAATACTTCTTACTGTCTGTGCTGGTACTTCTGCTCATAAAGAGTAATTTACAGTTTGTATGAGGTCTTCAGTGCCTGCCTTAGGAGAGCTGGTGTGTAGTTGCAACTTCATTTAGTAAATAGAAACGAAGCTTCTCTAACTGGTGTGTGATCACATAGTATTCACAGAAAGTGATACAACTCTCATGTTTACAAATATGCAACTGTTTTCTGCTCTCTAGTTTGAAAAATTATTTTCAAGAGATTGCTTCTAATTATAAGTGCCAGAAGAATACTGAGGCAGTCAGCTGCTTGCTTCTCTTACCATTTGCAGCAATATGGTATACAAATTATAACTTTGTAATTGTGATTCCTGCTTTGAGTGCTCTGAAAAATTGTAGCCTAATTAAATAATTGTGGCGGTTGTTTGTTGTTATGTTGGGTTTTTTTCTTTTTAATACATATTTGCAGCTGAGAGTTTCAAGGAAACCCAGATGGTAAAGATAAAGGAAGAACCGATGGAAGTTGACATTCATGACTCGCAGGCTTCAGCGTCTCCCAGCCAACCCAGCCAAAATGTTGGCTACAGCACTTTATTAGGGAGAGACATTAGTGAACGGATACAGAAGGCACCAGAAGGCCGTGTGCTCCCAGAAAGAAATCTATTCAGCCAAGATATATCAGTGAAGATGGCATCTGAGCTGCTCTTCCAGTTATCAGGTAAAAGCAGCACAACTAGTCAGTCAGTTGAATTTAAAGAACGAAACGAGATTTTTGTATAACCATTAAGGTGCTGTGAAAGTGTGAGATCACTAAGGCTGAAAAATAATGGGAATTAAAGCTGTTCTACCCTCCCATTTGAAACACAGAAGCCTTGCCAAATGTCCCCCATAGTCAGCATATGCTTTAAAGCACTATGCCAGTCAGGTCAGGTTCACAGCATTTGAACCGAGTTGGAAAAGCCGAAGTTCAACACCTGTATTTTTGAAAGCTAATTAAGTAATTTGTGACAACTGGTTTGATCCAGGCCTTGGAGTATAGAGAAACCTATGCTCCAAGTATAGGCAGTGCTCCTGGGGCTGCACTATCCGATTCTTGTGGCAAAGAAGGTGAAGCTCAGCTATCACACAAAGGCAGGGTCCCAGCACTCCGTCTAATGAACACTTGTATTGCACACTTTGCATGCAGCAGTAACACCGATACAGGAAGCTGAAAAAACATGTTGGGTGTTAGTTTAAATAAAGTCATGCCCATTCTCTAATCATGATTGAACCATTTACCCTAAACTACTCTGGGCTGTGCTGTTATCTGAAAGCATTAAAATAGTTCTGATGAATAAAATCTGATAGGGGAATATATGTTATATGCTAATCACAGAAAGACATGTATGTTCCTCTGCAGAAAAGGTGAGCAAAGAGCACAACCACAATAAAGACAACACCATCAGAACTACAGCCAGGTAAGTACAGTCCACTCTTATCTGCAAAGCTGTTCTGTAGATAGCATTGCTTCATCTTGCCTTGTGAACTCAAATGTGTCTGTCTCCTGCAAATGTGACCTGATACTATAAATGTAAGATATTTTCATGAGTAATGTAACCTATATCTGAAAAATTACAACTACAGAGCTGATTGCTTTGAGTTAAAGCCCTTTGGGCCAAAATGACTGTTCTCCTCTGAGCAAGTATTCACACATCATTTTAAGAATTACTTATTCTATTTTTTTCAACAAAAACTGAAACTTAAAAGGAACTGCATGGTAAGTGCAGTGCCTGAGTGCAGACCAGGCTGGCAACTGGATTTTAAGACATGGACCAATGTTAGAAGAGGTGATATTGATTGTCTGCTGTCAAACTTGATTTCTTTAGAAAAATTTCAGTTTAGTATTTCTGTCACCTCAATATATTCTAGAGATGAATTTTTAAAAGTAAGACAGTACTAGTAAAACATTTTTTAAGGATTACAGTCACATTAATAGAATTTAAATTATCCAGGAATTAAAAACATGATCCAGTTGTAGCATGTGTTGTTCAAGAAATATGCGCTTAACAGCACAGTGGCTGGGAACAAGCCCATGAGTTGTTTCCATGAATGTCAGCTGCAAGGTGAGGTGTCCCTGTGGGAATATGCCCTTATATATACCTCTTATGCAATAAGTGGTAGCTGGAATTGTTAGAGACTTAGGTGCCCATGGTGAGGAGCAGGCAGGAATTGGTAAGGATACATTTATTTCCTACCTGAAAGTTCCCTAATTATTGTGGATGGGTTGGAGACTGAGCACACTGAAGTGATGAAGAATTCCTTCAAAGGTAGAGTAGGTTTTCAGTGCCTCTGCAGTCCCTTCTATAGAAGTTCTCAGAGTGTTCAGTGCCTGCTAACTTAAAACAACCTTGTCCAGACAGCATTGAAAAGCATTTCAGTTGCAAAGAAAAGATCTCTAAAATACATTGTTCCTAAATTTCTGGGCTTATCCCATTCATTCATGGTAGATGTAATAAATAAATAAATAAATTGTTTTTAATAAACTGACCAACTCGGTAAATGTACATCAGGGACATTTTTATGTTACCAGTTGAAAGATAATGAAATTGAGCATTTAGCTTCTGGTCACTTCCCATATTTGCTAGTTTAGGAATCTGTGGGATATGCAGCCTGCATAGCATTTCTGTGACTACGTAAGAAGCATAAGCCTGAGATACAAATGGAGATAAATGCACATATTGTCCAGCTGCTCATTAACCATCCAGCGTGCCTTGCAGGGAGGGGCTGACAAATAGTTGAAAATAGATTTCAGTGTCTCATGATGTTACCAGTAGGACTGGTGTGAGAATCCAGAGCTACTTTTGGATCTATTAAAGATAATTCAAACTGGAAAGGTTGAGGACAGTTCAAGGATAACTTCCCCTTCTGGCTGCCAGCTTTTAAGAGGGTAGCACAGTTGGCTGTTGTCAAACTTATGCTGAGTTTTGCTGAGATGTCCTTATAATGGCTGCTGCCCATCAGGGCATGAAATGCTGAGCACCTGGTTCAGTTTTCTAGAGTGCTTTTCTTATCTTGCCTATTTATCAACAGAAGAAGACAAGAATGAGGTGAGCTTCTAAAGGGGAAGTGAGTCAGTCTACTAACTCCCGCTAGTTCAAACAGATTGACTTGAAAGTCCTTGCCAAAAAAAACCCCACCCAAACCCAAACAGCTGGAAGTCTTTACTGGTAAGGGTATGACGCCTTCTCAAAAATAGAATGTGATGGAGCAGCCAGTGGAGGATAGAGGCACTTGGACTGCATTAAGAAAACATGTGGTGTTGCAGTTTGGCTCACCAACCCACATCTGGAGTAATGACAGAAAGGCATTTGAATCACAATTGCTGTGTGAAATTTGCTGACAGCTGCAGAGAGCCAAGGTGAGGTCAGTGTTGTCCACTTGTGAGTAACTGGGGAGCAGAAAGATTAAGCTGTGTCATTGGTGAGTCTTAAATCAGGAAAACCCAGCAAGATGGGGTACACAGGCACTTTTTGCTGTCTTATTCCTTATTAACATTTCTAACTGTCACCTATCTGTTGCTGTTCCTCCTGTGAGTATTCCTGGACTTTGCAAGCATATACTTCCATATGACTTTGCTTAAGCAGCCGAAACTGGCAAGGATTCCTCACAGCTCAATGGCTGAGTGAGATGGTAGAGCCTGCCATCTGTGATAAGAAGACAAAGTGGAGAAGCAAAAGTGATCTGGAAGTGAGTACGCCAGCGTAAGATGCCAAGATAAGTTTCTTTCATCTAGAGAACTGTATAGCCATGAGACTGGAAAAGTGCAGCCAGAGGAAAAAAAAAAGAATCCTAAAGCTTAATCTTCATCAGAAAGGACTTTGCACAGTGAATGAGAACAATTTATGTTATTTCTTACTATGAAGCAGGAGCTCCTCCCTCTATACTTTGCACTGGGAATTGGAGGACCTATCTGCTGAAATAGAAATAATAATAGGGCCAACACTGAAGAGACTCAGCTGCCATTCTAGAGGAAGGCAGGAAAGAGATATCCAAGGATGGTTCTGTAATTCACCAGAGGCTGATGGCGGAGAGGGAAATCCTTGGGATATGCCACCATGCAACCTTCTACAGCAACCTGCTCATGATATATGGCCTAACCTGAAATAGATAAGCCCTGCATCATCCATTTTGCTTAGAACCAGCAATAAGCAGTGTCCCAGTGACTGAATCTCAGGCACAAGCAGGATGGCCAACAAGGAAACCTGAGTGGATTACAAGATTTTGAAGAGTTACAATAGTAATAAAACATTTTTTATTGTTGTTTTGCTTTCAAATCGTTATTAAACCAGTGAGAGGAATGTTGCAATAAATCGTGCCATATTTTTATACAGTGTCAGTCTGTTTCGTATTATGTCACCCCTGAGTGGGAGTGTGAGTCTTGGAAGAAGTTTAGTTTTGCACATATGGGTTG
The DNA here is from genome assembly GCA_035583135.1 of Lophotriccus pileatus. Lineage (NCBI taxonomy): Eukaryota > Metazoa > Chordata > Aves > Passeriformes > Tyrannidae > Lophotriccus > Lophotriccus pileatus. The sequence continues at coordinate 15,041,282 of JAWWES010000133.1, forward strand.
GAGCAGTTTTGTTTTATCCCATTCACTTGTTTTCTTGAGTATTATGCATTGTTCAGCTATCAGCATACACTGAGCTGTTCAGGTCTGGGGCAGCTTCATGCCTTCCCCTTCGCTGCCACGGTTACTGTCCAGAAAGACTTAACAAGAAAGTAAACATATGTGACTGCCAAAAGTGTTTCATGATCAAGTTAACCAATCATCGAGTTTCCCAAAGGCAGATGAGATCTGACTGAGAGTACAAGTAACTTGGTGGAGAACATGTTGTTCACCCTCTGCAGAAAAACTGCACTAGGGGCAACATAGGCAAGTGCCATTATTTAGACAAACACCTTTGGTATCTGGGCTGGTAGGGTCAACTTGGTTGGTGCTGCTGGCACACACTTTCTGAATCTGGGCTACCCACCATGCAATGGTTTGTAAGACCTCATAGTATGTTCTTTATCCTAAAAAAGTTCTTGGATTTTATTACTGAATAAGAACAGGCTGCAGAAATGATCTGGCCTCCTGCTTTGAACCTTTGAAACACCTGCTATACACCAGCCTGTTAAGGATTTTCAATCTGAGAGAGATCAGATTTAATGTAATTCTCACTTTGCTTAGAAGAAATCGGTAATTTGCATGCAACTGGAATACACAACCTTAGAAAACAGTTCTCCAAGAAAGACTGTCATTTTCAATTTTTAATTTTTGATGTACCTCTTACCTATGTCTGCCTGTACTGTAGACAAGAAATTCATATTTCTGTTACAGTCTTTAATTGAGTAGAAAAAAGTACTTCAACAGAAATGCCATTTCACTATTGAAATTAACTTTTTCCTGACTGTTAAATAAAGCCAAAGCCAGATACGCTTTTTGGAGTCAAGTAGCTGATAATTTTTGTAGTTAATACTCTTTGGGAAGTACTCATTCATTAAGGTTATATGAATTGTTTCCTGCTGTAAAAATTAAAATCATGGAGTTAATTTCATTCATGGAATGCCATGTCAAATAGAGCTTTTAAGCATCTTAACCTAAAATTTGAAAAGTTTTGTTTTAAAGATAACTACCATATGCCTCAGATTATTGAATAATATTTTTTACCTTTTGTGATTGCCATCTCCAGATATGACAATATAAATTTTTGAAGTGTTTATTTTAATGATCCATATTGACTTGTGATATATAGCAAATCTAAGATGTTGAAATGTAGCTAAAAGCCTTTTGTGAGGACTTCAATTTTCAGTCTGAGGTGCAATTTTACTAAAGCATGCTGCTTCTCCACAACTTTTCCTCATGGTCTGCCTGTTTTTCAGTGTGAATTCTGTAAATGAGACAGGGCTTTTAACAAGATGGTATTTGTTATAACATTAAGATACTGGGGTCAAAAATCGTATTTACTTCTTCTGTTAACCGCTGTTTTCTTTAAAAAAAGGCATCTTGTTTTTTCCTATAGCCCTTTCTTTTCTGAAGACACATTTAGACAATCACCATTCACTTCCAACTCAAAAGATCTCCTGCCTAATGAAACTACTCTTCATGGAAGGACGTCTGCACCAGGTCAGACACTTTTTTTTCTTTCATTACTTCCAGTTAATGTATCTTTTTAAAATTTTCATACTGTAAACTCCACCACCTGACCAATGCTCTTAAAATGTATTTCACTTTGTCAAAAGGCAACTTTCTCTCCATAATAAGTGCTTATTATTAAGAAGAAAAAGAAAAAGTTAAATATTGTTGAAGCATTTGGACTAATAATCGTTCGGCTCCTATTTCTGTGAATTTTGTAATAGTCTATAACAGATTAAACTCAGCAGTACCATCAGAGGTTGGGGGGAGGTGGGTTGTGTGTGTGTATCCCCAGTGTGAAGGAACTGTACTGGTGTCGAATTACTGTCTGCTCTTCTCCTGTTCCTGGCCATTTCCATCTCTCAGAGTGCAGATGAAATGTTTGCAGTACATGTACCAGGGTGGCTGAGCTTGGCAATACAATTTTCCTGCCTTTCGAAGTAATTTAGATCCTTTTTGGAAGGATGTGGAGTTCTTCAAATGTATTGAAAAGCCTCAGTACATTATCTGTGGGTATGTTCCCATGGATCTTCTGAACTAGTTGATGGGCATTTTATGTCCAGATGTAGCTTGGGTTTTATTCTGCATTAAAAATGGCAAATATAGGCATGTAACAATACTATTCAAGGTCGCACTGAACACATGCAAAAACTTGATACGTGCCTTTACTGTCCTGTTGCAAAATGACTCGTTTGCTAGTTCAGTGCTATCTTGTTCTTAAATTAATAGCTCTCGGGTTCTAAAGGTCAGTAATTACACAGTCAGGCATAGGGGGGGTTATTCACCTTTTCTTAGCAATCAATAAAGTTTTGGGCACGTTACTGCTAATTTTCAGCTATAGACTGCCATTTAATTTACAACTTAACAGACCCTTCATTTTTTTTTAATGCTTGAATAGTCATTTGACAGCTTGTGAAGTGGCAGATGAGGGTAAGAGCTAGATGCTGTCTAAGGGTAAATATGCATAGCAAGAAGAAAAAAATTTGTAGCATAAGGACAAGGGTCTTCAGGGTAGCTGCAAATACAGTTTTGCAAGGAAGTAGTGGATTTTTTAACTCTAGGTGAGGAGAACCAGAGCAGGTGTGGTGCTTTTAAGTATTAAAATATAAACCAGGTTAGCACTTCAATCCTGGCTTTTGACCTTGGCATAGCATGGAATATTCATATGCCCATATGCCCAGATGAAAGATGAGAACTCATAGACTCCTCAGGCAGTGCTCGATACCTCAGAGGACATGGCCTCTAGCAGCAATAGTCTTACATCATACCAAGATGAATGCAATTTTAATTCTCACTAAGACTTCATTTTAAGTGAGACCACTAGAACTGTGGATGGGTTTTGGTGACATGTTTGATCTTCTGCTTAAAAGATGTAAAGTATCTAGTTGGTTAGATCATCCTGAAGTGTTAGAATGGCTTCTGAGGAACTGGGTTTTTGTATGCTTATGCTTCTCCACAATCTGTTTTATGGGATATAAGTATTACCTTGATAGGTCTGTGTATTATAACACATACTGCTCCGTGGTGATAAGACTCTTGATATATAATAGGAGCATGTATATTGAAAATTTTTAAAATGCCATTTTTTTCCTGCATCTTTATTTTTGGAACAACTCTATCATTCCAACTATGGTGATTTTTTCTCAGCTTCATAACAAATTCTTGGACCTGAAGTGCACCTTCACAGTAGCACCAAGAATGTGTTTTAAATTTTTAATCGGTTATAACTACAACATTCATGTAAAAGAACAGCAGAATACACTTAGGTAAATTTCCTACTAGTGTCAGCCTTGCAAGAAGATATAGCTCAGAAGAAATTTTATCCCTTAAAAGAGCAGCATAAAGGAACAGTGACAAAGAACTGTAAAAAGTCTTGCAGAAAATGCTGTGAAAATGTGGGTGTGGTCTCCCATGGAAAAGTGCTTTCAGTTGAGATTTGTGTTGGGTTACTCCATCCCTGAAACAGGACAGTAAGAAGTGGAAAAGAACAGCACAAGAAAATGACAGGAAATGCCAAGTCCAGTGTCACCTTCAAGCCATCAACCAAAATCCAAGCAGATTAAGTGCTAGTGGCCAAGAGTGTTCCTTAAGCAGTGCCCATGTCAAACAGTGTGACTTAGTGCTCCTGTCACCACAACCAGCAGAGTCTGGTCCACAAGCCTGGGCCCTGAGCTGCTGCTCTGTGCTGGCTCCCTGCAGCCAGCCTTGGCTCAGGCAGGCAGAATGGCACAGGGAAGGCTGTGCTGCCACTTGGTCTGAGTAGCCTTGGTGGAACTCCCCACGTACAGAGTGCTTCTTTTCCAGCAAGGCAGCGCTACGGGCACTTGTATCCCCAGACTCCTGCCAACTTTCTGTCTGCAGACTTTTTGGCACCCTAGGTGCAGAGGAATTGGGAAAAGTGACAGGAACATAGGACAGTAAGATATTTTATGTGTGATATTCAATTCTTTTCTGTGATAGGTAGCATTATGCAATCTTATTCATTACCAAGCTCCATCTTAAACCCTGTCACCCTTCTTATTTGTATGAGGATGCTGTTTCAGAAGCTCACTCTTTGAAGAGCTGGGACCATTCTCTTTTCAGCCTGAATTTATTCACAGCAAATTCTAGTTTTGTTGTTTCACCAGTGCTGTCCTTCAACTTTGATAATTCTCCCTTGTGATGGTCTCCATCTGATGTGCCATCTTCCATTCCTCTAATCCTATCTTCATCTTGGAAAAGTAAGCCAGCCAGCGTCTTTTAGTCTCTTTTATGATAGGGTTTCCATTTCCTAGCCTTTCTGCAAATATGATTAGTCAGAACTATATATGCTCTTTTATGGGAGGTTTTACCAGTGACTTTTTCAGTGACATGCAATCTCCTATATGTATATTAGAAATGCCTCTCCTTTGTAACTAGAACATGCTGATGACTCTCTTGTTAATCAAACAGTACCATGGGTTTTTTTTCCCTTATAATTCCAGTTGATGATTTCAGCATGCAACAGAAATTCCTGTTCCTACATTCTAGGCATATGACCTTGTAATCTGAATTGTTTCATTTGTTACTCTAGCTCTCAAGATTATTTCCTTAATACTGTGAAATCTCTGCATATTGATATTGCTTTCATTAATGCAGTTCTGGTTCGGGTTTTTTGTGTTAAAGCTATTAAAGAGTATTTTTGAGTACAGTGGGTACAAAGTTCAGTCCTTGAGATTTAAGCTTAGTGGCCTCCTCTGTGCAAACCACTTCTCTTCATAGCCAGTTTATAAGAAAAGTGCAATATTGTGTATTAAAGTGGAAAAGCACTCTTTGTAGGGCATTAAGTATATAAGATCCCCAAGGAGTACAAAATAATTAGGAAAGATTATTAAAAGATGTGTGAAAGTAATGTACTGATCAGAGCATTTAGTAGGGAAAAAAAAAAAAAACCACCACACCACACTAAGTAACTAATGATATAGTGATGGATTTGGCCTGAAATAAAGGTGAAGTATTCCTGATCAGCAGCAGTATCACAGGCAGGAAAGTCAATTCTCATGTGTAAGCTGCTGTCTGGTACCCAAGGAAATAACAATGAAATCTCCAACAGCTGTCAGAAAGGGAAGATGCTCATAGAAGTCATGGTATCTCCCTCATAATCTGTGGTGAATTCCTAATACTCTGAGAAGGGAAGAAAATAGTTTCCTATAGTCTATAGATCTGGGGAATTGCTCCCCTTACTTTTTCACGTATTTTGTATGTTAATAATATGTTTCTTTGTTAGTATTACTGTCCAAATAAGCTAACTTTTACTCAAAAAATGGAAATAAAATAGTTTTGATGCCCACATTAATCAAACTCACTTTGCTCAAAAATTGCCCCAGTATCAAAGTAATATCGAATAGAAAGCCATATCCAAAACAATTCAGTAATTTCAGCTGTCCCCTGTAAGAATAGCAAAATGGCCTTTTCTACCCTAGCAAAAGCGAAGGAGCAGAAATTAATATTTTCATTTCAAAGAGTCACTTTAAAAGGACACTTTTATCTTCTGTTTTATAAGACACTTCTTTTGACAGAATAGAGTTTGGTTTTATGTCAGACTATATAGTTCAGTTCAGATCACTAGATAAATTAAAAACCTGATCTTATGCTGGTGTTCCTGACCCTTAGCCAGTCTTCAATGTGTTTTAATAGTTTTCCACTATCTCATTGACTCATTCTGCAAATCAAACCTGCCTTCATGAAATCCAGATGAGTGATATTCCTTACTCTTTTTCTGTCTGGTTCATTAATATTGGTGAAAATTCTAGCCATGGGTTTTTGGGAGTATTTTTTTTCTCCATGTATATCTGTGTTTCATATAGTATTTCATTATTTTCTCTCCTGCTCACCAAGGACCTGGTATTCTCCTTCATTTACACTGACAGTGCTAAACATTGAAACAATCCCATCTGTAGTGGAATAAGTTTAAAACAAAAAAAAAAAACCCAATCAACATCTTTTTGTGAAAATTTACTAATACTTGCAAAGCTCTAATTTTGAGGGTGGTAAATGAATTTCACATGGCTAAAATAAACTTTTGGAACTGGAGGTTATAGGATTTGGGGAGTTGTGGTCCATAAATAGCCCTCATTTATTAAATTTCGCCACAGCTAAATTTACTGTGGTGTTTGTTTCAATAAAACAAAGCCAGTAAATCTTCTGTGCCCGAGTACCTTTCTGAAATGCATCAGAGCCTCCTCTGTCATGTGTGTCCACACTCTTTACTGACCTGTAAGATGACAAATAGTCCATTCTTCCTATTCAGAAACGTCCAGGATCAGTAGCACGATACTTAGTTCAGTAGAAATCCGGAAACACAGCGCAAAAATTTGGGATTTTGGTCCTGTCAGTTGTTCCTTCATTGAATTAGTGACATCATCCCGTATTTGTGCTTACTGAAATGAGGTAATATGTGTAACAAAGTTTCCAGTACGTTTGGAACCACAGGGCTATTCAGCACACCTTTCACCTGTTCCTGTTCATAGTCGCACTGTCCTTTTCTCTAAAGCAGAAATTCCAATGTAACTTCAAAATACTTTAAGGTGAAATCTGCCTGCTCCCAGGGCCTCCTCTTTGCATGTTCTCCAGCACAGCAGTACTAATATCTGGGTGGCCACATTGTAAGTCAGATCAGGGGAAGTAGTGAGTTAATCTCCTGGGGGGGTTTTCCTGATAGTTTGTGGGACTGTTGGGATGTGAGCCAGGTGAAGGCAAGGCTGTGTCTTTTGGCCATGTGAAATTTCAGCATTTGTATGAGACTGATGTGTCCGTGACTGCACTTAATCTTCTTTACTTTCCTCTGTTAGTGTAGTTGGAAAATACCTCCAGAGGGTTTAGAGTTTGAATCATTGTCGTGGGTTTGTCCAGGTGACAATTTTTCCCACACCCCCCAACCAAATTTGTCTAAGCTGTGAGAGAAGGTTTATGCAGACAAAACTAAAATCCAATTGGGGAAAAATAATATTACAATTTATTACT
>JAWWES010000133.1:15048407-15063912 GCA_035583135.1 Lophotriccus pileatus
TCCTGGATCAGGGGGGGCTTCAGTACTTGCTCCTGCCCCCGGCCCAGGGCCGGGGGAGGAGGGAGGCCTTGGCCCCCTCGGGGCCTGCTGCCTCCTCCCTCACATGGCTACTTGATTTTAAACTGCGCAACTACCTTCTCTTCCGTTTCTTAAAGATGTAATTGGCAAAAGGCGTTCCCAGAACTTCTGATTGTTTTTGTCCCGGAAATCAACCTGGACAAACCCACGACAATCATTTATCACTTGAATGTGATAAATAATCAAGCTGGTGGTGTTGTGCAGATACCACATTATTTAGTATCAGTTTGCATATGTCTTCCTGCCTAATTCCTTTTTAAAGATGCTTTAAAGTCAATATGACTTTATTGAGTATGAGATTAGAGTGAATCCAGCCGTGATTGGCATTTCTTCATAGGTTGCTGGTGACAGTTACCTTTCTTGATCTCTTTTATCCTGCTGCCAGACCTTCCCCTTTTAACTTACCTTACAATGTCCCTGAGACCACTGTAACCACTGCAGAAATGAAGGAACACCTTGAGGGTTCAATTTCTGTGTAGGGGACTGTTGCCACTTCTGTCACCCTGGAAAATGTCCTTAGGCCTCAGGGGACTGTGAAACCCGCAAACCTTGAGGATTTCTGCTAAAGTGATTAAATGAAATGTTGGCATTTAAATTGCCCTTGTGTAGTTTCCCAGCTATGTACCCATGGAGTTAATTAGAATGATTCACATCTTCTTATAATTGTTTGCTTACATCTGCCAAAAAAGCTTCTAACCTCACATTGTGAGTAATCCTCTATTTGCTGTAGGAAGGATTTCTTCACAGTTCTAAATGCTAGATTTTGTAAAGGAAAGCTGGGATTTAAGAGTATGATTACAAGCAATTGATTTCTAATTCATTCAGGACAGCAGAACCTGCAGAATATTATTTTTGAGAGAATCACAGAATGGTGGAGGTATGAAGTCTAGTTCCACCACTTCCTGACAGCTGAGTTTGCTTGTTGCTCAAGGCTATCTCCAGTCAGGTTTTGAATATCTCCAGGAATGGAGACTCTGGGCAGTCTCTGGGCAACCTGTGTTTGCTCACTATAAAAAACCAACCAACCAAACAAACAAAAAAAGTGTTTTCTTATGTTTAAATGGAATTTTCTGTGTTTTGTGTCCCTGCTTCCTCTCCACTGTCATCACTAAGAAGAGTCTGACTTTATCTTCTTAGGCCCACCACATCAGGTATTCATAGAGGTTGGAAAGATCCCACCCAGTCACCTTTTGTCCAGCCTGGAAAACCCTAGCTCTTTCAGGCTCTCCTTGTATGACAGATGCTCCATTCCCTTAGTCATATTTGCTGGACTTCAGACTTCTTTGAAAGTCTAAAAGAATATTTCAAGTTCTTGGCAGTTGTTTCTGTCCCTGTGATGGAACAGCAATTTTTATTGCCAGTGTAGTTGCAAAGGGGGAGTGCACATGCATGTGAATTGACTTACACAGTGATTCCCCCCCCCTCCCCCCCTTGCTTTATCCCATTATTAGTGCTTATGATCATTTTATTTGCTTTCAGTTTTGGTCTGAGTTATGAGCTCTGCCCACCCAAGACATTAGATATCCTGTTCATTTTCCTGATGATGAGAGTGCCTGACCCCTGTTGGCTTCCTGCAGGGTGGAAAAGTGAGAGTGGCACTTAATTCACTCCCAAGGCATGCTCCATCAGGCACTTGGTCCTGCAGTTCCTTTCTATCTTGGTATTTCTGTGTGATGTGCTCGGTGGAAGAGGCACTGGAGGTAGACAGTCACCACTGCCCACAGAGCACAATGGTAGGTTCTCTCAGTCCTCAAAAGCAACCTCTTAGTTTTTTTCTTCTTCTGGTACTTGTCTGGGCTTAAGATTCAACCAAATACTCTTCTTTTTGTGTATGTGCACGCATGGGTGTTCATGTGTATGTATGGTTGTGTAAAAATCCATGCAGATGTGAGACAAAAAGATTATTGGAGAGATGCCCCTCTGACAAATCCAACCTGTGTGACAGCTGAAGCTGATGGAATGGAAGTTTTTGTGACAGAGTGGCAGATTGATTTGAGTAACTGATTTTAGTTCCTCATCTCCAACATGCATTTTACTTTAATTCTTCACACAAAGAGAATGTCTTGTGGGATACACATTGACTGGTGTACACTCTGTGCTCTCGAGAAGTCTGTGAGCCATCGTGGTGGCTCTCTGCAGTCTCATAGCAAGAGACAGATAGCTGGCAAGTTGTGGAAAGTGATTCTAGGAAGGTGAGATAGTTGCACTGCTCTAGAAGTGGGCTGTGCTTGGCACAGTTCTCCAAAGCAAGACAGATTTTGCAGAATTTATTCAACATAATTCAGTGCTAAACTGTGTGATAGCGGTTCTGGCTTTAGCATGGTTTTTATCTGTTGCATCCTGCCTTCAGATTCCCATGACTGTCTGCCTGGGTGCAGCCTTCCTTCACTCTGCACCCAGCTGCCTTGACAACCACTCGGCACCACAGCCATGGAGATGGAGCAGAGGGTTCCAAATTCTTGGTTCATTTCATGGCATCATAACCACATGTGTGCTGCAACTGATTACAGCATTACATTTCCTTTGCAGCTTTTTCTGGGTCTGCTGCCAAGCAGGTTTGCATCTCGTGCATGTGTGTTGCAGATCTGTGGTGCAGTAATAGAGATTAAGTCCTGAGCAGCCACACAGTTTCCCTTACTAGCAAAGTCCCTTTCAGAACAGAACATATTATTACACAGAACAAACACTTAAAAAGCATAAATGGCTCTCTCTCGATGAAGCACAGGCTAAATAGCAGGGCTTTGCATGGATTGCTGTGGGCATATAGAGTTTGCTGCACTAATTATTTTGGCAATTGTTTACAGGACCTTCAAGATGAAAGGTGTGAATTAGTACAAAACGGAAGACACACATTCAGGTCCATGTCTGATGGCTGCCTCGAAAGGCACTTGTCACATACCTGAAACCTTGTGCTTCTTGTTTTATTATGGGCTGCCTCTATACAGGATAAATCTTACTTTCCCCTCTAATACTGTGCAGTCTTCTCATACAGGCAAAGATACTCATTTTTTGTTTCATTTCCCTTTTATGTTTGTTCCTCCTAAAGCACAATCAACTTATGGTAAAGGACAGAAAAACAAAGTAATTTCACTCAAAATAAATACCTTCTGGTTTCATTTAGAATAAACCCAGACTAGACCCCATTCTAACCCCAGCAAACCAAAAGCTGTTGAGAAATGTCACCAGCATCAAATCCAAACCAAAATGACCAAAGTTAACAGTTTCATCCCATGTGGAAAAATAAAACTTAGCATTTCGATTTTTTTACCCTTTCAAACAGCAGGTTTTGGCATCTCTTATTATTTTTTATAAGTTTTCTGAATCTCTAATAGTTACTCAATAGCAAGTGACATTTTAAAAAGTAAAATAATTGTTGCTATATATATACTTAAATATGTAACACAAGTGGAGGTCAAATTTGAGAAGGGTTTCCTGAGCAACTACGCACATCCTAAGTACTCAGTGAGAAATGTGGGACTTCGTCTACCATGGATTTGTTGTGCAAAGTGAATTTAGGACATCACAGGGCTGTCCAGCAAGTTCTGGGGACCTACGTTTTGATGAAGGTGACAATATAAATTGGGGCAGGAATGACCAGAAAGTGGGTTTTGGGAAAGGAAGAAGAGAAAACATGTATTATATGTTAAAAATAACACATGTTGACTTCAGGAAGGACAACTCTAACCAGCGTGGAGATCTGTATGGGAAGAAGTCTTAACAACAGCTAATGACCTCATGAGTTGAGTGAGGCTTTTGGGGCTGCCTCCCACAATATGCCCATAGTAAGCAGGGCAACCAAGGGTAGGCACAACTGTAACTAAGTGGTTAAGTGTAGCTGTCAGACCCCAGAGACCACATGCAGCTCTGAAAGAGTCTGTGCTCACTGTGGTATTCATCATTCCTTTTATTAATGTTGTGGGTGATGGACGAGAAAGCATGATTATTAAATGTCTAGGTGACACCATGCACAGAGGTGCCATAAGCACTTCAGAGGACAAGAACTAGAGTTCAGTCTTACCTTGAGGAATTGAAGAAACAGCTTTAAAAAATAGCAGCCAATGCAGTGAGGACAAACTCCTGTGCCTGGGGGAACAGGGAGTGCGACCAAAAAGGGGGAGGGATGAATGCCCTGGCAGTGCAGTTTAAGGGAGGGGTGTGGATTAGTCTTGGTCAGACACTGTGTGTAAAGCTGACATTGTAGGCATTGCAGAAAGGGCAAACGTCCGGCTGAGATGTTGGGAATGTAAGGCACGTGGTAATTCTGCTCTGCAGCTGGAACCCTGAGTTCAATTCTCGGCTCTGTAACCCAAGAACAATGTGGAGGACAGCGGTGGTCAGAGGTTTAGAAAACATAAGCTGTGCATAGAGGTTTAAGAGTTTTGCCAGTTTATTTAGTTTGGAGAAGAAAAGAGGGGAGACATGATAATGACATTCAGACATGTAAAATGACAGCTTTGAGAGGAAAATAGCAAACCTTGCCTGTATTAATGTGAGCAGAATAAGGAATAACAGGCTTAAAGGACAGCAGAGGAGATTGAAGTTAAACACCAAGTAAAATTGTCTAGCAGTGGGGTGGTTTTGCACTGGCACAACTGTCACAGGAGGCTGTGGAGCCCCTGTCATGGGAGGCCTTTTAAAATAATGTTAGACAAGCACCTCTCGGGACTGATGGGTAAGTTTGATGTGTGGCTGGTGTGTCTCCAGGCAAGGGAGAGACAACCTGGCCTCCTGAGTTCCCTTCCAGCTCTAATTCTGTGATATCAATTCAGTAGCAAAGCTATAATGACGATTAAATAACCTCTACAAAGAGACTTGATAGAGGAGGTATTTGGTTTATAGATTCAGCATGCTGTGTTTTAGACTGCATCTTATTCAAAGTTCCATCTCTGGTTTCATAACCTCTTTTGTCTTTCTTAATATCAGAATCTTTTGTAAACTTGAACATTGAATCAGCATTGAATCAGACTGTTTCCTGAATATGAAACTTTTCCAAATGCAAGATCAACATGAAATAGAAAGACAGATTTTGAAATTACTTTTCTCGCTCTGCAAAAGGAATTGGAACACATAATTCATGACATTTCTTTTTAGAGTTACCTTGGGATTCTCCAGACCTCACCTATCTTACCTTGTACAAGTTTGTCTTCTATAACAGTTATCTGTCTAAGAGTAAATTAAATATAGAATTCATTAGCTATATAGACAGATGGATAGATGGATATAATTACTTTTGTTTAAAAATAATCTAAGCAAAGCTGAGGACAAGTTTGGGGTTTTTTTCTTCTACAGCATGATTTCAATCAGAGCACAAATTTGCCCTAAGTTGTTGCTGGGTGTTTCAGTTGAGTTTGGAGCAGTAGTGGTGCTCACTGATGCCCTGCAAATGCAACCCAAGCAGATGGGAGAATTATGCAGAAAGAAGGAAAGAAAGGATGTTCTTCGGGGAGGTGGATGTGCTGGTGATAAGGAGAGGGAGCAAGGAGAGATGTGAATATCTAAAAAGAGTGAGTTAAAGGGCTCTAAGGAAATGGCAGATTCACTGCTTATCACTCAGGGAATCTGCAATAAAAGCAGTAAGAATGTTTTCTTTCACAGCAGCAACCATAAGTAGCTTGCTGAAACAGGTAAAGGTGGATCTGGCCAGATGTTTGTAGTTAGTTGCTCATCTAGTGTTAACTCTTTCATGTGAATACAGTCAGCTCAGTAAGAGGGACTGCGTCCGCATTTGGAGCTTTGTTTTCTGTTCCCCCACTGAGGTTTCTGGTCACCAGTTTCCTCCAGTACAGAAGCTTTTGCATCACTAAAAAAGACACAGAAGGCTGAGAAGAAAAAAAAAAAAAGGAAAATTTTTAAATGCCCCACAATGGTCCTGTTTGAGTGATTTTTAAAAGGGTTTCTTGGAAGTGTGTTCTAAGCAGAATTGTAGGAAAGAAATTCAAAGGGTAGAAACCTATTGGCCTTATGGAAATGAATTAATTTTGGTTTAAAAATAACAACAGGAGCAAATTATCCTTTCATAAATTCGTATGAACTCAGTGTCGTAGCACCCAAAAAGAAGTGTTATGAGCAGTGTAAGTGCTTGAGATAAATGCAAGGGCCACCTGCCTGGGCGTGAATTAGAGAGAACTTATGTAAGTCCATTACAGCACATCTTACTGTTGTCATGAAGATACTTTCAGGAGGAAATGAAATAAAGTATATTATGCAAAAATAACAGAGAACATATTATCACGTTTTTCTCTCAACTAGTGTACATGTTGTAAAAATATTTTTCAATAAATGACTGCAACATTATTGCAACTTTAGGGTTCCTTAAAAATCTGCAACTCCAGCCACCTTGCTGGAGAATTTACATACTCGTTTAAGTTTTGAGCTGGGGATTTTCTCTCTTCTTGGTTGTTTCTTAAGTTTTGAGCTTAATACAGGCAGCAAAAGCAAATTTCAGAGCTTTATAATGCAGATGAAGGTTATCACAAGCCTCACGGTTCGCTCAGAAGTCATCTGTTGTACCAGTGAAGTTTAAATAGGTGCGAGTTTTTACGCAAAGGTAGAAGGTGGGGAGTGGCTTTTGAAGTCAGTGTGTCCTGACCTGGTCTTTGCCCTGACTTCATTCACCCTGCTCCTGACTGTCCATTTTTGAACAATGGGCCCAGTGTTAGCAGTGCAGTGGGCTTCACTGTTCACTCCCATGTTTCTCTATGAAGCCAACTTTTAAGTCCATCTTTTACCTATTTTTATTCTTATCCCAAACCCCGACATCTTTATCACTTCTTGGTGACCTTTGCAAGTGTTGTTGTCTATGGTTCTGCATTCAGAATACTTTTGTGCACAATGTTAATGGTTTTTTTGTGGGCTGTGCAAGGTGTTTATTGAAATATTTCCAAATTTCATGGCTGCTGTTTTTAGAAAGAGCAGCTTAAGCACCATACTACTGATATATAAAACCACTGGGGTTTCGTTTTCTTCCATATCACGGATTTTTAAATTATTGTTACATTACTGCTTTTTACCATGCTCTGTAGTAATGTTAAATATTTGCAAAGACAAAAGTAAGAGCATTAATTGATAAAGTTTTTTATTTGGAAAGGAGATTTTTCTCTGCTTCCTCTGTGGAGTTTTGACATTCAGACTGATTATGTACTGATTTGTGGGGAATATAGAAAAATTCTGTGGCAAGAAAGCAATTGCTTATCTCAGTTAGTAGTGGACGAGTCTGCTCCCAGTGAAAGATACATCCTAAACTAAGACCAGACAGGATGCTGTGATGCAGGTGGTGACAAATGAAGACTGCAGGGCCAGTCAGGATCACTGATGTCTTAGATAAGTTGTGAGACGTATCTTCCTAGGGAGCTACAGTATCTGGAAGGATTCCACTGTTTATTTTAACTGACTTACTAGAAATAAGAATTCTGGTCCTACAAATAAAACCTTTGTGGAAGTAAGTTGGAAAGGGAGTAAGATACATAGTATTTGGAGCACTGCAATTTCATGTAGTCAATATATTTTTGAGCTTGGGAATCTTTCACAGGCTCTCTGCAAACAAGCTTGCAACAGAGCCTTAATTATATATTTCATAAAAGGAGTTCTCAATTTTTAAATACAGTGTGCCTGCCAGAGGTGATAGATGAGCATGTAAGGGGAAGGCTCCAAAGCAATAAAATGAGTCTTTGATGATGGGAATACTGCAGAAAGTAAGAAGACAATATAATAACAGATAAATGCAGACAGGAGGAGAAAAGAAAATTTCTTTGAGCAAATAAATGTTTTTAAAGCAATGTTTGTGAGATTGTCTGACCTTAATACCTTGTTTCTGAATAAATAATTTCTTGAACTTTTTGTCTTTTAGACATAACAAAGCAGAAATAACCTTACAAATGGAACAAGCTTTTGTGCCATTCCTATAGAACTTCCTCTCTACCTCTTGGGTAAACGTGGGGTACTCGAAAGATCACAGAGGGCAGGCAAGCAGCAATTCATGTCAGGTAGTAAACAAAAGTTAACTGATGACTGCTCAAGGTCCCAAGTCTTTCAGAGCAAAGTGAGATGCTTTGCATCTGCATATTGGTGTTCATTCTCTTGCCATGAGCTCACAGAAACCTGACTGCCTTGTCCAGCACTGTTTCTTGGTCAGTTTAGTAATATTAAGGCTTGGTAAAATGTTTTGGGTATGTTCTTCCATGGAAGCTTCCTTCTGCACCTTGTAATCTTCTCATAAAGTTTTGTCCCCGGAAGAATGAGGAGAGAGATACCACACACCTCCTTTCCTCTTTTTTTTGTATCATCTGTCATCCACCTTTTCCCAGTTCAGCTCATGTTCAGAGTTTGGCATTTCTCCCTCTTAGCTCTCACCCTCACACTGAGTTCTGTCACCAGAACTTCTGGACATCTGACTTGTTTTCTTCATTGCATTTGGCTTGCAAGCAGGATTTATTGAAAATATTCTAACACCACTCTCTATTTTCACAGGATTTCTGTTCATTTAATTTTCAGAATTACTTACCTGATATCTCCTTGACCATCTGTGTGGTGTCAAGCTGTCTGAATAACCCAAAATACAACTATGACATACACTTCCAGAAGAATGGAGAGAAAATGAATGTTGACCTTCCTTGTTAAGACTTATCAGCACCTCTCACTTTCATTCTCTTTAAGGAATACTTATTACAAAGGACAATCAATTTATATCTGTAGGATTCCATCTGACCATAAGGAACCACCCTTGTGGATTTTGTTGCTTCCAAGGTCTCTGGGAGGTGTGAAGATAAAACAGAGAAGCAGCTGTTTAAGTGAATTATAGGGTGTGAGAGCAGACAGTAAATGAGCAAAGGTTATAAATGTGAATTTATTTTCTTTGAATGACACCTGAGAATACCTTTTGTTTCTTTTCTTAGTTTTGTCTTTTTCACTTAAATAGTGGTTTCATTCTTTCCACTGTTAGTATAAGGGTAGAAAGTTAGATGTAGCATTGAAAAACAGATTAAAACATAATGTGGGATCAAACACTGTGAGGCTGTAATTGAAAAATACATAAGCTAAGTAAAATAAAATAAGTAATCAAAGTACCACATATCAGAGTCCAAAGTCAGTCCCTGAGAACTTTTTGTGCCTGACAGCCACTGGCAGTCACAAGGCTGCACTGGTGACTCCAGACAGTTACTTATGTATTCAGGTCACACTTTGTCCTCTTCTTCAGTTACAGCTTCAACCAGATATGGTATCCTTCTCCAAGCATATCTTGACAAAAGACAGCGTAGAGACTTGTCAGAAGGGGTGATTAATACACTCTCCATATTGATATTACCAGTTTCAGGGGAAGAGATAAAAAAGAATCACTGAATGTGAAAATTGAAAATATGTGTGTATGCAGTTATGCCCAACAGCTTAGGGAAGGGGGAAATAGTAACTCTTTCAAGCTGCTGTGCTTTGTTTGCCAGAAATTAATCTATTTGGAGGGCCAAGAGGAGGGACAGAACAATATTTCTGCAGCTAATGTCCACCTCGTCCTCACCTCAGGGAAGACATAGGTGGTGACAGTCCTGGTAGTTCCTAACCCCTTCTTGGACAATCACCTTTACACAGCTACTCGTTAGGAAGCTGACTTAGGGCTAGTAGGGAAATGATATCAGGTGATGCAGAAGGGCAGGAAAGGTATCCATAAAGAACTATTCCACTACATTTAATCAAATTTTACATAACATTTTTACCTCTTAACAATTCTATGCAAAACTATATCAAAATAATTCTATCACTAGTCTGTAATATACTGAGTTTCTTTTCTTCCTTTCTGTTTCTTTTTAGTGAAGTACTGGAGCACTTGGAGGCCTTTCATTGTACTAAGCATGTTTTGTTTTAAACTCCAAAACCCATACAGAAATGCAGTCTATTACTTAATAAGTTCAATATTATTTTGTCATGTGTGCTTTTCTAACACAGAAGTTTTGGAATTTGCTGTGGAGTGTTCATTTAAAGCAGAAATCAAGTCCTTTTTTTGTTTGGTTGGGTTTTTTGTTTTTGGTTTTTTTTTTTGTTTTCCTCTTTATTTTAGGATAGGGATGTCACAGTGAAAGACGGATTTCTATGAGACATCTCTCACAATGGTGATTTATTATTTAACTTTAGTTGGTCCCAGTCCATCTTCTTCCTGGCCAGTGTAAGGTATTCTTAAAGGATGACAATGCTGACTGTCTTGGTAGAAGGCTTTGGGATGCACAAACCTTTGGAAGCAGTGTTATGGTCTCAGAGTCACTAGACCTGCCCTCACTTTGCAGAAAACACCATTCCCCAGCGTTAACTAGAGACAGAGCCCAAGGACTGGATGTGGAAGTTGGTTCCCGCGATATTTCAGGTCACTGGCAAGCTGAGTTCCTGGGCTCCAGCTTCCATGCTGCAGACAAAGCTGCCCAGAGGTTAAGATGGGTGGAAGTAGGTGGTTTTTCTTGGACCTGGGAAGTCTTTCACAGAGTGCTGAGGCTTCTGTTGCAGCAGACACCAACTCTGGTTTGCCATGAGCAAGCTGAGAAGCTTGCTGAACAGAAAAGTTACTTTGCTACAGGGAGAATACTTGGTCAAAAGAGAAGAAAGAAGCTCTGTAGTTAAGGACTCCAGGAATAAATCTTTAAAGTAAACAGAAGAACTTTCAAACCACCTACGGTATCCTCTTTTCATCAATGAAAAGTATGCAGCAGCTTTGCAAGGAACTAGCTTTCACCAGCACAAGGTAATCAGAAAGCTGCTATTTTGCCAGCTTCCCATAAGCTTTCCAGAACAATCCATCACAGAGAAGAGGATATTTTATTTCTTTTTCTTAAAATATAAAAGAGGGCTGATGACTAATGCTGAAATGAATTGTTAAGAGACTTATTTACTTAATTGAGCTTGCTTGTTTGGTATGTCTCCCAATTAATTCATTTTTGTTGTGACCATATTGAAGCAACCTACACCCTTGTGACCTTTTCTTATAATTATTACTATTTTCCTCTTTTGAAGCACTGTTTTGATTATGTACTCAAAAATCTCCACTAAAATATCTGTAGCATTAGCACAGAGATTTCTCCATTGTTTGGAACTTAAGGATAGTAACAAAAAGACCAATTCTTTATTAAAGTTCTTGGAGGTTATGGGTCACTTACAGCCCTCAGGGGATGGGGGGAGGTCTTTCTTTTTAATTTCACGAAATGACTATTTTGAATAGGCAGAGCTTGTTTTCTAACTAGAAATTCTTTTAAGAAAAATGTGGCGTTGGTTGGTAGCACTCAGAGGTGCCTCACAGTTCCTCTGGCGTGAATATTGCACATATTTCAGGGTCACAGGAGAACGTAACAGCAGCGGAAAAGGGGCTGGCAATTATGATCATCCCGAAATTTGCTGAGATTGCTATGTGGACTCTCTGCCCCAAATGAGGCATTGTTTTTATTATTGCTTAAATTAAATACAGTATTTGACAGCTCTTTGCCTAAACCACAGTGGAGTCATCTGGACAGCTCTCTGTGAAGGAGAGGCTCTTTCAGTCATGGCAGTCACATTTGCAGTGGTGGGAGACTGTAAATGAGGGTTGCTGATACAAGGGAGATGTTTATCTCTCAGTGCTTCATTGGATGAAGATTTTTCTGGTTTGTGCCAGCCTCCACAACACTAAATTACGCTCAATAAGATGTTTTTGGACTCCTGACCCCAGCTCCTTACCCCCCTCCCCCAGTTTAAATGAAAATCCCAGCCAGCTGGTTTTCTTCCATCATGGCCTGTGCATGTGCACTGATGGAGATAGTTCTGGGCAGTGATCCCACAGGTGGTGTCAGTTTGGAGGAAGGTGCTCTGCATATGGCATCTTTCATTCCAGTGGAACTGGAAGGTCTTTTACCAGGAGTAAGTTTTACACTGAGCCCCCTTGCCACTGATTGCTGCGTTTGGAAAGCTATAGAGTACCCTTGTGGGTTTGTGCACCTCTTACAACAGCAGTCCCTTCTCCTCAGGCAACAGGACCCTTGCATAGAGTATTTTTTCGCTCAAGACTTGCTGATACTGTTTCTCTGACTGATTTAAGTAGTTCCACTGCTTTCCACAGTCTCTATCTGCTCTCTGCTCCCTTCTGTCCAAATGGAAACTGGCCATGCTTTCAACTTTTCAAGCACCGTGTACCTTTTTCCCTTTTCCACATTCCCAGTCCTTTTCTCTCTACTCCTTACAGAGTACCTTCATATCTGTGCTTTATGCTCTGTGGAGTTTCTTTTTTATTTGCATTGCATACTCTCTCTGTTCCTGAAACAATTAAAACCACTTCTTTAAAGATAATGGCTTGCTCTGAGTTGCAGTTTTTCAGTGGGCGGCCCTCTAAGCTGCTGGGGATTTTGATGCCTGAGGACAGCAGGTGCTGGGCAGAGCTTGCCTAGGATATCAGCCACATATTGATGTGCTGTCTTCTTTTTTTTTCATGTTTTTTTCTGAGCAGTCTTCAGGACTTCAGTGACAGACTGCTCATGCATGTGTCGATGTGACACTTAAGGACCTGGCAGTCTTAGGGTAATGGTTGGACTCAGTGATCTTGGAGGTCTTTTCCAGCCTAAATTATTCTATAATTCTATGTAGCAAAAATTGCTGCGTCAGTAGGAAATGTCTGGAAATCTTCCTTCAGCCATGACTAATAATGGTCAGACCAGGCCTTCTTCATGCACCAGGAAAAGGTGGGTGATTGGAAAAGACAAAGGAGTGGTCGTTCCACAAAACCATAATTAGAGTTTAATGCCTTGCCCTGCTCACTCCTGACTTTCTTTCTTTACGTAATCTGGTTCAACTCTTTGACTATGCCTGTGTCCAGAGCACTTTGGCTAAGTGTTCTGCTTTAGAATATGTATGAAAGGTGCTGTATGAAAGATTCATTTCCTTTCCATCACTGGGAGTTTCCTTTTCACGTGAACTCACGTGCCAGATCACACAGCACGCAGCCCGCAGTGTTGCATTCTACATGACACTACAGGGCTCTACTGAATGAAAGCCGCAAGTCTTCAGTGTTCTTAAGAGGGAACTTTATGTGTCTTTTGGCATAGAAACGGAAAAGCTGGGGCTGGAGGTGGGAAACGGATTGCCGTCTTGGAAATTTAACGACCAGCTCTTTCCCTGCGACGTGTGTGGAAAAGTGTTTGGTCGACAGCAGACTCTGTCCCGGCATCTCTCACTGCACACAGGTGAGCCAATGCTTTTTGGTTGTTCCAGCACTGTGTGTTCATCACTGTTTGTTTAAGGGGAAGAGAAAGGAGGTGAGCAGAAGAGCGTGTGAGCCATCCCTGGCTCCTCACACTTAAGAGTGGAACCAAGAGCAGAAACAGGGCAGAATGTCAGAGTGGCATTTAGGGAGTTAAATGACATTTTATTCCTTTGCAGCCTGCTTGTAATTTATCCTTTCAAAATGTGTAAATTCGAGTTTGTTCAGGTTCCAGTACATCAGACTGTAGATACCAACTGGTTGACCAAGCCTGGAGTTTTGAAGAGAAGGCACAGCTTTGTTTTGGGACAGATTTGGGGGGCTTTTTTGGACAGACACATCATTTGCCTGATGAGCATTTTAAATGTCACTGAACAACAAAAGATTTGGCCATGGTGTTTCAGATCTGTGAAACTGAAAGGATTTAATGTCTCATTCATCTCTGCTCTTATCATACACTTCTGAGAGGAACAGGGGCTGGTTCTGCCCCGTATCAACTTTCTTAAAGTGAATCAGCTTCAAATCAACTGAGACAAACAGAGTTCTTATACAGAAGAAGCACTCTGTCAGCCTGACGAGGTGCACAGCACAAAATGAGACTTGAAAGCAAGAATTTCCTATGTACTGCTGAAAAATGATGTTGGTATAACGCTGTGTATGTTGTGCCATCTAGTACAGCCGTGCCGAAAAGGTTGTGATGCTCTGTCCCATGGCCTCGTGGGGTTCCCTTGGTCCTAAGCTGCCCTACTGAATGCCTTTCCCCTAGCACTTGTAGCAGTATCTTTCAAATTTAGAGCAGCAGACTCTCAGAGGAAAAGGCTGTAAAAACTGATGTAATGTTTGGTTATTTTAATCAACTCCCTGCAAAATACAGCCTGGCACACATACAAAAGCAGTACTGCCAGGTCTTAGAAATGTTTAATTTAAAATTAAAAACAAAATAAATTGTGAAGCATCAGAAACTTGTGATTAATTTTTTTAATTTTTTCAAGTGTTCTTTTAATGAGCTTTTTTCATTAGTTTATGTTTGGAACTGGACTAATGATACAGTGTTACCTTTTTTCCCCTTTAAACTTAAATTAAAGGATCCTTTTCATTGCCTCTCAGTATCACTTTAGATTTTAATACAAAATCATCAACTGTCAGTGATCACTGCAAGTAATCACATGGGCAACCTCAACAATTACTAAGCCCAAAAATCATATAAAGATGCTAGGTAAAGGAAGTAGTTTTAGACTATTGACCTGTTTCTGCACTGGCTTTGCTGCAGCTCTCAGAGCAGCACTTGCCCCAGTTTTCCAGTTTATAAAGTTTTATATTATCTGACTACAAATGGTAGAGCAAATTAAAAAACCTAGCCCCAAACTGCCTTCAAATTAGTTTTTTTTTCTGAGTAATTGCTGTGAACTCCTGTCAGCTTTTAAAATGTCGAGCTTCCAAAGTACCTCATCCCGAAAGCTGCTCGGAGAAACCCAAAGGAATGTGTGCTCGGTTACTGGCAGCTTTAAAAGCAGCTAGCTTGCAAAACGAGGTGCACACTTTTAGGGTTTTCTCTCTTCTTTTTCAGAAGAGAGAAAATACAAATGCCACTTGTGCCCCTATGCTGCTAAGTGCCGTGCTAACCTGAACCAGCACCTGACTGTGCATTCCGTGAAGCTGGTGAGCACAGACACCGAGGACATCGTCAGCGCTGTCACGTCCGAAGGCAGCGACGGGAAGAAGCACCCTTATTACTACAGGTGAGGACCCAGGCAGCGGCTGGGCACCAGACACTCTTACCTGCCTGCTCAAGGCATGTTACAGGGCCACCCTGCTGGCATTGCAGGGTAGAACCGTGATGGAAGTATATGTCTTGCCCTGATCCGGCTTAGGCTGAGCAGCTAAAGCCCTGCTGGCTGCCTCGTGCTGTTTGACTTGGCTGCCCGTTGGGAAGGACTCTGGGCTTTGGTGTGTGGTTGGTTTTTTTAAGTGGCAGCAGAAATCTCTTTAACTCTTTATGCAGTGTTCATTTAAGTTTTGTTTGGAAACATCCCGTCGTGTACATAGATTGAAGATTCTGATTCTGAACTATCAGTGTGCCAAGAAGGCCAATGGCATCCTGGCCTGGATCAGGAACAGTGTGGCGAGCGGGACCAGGGAAGTGATCCTTCTCCTATACTCAGCACTGGTGAGGCCACACCTGGAGTGCTGTGTCCAGTTCTGGGCCCCTCAGTTCAGGAAGGATATTGAGGT
>JAWWES010000133.1:15064012-15086045 GCA_035583135.1 Lophotriccus pileatus
TACCTGAGAGGAGGTTGTAGCCAGGTGGGGGTCGGTCTCTTCTCCCAGGCAATCAGCAGTAGGACAAGAGGGCACAGTCTTACACTGTGCCAGGGGAGGTTTAGGTTGGATGTTAGGAAGAATTTTTTAGAGAGAAAGTAATCAGCCATTGGAATGGGAGGTGGTGGATTCACTGTCCCTGGAGGATTTTAAGATGAGACTGGATGTGGCACTGAGTGCAATGGTGTGGTAACCACGGTGATGTTGGATCAAGGCTTGGATTTGATCTCGGAGGTCTTTTCCAACCCGTTTGATTCCATGATTCCGTGAAATCTAAAGCACTGTCCTTCCAGTTGCCTCTGACAGCTCCCTTGTTTTCAGCCAAATCTATGAAATCAATTGAAGTATGTTAAGAATTGTTATATCAATATCCAGATTTCCTCCATTTGCTGGAGGTATATACATTCAGTGATCAACATGGCCAAAGAAAGAAAACATTTAGAAGACTTTGTCTGAAAAATTAAAAGGAACTGCCTGGAGAAAATGGATATTTGGACATTCTTCTTCTTGCATGTGCACTGATATGCACTCTGCAAACTGTGATGTGCACTCTAGTGGCCAAGCAGATTACCAAATCACTCCTACTTTTAGTCAAAGTGCCAAGAGCAGATTTAATTACCAAATCATAGAAGTAAGAAATAAATGAGACCTGCTGGATTAGATTATCTAGTCCTTCCCCCTGGGAAAGCAAAATAGTGCCCTAGAGTATATGCCTTTTTCAATCCTTTTTGGCTTGCTTTAAATGTTAATGGCCTAATCAAAGCAAGAGGAGGACTCTGCAAAGAAAGTTAAATTAAAGGGTCCTTCCCATTGCCTCTCAGTATCACTCTGTTTATGTGCTGGCTGCAAGCTCTGTATCCCTCCTAATTATTCGCATAGCTGATGACTGCTGTTTTCCAGTCAAGCATGAGAAATGTTTGAACCCATTTTTACTTGCTTACACTGAAACTGCCAGGCAGTTTTGCACAAGATCCCAGTTTGGCATGGGAACCATTCCAGGGCTTGAAAATCACTCCTGGAGTGTGCAGCAAGCTCTGTGTTTGTCAGTGTATCAGCTGTACTAAACATCTTGGCAAAGCTGCAATGCCTCTTATTGCCCAAAGGAATCAGCTAGGTGATGCACAGCATCTGGAATCTGTAGTTTTTAATTAACTTTATGATTATTTAGCATCATTATGGCATGTACAGGATTGTTGCATTGTGCCTGCCCTTAATCACGTTGGCATGGCCATCAGTTCAAAGGCAGTTCAGCAGACAAAAGAATTTTGCAGTGAACATTCAACAGTGAGGAAGAGCAGAAATCCATGCAGGGAGTTTTCTCTGGCAAATTCGGGGAAGGGCAACACGCTTCTGTCTGTGGTTTGTGTTTTAAATGTTTCTTACTCACTTGAATTCCCTTCTGCCTGCAGCTGTCATGTGTGTGGGTTTGAGACGGAGATGAATGTCCAGTTTGTCAGTCACATGTCCCTCCACGTGGATAAAGAGCAGTGGATGTTCTCCATTTGCTGCACAGCATGCGATTTTGTCACTATGGAAGAGGCAGATATGAAGGCTCATGTCAACAACAAGCACACAGGTGATGATCCCTCTCTCCCAGCTGCAGTGATCTCTCTCTTCCTTGCTTTTTAGATGCAACCTTTACACTTCCCATTAGCACTCTGCTTTCACTGAAATGCTTGCTAATTAAGGCCTGATCTCTCAAAGTTGAAGTGAATTGGACTCCAGCCAGGCAAATAATCTGGTAGTGCAGATCAAATTTCAAGCTTAGTGAAATAAATGAAGGACTACTTAGCCCTTCTTCTTCCTATTCCCCTTATCCCCCAAATCCCCTTCCCTGTTAGAGTCAGCGTACTTCATTTGTTTTTCTGACTGGTTTACTATTTCATCAAAATCCTGGTTTGACTTCTGTGATGATAAGGTCACTTTGAGTGCTAATTGTGCATACCTGGCTGGAAGTCTGAAATAAACATTATGCTGAGCTTTGTCTCTTGGGTGTGTTTGCCCCCACAGTCCATCAGTTTGGAATTTCACACTGATGTTTGGTTGACACTGTGATTCAACAGTACCATAAATGTAACTTCATATTAAATAACAGAACAACTCGTGTTCTTTCCCTGGTCCTGTTCACTTAATAGCCAAGGATAAAAGCAATAGCAGTTTTTCAACAAGCTCCATGTGCTTAGTCCAACTAATGAAGTCTGGCATAATTTAAGGAGAAGAATATAAGAATCCTTTCAATTAATTTCTCTTATAGCACCAGGCAAAAGCATTTTGCTGCCACAAACTACTAACAGTTGTGTTTACGATACTGAACCTGAACTGCATCCAGCACAACTTTTCCATTGCTAAATTGCTTTTCCTGTCCTACCAGGAGTAAAATTGGGGAAAGGGAGGGATGGAGAAGAGAAGGGAGAGAATAATGCAATTGGTTGTGTTCAAAGATACATAAGTTAAATGTAACCACAGAAACACAAACAACTGGAAAGCTCTCAAGGGATTTTTATGCCAGCACAGCTCTCAGCACTACTCCACTTCATATACAGGAATTCAAGGCAAATGAGAAAGGTCACCCATAGCCACATGAAAAGCTTGCATCAGAGCTCAAAACTGAGCTTTACTCTACTGTATTTTCCTGTCGTGGCTACAAGGTTTAAACTGCTACTTGTCTTTTGAGGAAAAGCAAAAAGCCCTTTGTTCTTCCTTCACCCTGCCCAACTGAGCCATTCAGCTGGTGATTCAGCCAAATGCTCACACATATGGCAAATACAGAGTAAAAAATAGAATGGATTTTCTGGGTCACTTGACTCCAGTCCCTTATCCTGTGATGTTACCAGGTCATAAATGGACTGTTTGTCAGGATGTTGGCATATGCTTTCAAAGAAGTGTAATTGTTTTAAACAAACTACTTCTGTGGACAGGCATCTGTAGACTTTCCTGCATTAAAGATTAGGGACCTTTTTCAAATTACTGATATCAGTAAGACACACACTGGAATACACGTACATTGTGCTTGTGCCAGAACTGCCCTTTATCTGAAACAGCAGTCCACCTCTTCCCTCCCTCCACCTGTCTTCCCTCCTTCCACAGTATTTATTCCCTTAGTATATATATATTTATGGAGAACAACCCTCTCCCCTCTAAATGTACATTGAGCCTTTTCTTATATGAAACACAGTTTTCTCGCTGTACCAATCCCTCACTGCGTATGTTCCTGTTACAATCCCTGCTCTTGACACGTGCAATCACAGCCGTACATGGTGAAACGAAATAAGTAGTGGTGGCAGTGTAAAACAGCAGCAGCTACTGGGAATAGCTCACACAATAACATTCTGTGATCATATTTACCTTCCTTGAGGGCTCCCCAACACTGATTGCTCGTGTTCATCCCATGTTCTGCTCAAATTCTTCTTTTGTTTTCCTTTACTGTTTCCGACTTAACCACTTCTCATTTGTAGCAAAAATTCTTGTTACTGGCCCTTCAGGTCATAACCTTGTACTCTATGCTATTAAATTTCATTCCATTTCTATTACTCTGGTCCCCAAGGTCAGTGAATCTTTTCTGAATGATATCCAGTCCCCCTCCCTTTTGGCAGCTCTGGTTATCAGATTTCATTAGTGCATTCCTACATTTTTGTCTTAAAGGTGCCACTCATCAGTTTAAAGTTAGGCATATAGGTGCTGGTGTTTGCAAAGGCCTTGATCAGGGGACCCCAAAACTACAAAAGTTCTATTTCCTTTCTAAGTGACAACTTCTTCTTTGGTTTTGAACTCAGAGTAATCAAAGAGTTTTCTTGGGATTTTTTTAGTCTGGTGATGAAGTAGAGTTGCATGATCCCTTCCCACGACCATTACAGATAAACTCAACGGTAGAATAAACTGAAAGATGTATTGTCATTAAAGTGCTAATAAAAAAGGAAGAAGGCCCAACAATGACTTTTTTATCAGCTCAATTAATTTCTGCCTTGTTTTATAAACATGTTTGAATTAACTTTAAATATAAACACTTCCTGAAATTTAAAACAGAATCACAGAAATTCCATCTAATCTGCTGAAGCAGTTATTGCTCTTTATATTTGTTTTTCAGCTGAAGAGAGGAAGACACCCAGTGAATCTAACAGTCCATCTTCATCTTCACTGTCAGCACTGAGCGACTCTGCCAACAGCAAAGAAGATGCAGATATAACCCCAAAAAACAAGGGGTCAAACAACCTGCTAGTCATTTCTGTAGTGCCTGGTAGTCAGACCTCAGTGAACACTGAAGAGAAGTCAGAGAAAGGTAAAACACCATTTAACAAATGCAAAGTGTCCCCTTCTATACAGTCGATCTGGCCACAATGTCAGGGATACATTTTCCTGTTCTATTTTTCAGGCTTCGAATGTGTTTTCTGTAACTTTGTCTGCAAAACAAAAAACATGTTTGAGCGTCACCTGCAAATCCACCTGATCACACGGATGTTCGAGTGTGACGTGTGCCACAAGTTCATGAAGACACCTGAACAGTTACTGGAGCACAAGAAATGCCACACTGTCCCCACCGGTGGGCTCAAGTAAGGAAAGCAAGTACACAAACTTTTACTGTGTTAAGCATCTCTAATTCTGTGGGGATAAGACAGAAGGAAGTCAATTAGAAAGGGTTGGTTAACTGATAATCCAGGTCTGGGGCTTCCTTTTATTTAATGACCTGTGCCCTGTCCTTTAGGCTTGCATCATTAGAGCAGATTGGTAACCTACCATCCACTGGTCTTTGGGAGCTGTTACAAAATATGGTCCTTTCCCTTTTCAAGTCAAAGAGGAGACAGTATGTGATGGTCCCTACAGAGAATGAGGCAGCACTACACAGAGGTTTTGGCAGAGTAAGGGGGTTTTTTAATTAGAGCAAAGGCAAGCACACAGCACAGGCTCTGTTCTGCACCTGACTCACAAAAACTAAGCCCTGTACTGTCTCTGAATCTAGCTATCAAGTTATAACCTTAAAGGTTGTAACCTTTGTATACTCTAATGCAAAGTCATTTCTCTCCAGGAATGAATAACTTTGATGCTTTCTGCTTTGGTTTACATGCCCCTTTGGTTTACATGCCCCAGAATAATCACTGTTGTATAAATTACCCTGTAACAAGAAATACAGTCTTTTGAGAAAAAAGCTTTTTGGTTTTGGCTACAGTAGTGTACTTTAAGGTCTTCTGGTGCAGAGCAGTGTTTCTAGAGAATGAGTGTGCCCTTATGTCAAAGTCAGACCCCTGAGGGGAGGAGCGACTGCTGGGGCCATATGCTTGCTCTCTGTGGGCAGGCAATGTGACGTTATGAAAGAGGCACATCCCTGGTCTCTGTTTGTTTCAGCTGCTGCAGGAAAAAAAGACTGGGACCACTTGGAGCCCAGCTCGGGTTCAGCACAGGGCTCCCAGCTTCTGTTGCTCTTGCTAAGCAGACTGGTGTTCCCCGTGCACTGCAGCTGTGCCGTGATGAGCACACCATGTCTGACGTTGCCGCACGCGGCTCTATCGGTTTGTGCCGCAGCTTTTGAAAACTGGTCCTGTTTGCCGGGCAGCGTCTGGTCTCCAGCTCAGTAGTTCCACAAACTGAGATCTGTGGTCACTTGAGATGTGATGACTGAATCTGGGAAGAAGACCAGATTGAGAAACAAGTAATGTGCCAGAACGACGGGATGTCTGTCTTGGACATACAGACCAGTTGTCTAATGCACATTTGGTTTAAGCTGCGCAAAATCTGTTCTATTTACCAAGGAAAAACCATGACCTATGACTCAAATCTTCCTCACAGAATGTGCTTTTTAGTCTACATAAGTTATTCCTGCCCAAGTCAAGTAATAATTAGGTACCTTGAAAGCTGCACCTAAGAAAAAGCTCTGGTTTATTTTTTTTTTAAGGCATCCAGAAGAGCCTGAAGAGATCTAAGTAAATTGTATTTTTCTGTCTCCTGTTTGCTGTGGGGGAAGAGAAAAAAAACATGATTCTTCCAGCTCCAGGTCAAAATCTGAGATTCTGATCCAGAGAGCACCCAGCCCAGGAGAGGTATGTGTGCATAGACAGCCAAGTCCTCTGTTGCAATAGAGCTAATCACAGTAGAAGCCTCAATGCCAGGCTCCCTCTCTGGATCAGAGTACTTGATGTGCATCAGGAAAAATGTCCAGATGTTTTACTATCCGTTTTGTCCTCCTGTATTACTCACTTACCTCAAAAGTCTCTCTATTAGCTTGTAGATTAATATTAAGCCTGTATGTGCAACCAGCTGTAGCGAGAAAAACACATATGGAGAGAGAGGATCTCATCTTAGAAAGTGTCCAGAATGCTAGAGCACAATTAGCAGACTTGCTTAGCAATGAATGCGGACCTGTGGCAGCTGGGGATACCTGTAAGACTGTAGCCAGGTGCCTTAGTTGTACCTTTTTATCCAGCCCCGCTCTTTCAGCACAGCAGTTCGGTCTGAAAGGCTGTGTGCGTGGTTTAAGGGGGCAGAGATCCCTGGCAGTTAGTTGTCCTCACCAGCTTCCTCTCAGCTACACAAAGCAAAAGCGGGTGTGTTTCGGGTTTGGTAGTGTCCAGGCTTGTTCAGCGTGCAGCTCAGGCTTCTTTCCAAGCTTACACAGTTCCCTCCTCTCGCCTTCTCTGCCCTTCCTGGTTCAGGAACTGGGGTGAGGCCCTTTGCCATGTCCACGCTGGGCCGGATGCTTGCTGCTGTGAGTAAGCACTACCCACATCCTGTTCCTGCACAGGAACGAATCCTGCCATGGCAGAGGCGGCTGTAGGCAAACACTGCCAAACACACGCCCCTTTGAGCATGCCTAGCTCAAAGTCCCAGAAATGGGAATCCCTACAAAGCATCCTAACAGCCTGGCTTTCAGCTGCTCCTAGCAGGATACTCAGCAAACTTATTCAAGGTCACATAAAAGGAATTTCCTAAGCTTTTGCTGTACATGTGGTATTACAAGTTTATTCCATCTTTACTTAAACAGCTGCTTTCATACTCATCTGTAAACACTCACTTTAAACCACTTCTTAATGGAAAAAATGGCCAAAGTGACTCCGTGCAAACACTAGGAATGTCGTTACACAAAGTACCTGTGCATCAGTCACCCATTCTGCACTACCCGGCCTGCTTTGCAGAATCTTCCCCAT
Source organism: Lophotriccus pileatus (assembly GCA_035583135.1). Classification (NCBI taxonomy): domain Eukaryota; kingdom Metazoa; phylum Chordata; class Aves; order Passeriformes; family Tyrannidae; genus Lophotriccus; species Lophotriccus pileatus. The sequence goes on from JAWWES010000133.1 coordinate 15,071,185, forward strand.
CAAGGTAAGCCAGAAGGTTAAAGGGATGCTCCTTCAGAGTGAATCAGTGTTTTCGTAGGAAAACTCTACTGCCATTAAATGGGCAAAACCCCTTAGAGATGTGTCAAGGCAAACCAAGTATTGGAAAGAAGCTTCATAGGGAGAACTAAGTGCCTTTTTTCTCTTCTTTAGTAGGTCAGAGGGGCTGAGTGACAGGGTTAAACCAGGGCTGTAGGTCTTCAAGCTGAGTGACTTCTCTCTTCTCTGTGCCTGCCTCTCCTTGCTGTGTTGCCAGGTGCCCATTCTGCATCTACTCCACAAACCGCCCCGCAGCGATGGAGTGCCACCTGAAGACTCACTACAAGATGGAGTACAAGTGTCGGATCTGCCAGACAGTGAAAGCAAATCAGCTGGAGCTGGAGATGCACATCCGGGAGCACCGCCTTGGCAACCATTACAAGTGTGACCAGTGTGGGTACCTGTCCAAGACGGCCAACAAGCTGATCGAGCACGTGCGTGTCCACACCGGCGAGCGCCCTTTTCACTGTGACCAGTGCAGCTACAGCTGCAAACGCAAAGACAATCTCAACTTGCACAAGAAACTGAAGCATGCTCCACGACAGACTTTCAGCTGCGACGAGTGCCTGTTCAAGACTACCCACCCTTTTGTCTTCAGCCGCCACGTGAAGAAGCACCAGAATGGGGACTGCTCCGAAGAGGAGAAGAAGGGCCAGTATTCAGCCTCCAAGGAAGCCAGTCCGCTCCTACCACTGAACAGCTCCAGAAACCTTCTGTCACCCCTCTCAGTTATGTCTGCCTCCCAGGCTCTGCAAACAGTCGCTATGTCAGCTGCACAGGGCAGCGGGGCAGAGCCAAACTTGGCAGTGAAAGCCTTGGCCGTCAACGGCACTTCCCTGTGCTTTGATAAATACTGGAACTCAGAGTTTGCCCACCTTATTCCTTTAACAATGTTTTTCCCCAAAAACCACTACGATCTCACATTCCATCCACCCCGACCTCAGACTGCACCGGGAGGTGCCTCTTCACCTAAACACTCCTTCCTTGCCTACCTTGGACTAACAGAAAGGGCAGAAACTGTCTGAGGGCAGTTGCATTCTGTACCAAAAATACCCCAACAAACCCAGCAGGTATACATGGCTGCAAAACATAGACTGAAGAGGTAACGAACACTTGTACTATATCATAATAAGGTTTAGCAAATGGCTCTGTGTGTATACTTATTGCATTGACATGAAAGCTGCTTTATTAAATCTCCAAGAGGTGACCTACTGCATACTTCTACCTTCAGAGGCATGTTCCCAGTACTCTTATCTAAGAAACTATTTTGTCTTGTTAAGCTGAAAAAAAGAGTGTCCTTAATGGCAATCAGCACTTGTAAGATTACATATTGATGCATTTTATTTTTTGGGCTTTGTGTGCGTGCGAGTGCGTGAAAAGAGAGTCTGCCTGTAGTGTGCCATGACATTGCTTTTGCACATCCCTTGGATTGGCTTATTTAATTATTATTCTTTTCCCCCTTTTCACACACTTGCTCCCTCCCTTTCCCACTGTTTCCCCCTGAACTGTAGAGTTGTGGAAGGAGCAATTGTTTGGGTTGGGCGGTGTGGGGGGGAAACTGGTGTATTATTTTAGTGCTGTTTGCAGCTTCCTTTAGTTGTTTGATGCCTTGTACTCAGTTGTCAAAGTTTGAGGATTTGGGGTAGAACTGAGGAGGAAAAAGTTGCTTTCAGCACTGCAGGATGAGAGTATGACAATGAAAACCATGAGTATGTACACACATACACACACACAGCAGGCCCAATTCTTAACTGCAACACAGGTGTGACAAACACCTGCATCTGGGCCATAGCATACATCTTTTGTTTTAAAAGGGCATATAAATATTATATATATATACTGTATTATGCAGTGGTTATCTTTTAGTTTGCAGGAACAACTTGTATAACTAGAATTCTATGGTGGAAAAAAAAAATCCAACAAGGGGATTTAAAAAAGGGTATGGATAAATTCTGGGTATAAATACTCAGACTAAAAAAAAAAAAAAAAAAAAAAGGCAGTTTTGCACAGTGCTTTAGTCTTGCACTAGTTTCTTTCTCACTTGCAAAAAAAAAAAAAAAGAAAAAAACAAATTGTGGGCTGAAGGTAATAAGCCTGTTTATTTGAAAAGGTACCAGTAACTTCTTTGAAATATAAAGCTATAAAAAGATGCTTTTGGAACCATACAGTTCTCTTTTATACCCTCAGTATCTCAATTGTACTTGCAAATTTGACAGTCCTATTGCTACCCTCCATGTCATTAGTAACACTTTATTCCTTTTTGTTAATGGCAGATAGAGTGTACCCTGCTAGGAAGCTAACTTTGTACTTACTTATTTAATGCTCCTAATTGTGGTCATTAAAATGACATGTTATATGTAGCACTTTATTGCAGGAAAAAGCGAATGCGGATTGGTCGTGTAACCTTCGTTAATCTCAAAATGCCAAGAGTGATCTTAATTTAAGAGAAGCTAACTGACTGTTAATTGATTTGTGCTCCTTACACAAAGTACATAATGTGCTGGAAGAAAAATCGGGATTAAAAACACCCTGCATTAAAATTGGAGGTGTAAAATGTGAAGCATTTCAAAATGATCGTATGACGTACAGGAAGGCCTTCTTACTCAATTATTGTTTTCCATGGTGTCTCTTGGATTTGGATCTCGCTGTCTTTTTTACCAGGTATTAGAAATGTCCGGCCTAGCTTTTGCCAGAGTCCCCTGGCTGTCCCTTGGCCAAGCCACTGTAGGAGGTGCCCTGAATCACATCTGTAATGCTATCATCTACCCACCCTCGTGCTGTCCTGAAGGAACTTCTCCTGCAGGTTGTTGTGGGATGGGGGGATCCAACAACCCCTTGTTCGTGACCACAGTACAGCAACGCCCCAGTTCATCAGGAAGGCATTTCTTGTCCACAAGGGCTCTTAGCCATATGCACAACTAGAAACATAACTCAGCCTTCATTAGTTCTGAAATGAAGCTTGTGTAGAAATACTTTTTGGATGCAAAACTTGCATCATTTAACCTATTTGTAAGATTCCTACATCTGTTTTGTATTGAGGTGGCCAAACGTTCTCCACTGTCATGACCAAGTTCTTCCTGTTTGGGGAGGACACCCTAATCTGTGCACTCCTGTTAACATACTGGAAGCTATTTACAAGGGGGAAATATCTAAAATCATAGCACGTTATCATTTGGAAGTATTAATTCCAGGACAGAGAAGTCTCACCATTTTGTTTACATTCCAGAAGGCAGTTTTGGTTCTAACAAGCATGTGGTGGTTCTGTCTACACAGTAAAGAAAACCTATCTGCTCCAAAGTATGTGTAAAACTTTGTAGACAACCATGCTTTACTCCATCATAACTCCTGGTAACACCTCCCTGAGAGTAGAGACAAAATAGAAAATACTGTACTAGTAAATACTCAAAGCATAAGAAGTGTAATATCTCTGCAGCATGAAATCTGCAATCTGCATCCAGAAACTATACCAGTTCTGTAAAACACACTCCATGCGTGTATCTCTGACCGCGTCACAGGAAAGCAAACACTCGCAAATCCAAAAAGCTTGTTTGTCAAACTGACAGGTAGAGTACAGCTGTCCAGGAGGAAGAAATAGGAATATTAGTAGGACACTATATATAAACCAAAAGGCAGTTTAAATAGGGCTGGAACTTCCAAGACTGAGCTGTCAGTATGTGACTGCCACGTGTTCACCAATGTTCCACTGTACCAGTATCTGACATGGTAATGTTTAGTTTACCTGGGAAATTTGTTTAGCACTTTGGAAAGGATAACTTAATTCTTTCTGGCAAGTTATAGAAGTTTTCTTTGTAAGGAAAAGTGTGTTAGGAGGTTTTTATTTTTTTAAGAAAAAAAAAAATAACACTATTTATCAGATCTCATGCATATTAAAATAACTTGTTTGCAGTTCAAGGCTAAAGAAAGGAATGGTCTCCAGAGGTTCCCCCTACTGATTAATGACCAACAGTTCTGATAAATTCCCCCCACCATAAAGGTAATTTCATACTGGTTTTCACTATGCATTCTTTAATGAGAGCTAGTGTGTTTTTCCATTCAGTAATTCAGTTAAAGTTCTCAGCACTTTTTTCTTTCTTCTGTCTTTTTTTTTTTTACTTGTTGTATTATGTTCAAATATCATTTTGTCAAGGTTTGTGTACATTAATAAAACTTTGTATTGTATAAAGCTTTTTGCATTATAAGGCTGTACAGGGTCATTTTGACAGTAACTGGTATATTTCTTTGCATCTTATGTTGCATTGCCAATTTCTAGTGTATCCAGTTTGGAAGTACAATATACTCTAATTAAAAAGGTTGGCTATATTCTTGTTTCTTTTTGGTTTTCCTTCCTTTCCTTTTTTTTCCATCTTAAATATACTTGGAGGCAGGGAGAAAGGATTCTCCGACGAGACAAGACGATATGAAGAAAAAAGGGAAGACGTTATCAATGACTGAAATTGAAAAAATGGTTACCACTGCTCTTGAAGAAATACAGCAAATAGTCCTAGGATGGCTACGGGACTTCACCTTGTGAGCTCTGTGCCTTTACCAACCTTCCAGGTCAATTCGGCAAGGGGGATAATGCCTCTGCTGAGCACTCTAATCAGACATGCAGTTCATAAAAATCAGATCCTTAAGCAGTAGTTCAGTGAACCTGGCCTTGTTTGGGAGTGGCCCCAATGAAATCAGGAAAACTCCTTCCTTAAAAAGGAGTTACGCAGTGAATAAAAGAACATGGTGCACTAAAATATTGTAGTGAAAAATCTATTTTTTTTAAATTGTAAAAACATCATGTACTCATCAGCATTTGAGAAAAGCCTATTTTTTTACCAAAGATTAATGAAATAATTAAAATGCACAGAGGACACTAAAGAAGGAAACCGTGAAAGCAGACAAATCTCCAAGAAGCAAAGGTATATTGACTCCCCTGAACGAAAAAAGATGCTCAACTTCCTAAAAGGAAGTTGGACTATTTAAATACTAACCAAGGAAAAAAAATAATCTGGGTATTCATTAGATTAAAATTATCCTCAGATAAATTAATGTGAACATTAAATGCATGTGGATTGCCCTTGCCCTCAGTTAGGGCAGCATTAAGATCTAAGCAACTGAAAAATGGTTATTTCTCCTGGGGCGTGGATACTAATCTTTAAGGCCTCTATCAGTACCTTGTACATGGTGCTGTTAACAGCTTGGAAGTTGAAATCCACTGCTCCTCTTTTGCTGGAGACTATGTAGTGAAGGAAAAGCTCTGACATGGGGTTGGGAGGTCATGTGCAACCAGAGGTGGCCTCTCTCTCTCCTCTCAGACTACATCTGTAATAGAAAATATACAGTGATATTCTATGTGGAGTTTTTTTGCACTAGACATAGTATTCCTAACAATTAAAAGACAATCATGCCCAGAACAGGTGTAGATGCCCCATCCTTGGAAGTGTTCAAGGCCAAGCTGGATGGGGCTCTGAGCAACCTGGTCTACTGGAAGGTGTCCCTGCCCATGCCAGTGAAGTTGGAACTGGATCTTTAAGGTCCCTTCCAACCCAAACCATTCTATGATTCTATGAAGAAATGGCTTAGTTTAATGAACTTCTAAATCACCAAAACCAGACAGCAGAATTACTTAAGATAAGCTGGAAGGGGGCTGCTGAATTATCTGACTGCCTATCAGTTAAGTGCAAGTCATCTTGTAGCTCCAGCCCTTGAGTCTTATAATAAACTTTTGCTTAAAAGCTCAGGCCCAATCTCAACCAAAATATAAACCATCCACTTGCAATCAGCCTCTCCAGCTTCATAATCTGACAGAAAACCCCTACACTCACCCAAATAGGGGTACTAGTGTCACATGCTGATATGGCATAAAGAGCCACTGTCCTTTACAGCAGGTGGCTATACCATGCTTATAGACCTGCATGATTTTAATCAATTAATTCAACTTTCCCTAGTCTGTCTTTTCTGATACATATACCAGTATACATATGTGATTACAGAAAACATCTCAGGTGGCACTGACCCTTTCAGGAAGACAAGTTCTCTGTTTTCATTCTGAGTCTACATACATTTTTAATATGTCATATATGTTTTTAAAAATTAATTAACTTAAAATTGACAGGTTTTTCAAGCAGAATTATTTCTTACAATTGTGTATGTGCCATAGTCATCATAAACCCAGAGACTCTGGGGGGGAAAAAACCTAAAAACAACAAACCTGCAATTTTCTGTAACACTTCACTGTAGAGAGCGATGGCATCATTTATGCAGAACCATGTTTTAAGATACATGTTGTGTTAAAAGTACATCAGTTATGCTCCTAACAGACAGACATCTCCATTATATCACCCACCATCATATCTGCTGCTAATTGGCCTCCTTGTTGACAAGTCTCAGCGGCAAGGTTAAGTACTGGCTGTAAAAGCAATCTCGCCTCTTGCCCGAAGGGTCAGAGCTCAGGCAGACGGTGCAGGAGCCTGCTCGGCCTCTTCCCTGCTATATATTTTCTGAGAGCTAATAAAACACCAGTGCAATCACTCCTACCCGGGGGCCTGCCAGCCTCTACAGCGTCTGTGGAGCTGCAGCAATGGGTATGTCATCACAGAGGCACTCGAGTCGTCTGCAAGGGAAAAGGCATCGTCTTTTGCGCAAAACTTTTAGTAACTCCCAGAGAGGCACTTAAAAAAAATCCCTGAAGTGACAGCTAACCTTGAACATGTGGCAGCCGAGCCCTGAGCATCCAGCAGGAGCCCCTGGAAAAGGGGTGGGCGTTGGGTTTATTGCCCCATGCACCACGAAAGGTCTTCAAGGTGACTTGTGTTGACCAAACAAAAATCCGCTAAATGCTTTTAAAAATGTTGGCCCTAAAATCCCGGTGAGGGGTTGCAGGGAGCAGCCTCCTGTCTGTTTCCCTGGATGAGTGCACCAGCTGGAGTAGGGCACTGCTGGCATCGGGCCAGTCAGGATGAACTCAGACGGCACACGTGTCTTGGCAGACCCAGGCTGGGTTAACAGGTTACACCTGAAACCGAAGACCAGAATTCTACTTGGCTGTTGGGCTCCTTGCACAGCCCTTGGGAATATAACACTACGTATCCTAGGAAGCCATCCAGTTGCAGATACCAGGCAATACATCAGAAATGCAGCTGCTGGGCTTCCACATGTGCACAACAGCTGTCTTTGACCAACCTGGCAGATTTACGTGTATAACTGACCATTTTAAAATAGAAAAGAAAAAAAAAGGGTAACTTGGAACTGGAGTTGAGCAGTGGCAGGGGTGGGGGTGGGACAGCACAACTGAAAATGTTTCATTAAGTTAAAAAAAAAAAAAAGGAAAACAAAACACCTCCACTCCCCCAAAAAAAACCCACAGGAATTTCACAGCAGAAGAGCACAAAGTGATAGTCGGCACCTTTCTTGTGGTCTGTGGAAGCACCTGCAGCCTATTTCCCTACTTTAAAATGAGCTTTCCATGCTAGGAGGTGGCTTTGCTTTGTTTTGTTTTGCCCTTTTTTTTTTTTTATTGTTTAATTTCCCTTCCCCTTAACCATGATTAAAATGCAACATATGGCAAAACTCTAGAAAAAAAAAAGCAAAACCCCCAGCTAATGAAAAAGACTTCAAGTTCCTGTAGTATCCTCTGCTGTTTGCATTTAGTTCTGCTCTACTTTACTTTTCAGACCTCTACTTTCTATCACATACCTTTTTATATCCAGCAGTTCTTCAGGCAGCATTTCACTGGAAGTGTAAACTTTGGATTGTTACTCTTCTGGGAAGGTGCCTGTTTAAATAAAGGCTCTCTCACTGAGCCCCAAGACCTTCATGCCAGTGTTTGCAGCACAGCCTAAAGTGACCAAAACCAAAAACAGGCCTCGCTTTCTGGCTGGTCAAAAACCCATCAAATACTTTCTTGATTCTCTCCCTGTTATTTAAGATTGGAATGTTCATTCACACGCCAGACCGAAGAATTTGTTTTTTAACAGATTTAATAGGAAGCCAGTTGGGAGGGTCAAAGCTGTAGCTAATGTGCTCGCACATAGTTGAGTAGGACTCTGGAACCATAAACTGCAGGACTGCAGGAAGGAATAGGAGCATGTTTTCCCTGGTTTGCTCTCACTGCCTCCTTAAGCACATTGCCACAAATAATGACAGGAGCCCCTTCTCAGGAAAGGCACCTCCACACCATCACACAGCTCACCCTGTGTAGTGTTGAGCAGACAGAGCTTGCCTGGGGACTGAGCAAGTGTTCCTTGAAAGGAAAGCAAAAAGTCATTTGGCTTCCTTGTAGGACTAGCTTCTCTAAAACCATGTGAGCAGTATAATGCAGAATTTCTTGACAGAACCAGCAAAATAAATCACAACAAACTATATACATCTTGTACTCCTCGAGTGCAGGGATCAACACTTTCCTGATATTTAGACTGAACAATTACATTCCATCATAGTTAGAAGCAGTAGTTGTTTTAGCAATAAAATCACATAATCTTTTCTTCCTGAAACTGAGAAAAAATATTTAAATGGTATGGGACTATAAGTAAAGATAAATAGTTGCAGGAGAGCTCCTGCCACCACTGCGATTCTGAAATAATATGCATACAATGGTGGCTGTCACTCATGCCAGTGACACTTTTAAAATGTACCAGAATAGCTCTATCCACAGGTGTTACCAGAGCAATGCCCATCTGCACTCTGAATATTTAGTAAGGAAGCATTAAGACTTCATGTTTTTATACCTATTTTTAATGGGACTGCGTACCTAGAACTTAATGAAAAGATCCAAATATAATGTCAGTGTGATTTAAAAATATGCACTGCATCTTTTAAGTTGACATTTCAATTAAAAATAAATAGGATCCAGTTATATAGTGATACTGTGCTAAGATTGCATTTTTACCAGTGAAGTTTTGTTCTTACTCCAAGTGACAGATTTCTCTAAGATAGACAGAGCCAGGAAGTTCAGTACTCCAGCCACTCAAACCAGGAAAATATAATTAAGGGTGCATTTAAGCACTTCCCAAAATTGGGATATCACATTTTATGGATAAATGTATTTAATAAAATTATTAAGGTTGGAAAAGACTTCCAAGACTTCCAAGACTTCCAAGATCATCAAGTCCAACCATTAACCAAACACCACCATGCCAACTAAGCCATAGCAATAAGTGCCATGTCCAGTCATTTCTTGAACACTTCCAGGGATGGAACTACCTTTTAGGTAGTCGTAGAGAGCAATAAGGGCTCCCCTGAGCCTCATTTTCTCCAGATTAACCAACTCCAGCTCCCTTAGGAGCTCCTCGTAGGACTTATGCTCTAGACCCTTCCCCAGTTCTGTTGCCCTTTTCTTGACATGCTCCAGCACCTCAGTATCTTTCCTGCAGTGAGAGTAGCTTGGGGAGCTCTTCCACCGGTTCCCTCAATACCCTTGGATGAATCCCATCTGGTCCCGTAGACCTGTGAGTCTCTAAGTGGCACAGAAACTCACTAAATGCTTCCTCCTGGATTGCTGGGGGTCTGTTCTGCTCCCCTTCCGCCTCTACCAGCTCAGGGGTGGCTGCCGTGGGGATAACCAGTCTTTCCTTGGGGGACTGAGGCAAAAAAGCATCAAGTACCTCAGCATTTTCCTCATCCTTGATTACAATGTTCCCCTCCACATCCAATAAAGAATGTAGATTTTCCTTGGCCCTCCTTTTGTTGCTAATGTATTTATAAAAACACTTTTTATTTTGTTTCACAGCAGTGGCCAGATTGAGTTCTAGCTGAGCTTTCACCTTTTTAATTTTCTCTCCCCATGACCTAACGACACCCTTGTACCCTTTCTGAGTTGTCTGAGTTGTCAAGGTCATAAATTCTTCCTTGCCCCTTCCCTGCAAGTTCCAGCAGAAGCTCCCAATTCAATCAGGCTGATGGTCTTCTCCGTCGTCACATTGTTACTTTCCTGTGGACAATCTATTGAAGCTAATAACTGCATATTACCTTTTAATTCACATCCAATTTTAACAGGAAAACAATACCATGTGCCCTGCAAAAGGTTATTGTACACAGCTACATGTATGTACCTACTGTCTAAAGCTCTTGGAAGTACCTGCTTTAACTAGGTTGCAGCAGCTCGGCTTTACGACAGTGAGCAGACCTGTGTGCTCAGCACAACTTGTGTAACAAGGAATTAAATAGGGGAAAAAAAAGCATCCAATCATGTTTTCTTCTAAGAGCTACTTAATTAATTAAGGTCCCTTTGCTGCTGCCATAGTAATCACATCTGACATATCCCTAACGAGACTGCATGAGACATAAGTAGTTATGATACAGGAGGCAGGACTGAGCTGCTGGCACCAAATCTGGTCTTTTCTTTAAAACCACTCATATCTCTAGCACCTTGTCATTCACAAGTTATATGTAAACCCAGTATGTAAGAAGTACTTTGCTGCAGTCATACACAAAATTACCCCACACTACTTGCACTGCAAAAAATAGCTCCTGATTAGCCTTCCCCAAGCTATTTTATGGGTGCCTTGAGCCATACGGTCCTACTCTGTTCGTTCTCACCACAAGCAGAGGCTCCTTCATACTTGTGAACATCACTGTTACTCTCCTCTGGCCCTCTCCACTTACAGGAAAAGCTCATTCTGCTCACAGTTCACTTCCCTGACTGGTAAAAGTCGTGCTAGATGAACCCATTCATTTCTCAATTCCAACCAGTATCCCGCCTGCTCTCAGGGTAAATGCTACAGAATAAACTTCAGGAGAAAGAATAATTAAAAAAAAAAAAGTCCATAAATTGGGATTGCTCAGGGGTTTCTTCCAGCAGAACGTTTCACTGTCACAGAAAAGCTTTAAAAGACATGGGAATTTCCTGTGGAGCAGAAGTTGTGTCTTCTGACAATGAGCACTACTGCCCATGCTTTAACTGACTGCCCTTGGATTTGGTTCTCAAATTCCCATACACAGAGAGTTTTTCTTGAGCAACCTGTAGAAACTGGACATTTTCCATCAGACTTTTTGATTCTGTCACTGTAACAAGCCAGTTTCTCAACTTTCATATTTGCCATTGGCAGCACAAGTCACATAAGTGTTGTTATTAGTGTTTTGTCACCTAATCAATAGCTTGTCAAGATCCAAGCTCTCATTCGGTGGTAGGTACTTCAAGAATCCTCCACATTTACAGAGCCAAAACAAAACAGGTGGTGTATGTTGCTGTACAATTCAGAAAATGTTTCCCATTTAACTTCTTTAGCTTCCTGGGCTAGTCTAAGAGAAGAACAAAGACACCTAACTTTTACTTTTAATGACGAACTGAAAATAAAGATCACCTAAAACTGTCACTGGCAGCCAAGGAAAGGCCAGGACTCTGAAGTGTCCAGTGGGAATGTTTCCTAGCTGCCCTAGGCTTGCATGGTTCAAAGCTTGCTCTTGGCACTGCCATATGACCAGGGACTACCTCCTCCCAAGTCATCTGCCAAAAACTCAAAAGAAATCCCTTAGCTCTGCAGCTCTTTGTAGAAACCTCAAAAAGAAAGGCTATTTACCTCTAACTCCTCTGAGATCTGCTGTCTGTACGTATGTTGACACTGAATTTACTGTGCAAACACTGAAAGCCAGAGAACTTCCACCCCAGCAGAAGTGCACGTACCTTGTCTCCTCTTGCTCTATCCTTTCTGTGGCTGCGTCCAGTTTCTCCTTGTTGTAACAAGTTGCAATGTCCTAACAAACTCATATCAATTATCTTGCTTCCACAGTAAGACTGCCAAGTCTCTCACATCATCTCATCACAGGCTTTCTGAGGGGGACTTTCTGAAGACTTTTTTCCTGTTAACAAAATAAAAAAAGGAAAATGCACCTGCAACACCCAATAGCACAACTAATATTGTCAGTCCAGTGAAATTTGAAATCTTACACCATCCCAAAGAAGCATTCAACCTGAATTCTCATGGTAGCCTGCCTTCCTGGTAATAAACAGGACAACCAATGAAGAAAGCTACCCTCGAGGAAAGATTCCCTGCCACCTCTTTCAAAGATCTTTGAAAGATCTCCCAGGAAGGTGGGAAACCTCCTACCCACAGACACGGGCCAGAGACTGCTGCTAAGCACAGGGAGAAAGTCTCACCCTTTTCAGCTCCAGCAGGCAGTCAGGGACACTGGGCAGAGACAGTCCAAGACAAAGCAGCAGCCTGTCCACACACCATCATCTGCCCAGAGCAATACATCTTGAGGTGTTCTTGGTAATTAGCATAGTTTCTCTTACTAATGGATAATCATGCATGTGCTGGATCCCATCCAGTCTTTGACTCGTTAACGGGAGGACCTGAGACTGGCAATAAAACTTTCTAGGAATGGGGAGGCAGGAGTTTGAGACTCTAATAAAAGACCTGTAGGAGGGCCTGAAACCAACCCTTTCTCACCGGCAAGCTCAATATGGCTGTGCCCTGACAGGACCTGCTGGTTGTTTTGGACATGAGAGGTGTCAGAAAACAGAATAATGCAGCTTAACTAGGAAACAGGTATTGCATCCTCCATGTCTCACAGGTTGGCCCTGAAGTAAAGGAAGTGGTTTTTCTTAATTTATAAGGCATGGAAGTTAACCTCAAGGTACTTCCAGTTCAAAATATGGTTCTTTTTTCCTGATAATGATCAAACAGTACACTGTAATTCAAACCCAAATCCTGGAAAGGTGAACAGCAGACAGCCACACCAACTGCTCAAGGTGCCTACTTCCAGTGATCTACCCTCCTGCTTGCACAAATAATGTCAGAAGATGAACACCTTCTTTAAGTAATTATCCATCCTCATCCCCTGCCTGCACATCTTGTTTTGTCTGTGCTTCCACTATATCATATAACCTTTAAACTATACATGATTTCTTTAACTCAAAACATGAATTAATGCAAGCACACTAAATACCACAGTGTGGTGACTTATTTTAATGCATTAAAAATAAAACCAATATTTTCTTCTTTTCTTGCAGGAAGAAACTGCAGACAACCCATGTCAGCAGCCAAATTAAAACAAGTCTTTCTAAACAAAAGGTACTCTCTTCTAGAGATTTAGGCTCAGTCATCACCTCCAGATTTAGTGGACTGCAGCTTCTTCAGCTTTTGGGAAATACAATTTGACAGTTTGCAGGGGAAGATTTATTTTTATTTATACACATCTATAAATAAAGACTCCATACTGTGGCATCAGCCAGTCAGATGCATGACAGAAGTTCAGCTTCTTTTGAAGAGAAACAGTCGGGATTATAGTGTGGATCATTTCCTAACTGCAGCAGAAAAATGCATCTTCCCTTATCTACCAGTGGTGAGGAGGATTGCACCCGTCAGGTGCCTCTCACTGCCAGGGCTGCAGCCTGCCCTCTCAGGCAGAAGTCAGAAGACAGGGATGCAAAGATACTGAGGGGAAGGGAACGAAAGAGAAGAGCTTTGCAAAAGGGGGACTTTGCCCTTAGCAATTAAAAGTACCATGGATTTCCAACCAGCTCTAACAGCTTTCCATCTATGCACAGAAGTAAGGAAAAGGGGAACAACATACAGTAGAATTCACTACCAAAAAGATTGTAGAAATACACCTCCATGAGAATCTTAAAGTATGAGCAAAAGGAAATCTTGAGAGATGGATAGTTTTAGCAAGGCCAAAACACGTAAACAAAAGATATTGAAGGAAAAAAATAGGGAGGTGGGGGAAAGCGGGAAGGAGCCAAATGGATTTAAATCTGTTTTGGGCTACAGAAAACAGGTTTGCTGACTAAGAGCAATGCCTTGAACTACTTAACCACAAACAAGCCTCTTGAAAAAAGTTATGCCCATAAAGTTATTTACACAACAGCTGGGACTCCTAATTTTTCCAGCCCTGTATCTTCTCCAGCTACAAAACATTTTATATTCCCAGTAGCTCTTGCCCATTGCGAAGCAGTGAAAAAGCCCTTCTCAAAAACAAGTCAGAAATGCAGAACCTCGAAGAAATTGGACCAGAGACAATTGATTTAGGCCTCTGCTCACCATTTTGTTTAGCATGTTTTCCCTGGTCCTGAGTAGCCCAATACACTTCTGAAGGACCATGGAGCAGTTTGACGTATTGAGGAGGGTAAAAAAAAAAAAAAGATGGTAACAAGTGGTTGTTCGTTTTACCTTCGCTGTAAATCTGAGGACAACACACAGGGCACCACATCAATTCCAAACAAGTGCAGGCAGATATACAGCGTGCTGCTTGCCCCGATCACGCCACAGAGCAGCAGAAAAAAAATAAGGCTCTCTAGCAAGACATAAAAATACTCAAATCTGTTGTAAGTAGAAGTCCAGTTTTAAGGAGGTCTGAACTCTCCCAACTCCAGAAAAACATCACCACTACCTAGACAGAGTAAGCCAACCCACAGGTCCCAAACAGCCCTGCAGCAGATGCAGATTTCAGCTGGTAATGTGAGGAGCATCTTTCCGCATTTTGAGGAGCAGTGTGGTGCAAGAAGGCTATTCACCAAGACTGGGAAAAAAACCCCACACATTCAAATCAGCTCAAACTGAATCTTTGATAGAGGCAACATGATAGCTGTATCTTGGTGAGTTTTTAGGCACAAATAAAGAATTTCTAAGGAATTATAACTACCCCCATGTGAACATAAAGTTTACATGGTAGGCAATCTAATCACCAATGCTGTGATTGCTTTGCTGCAAGTCCAGAAGACTGGGTGATGGACCACAAAACCATGTCATTCATGTCATACTTGGTGTTAAAATACTATATGTTTTGACAGATGAAGAAAGTTGAGGACTGACAGCTATTTCCCTCACTCCTGGAAAGGATTCATAACAAGAGGAACCACAAAGCCATCTGAT
>JAWWES010000133.1:15086145-15145363 GCA_035583135.1 Lophotriccus pileatus
GAAAGTTGAGGACTGACAGCTATTTCCCTCACTCCTGGAAAGGATTCATAACAAGAGGAACCACAAAGCCATCTGATGCCAGAAAATACAAACCACATAGACCTTGAAACCTCCCTTTCTGCCAAAAAATCTCAGGCTTTGCACTGCCCAAGAGCACGAACTGACTCTCTAAAGGGATCACTTGTCTCTTTTTTTGTAGGATGTTTTACTCAGGTCTCTCTAGAGTCCCCTAGTAGGGAAGGCAGATGTACTCAATACTCAATGCTGAAATTATGGAGCCATCAGCATTTGCCATGAATCATTTGGCATCAATCACAACAGATTTTTTTCTCTCTCTCCCTGAAAGTATATCGTTTTTCCTATGTGGGACTGTTTGACTACATCTGGCTGACTTGATAATTGGGAAAAATGATTGCAGGATGTCTGATCAAGCCCCAAACACTAATATTTACAATTCAATCTCTGATCAATCAACTTTGGTTGTGAAAACAAAACAAAAAAACAACCACAAGAAACAAACTTCCAAAACTCTGAGTCCACTAGAAAATAGTTGAAGAGATTAATTAGTAAAAAAAACAAACAAACAAAAACCCCCAACAAAACCACAAAAAAATATCCCACAATTCAGTACAAATAACAAACTAGATAGAGGCAGGGAACATCTACATTGTTTTTTCAAAGCAGTAACTATTATGACTGTACCTCTGAGAATCAAACAGAGCAAGCTCTCCAGTGTTTTGACCTCCAGAAGGTCATGTTCACAAGTCAGTGACTGTAAGAGCCAAGCTGGCATTCCCATGCCCACAACAACAGATCCAATTACTTCGACCAACATGCATTAAAAAGCAATTACAGCACATAAAGCTCCCATTGCTTCCTTAATTCAAACACGTATATCCACGGAAACGAAGATGAGAACAGCACCTTTGCCATTTCTGTATCTTATACATGCTCTGCTTCTTTACTTTCCTTACACATTTTGTTTTCCACCTTTACTTCCCCTTTTGTTTACCTGTTTGGAAACACTTCACCCGAACTCAAACCGAAACGGGGCTGAGTACATTGATTTGATACCTATTTGCTTTGTGAATGTTGTTCTTCTCACCATCATTCACTGCAATTCTTCAGATTTGGCCAAGATGAAATACCATTTTGTTCATCTCTCAACTGCAGATGTAGATCCAGGCACTCAGTGAAAAATTTGTTTCGTACTTACTACTTTTGGATTTGCTAAACAACCTGACAGTTCAAATAATTCATTTTGAGAAGAAATAGAAACCTTCAGTAAGTACACTGCTGAAGTAAAAAAGGGGATCAACAGCATTTTATAAAAGGCAGATTAAGATAAAAATTTACAAGAGCCAACAATAACTACCAAACATCCTATCCCCAAGGTCATTTGAGGAATGGCTGGGACCAAATCTCAATGAAAACCCCTTCACAAGTATTCAGCATCCTCTACCCTGTCCCACTGGGTGGGGATTTGGTTTGTCTTCCTCCCTGGAAGGCCTAATCCATCACCAAATCTGGCAGCTCTGGGGGCTCCCACGCTTGCACCTCAGCTCCTGCACTGCCCTGGTATGACAGCACTGGCTGTGTCTCACACAACACAGGGACAATGTTGCCACCAAAATCTTCCATCACCTCTGTATTCTCCTTGGGCAGACAGAGCTCTGCTCAGTGGTTCCCAAGTGGCAGAGGAGCATGCCCTGGCTGCTGCTTGTGGGCCCAGGAACACGCCCTGATCACAGCAGAGGAGCAGTGCTAACCTGAAAGGGGAGCTGAACGTGCAGCTTCATGTGGCTGCTAATCAAGAGGCTATTTATGCCTACTTTGTAAATGTCCCTATTTACTTTAAATAAAGCTGTGTTGGAAGAGCCAAAGCAAAAATACCTATCCACAGTGCAGTAGACAAAACTTGCTGTGAAAGTGATATTGCTGCAGAAAAATATGATGTAGTCCATTTTGCACGGTTGCTAAATTATGCATTATTAAGGGCAGTATAAAGTGACCTATTAATACATCTAGAGCCCTTTGTTACCCTATTATCAATAACAAACCTTCTGTACTATTTTGGGAAATGACCTTTCTCCACAGCATGGTGTACCATGAGTCAGGAACCTCCTGGGCTGTAATTCCAGCCCCACCATTGACTTGCTGCATGATGAAGAAAAGTTGTTTTAACCTCCCCGGTGCTGTTTCTTTTTCTGTAAAGTTGTAGTGACACTCACCTACCCCTGAGCTCACTGGACTGCCTTACTCAGTTCAAATATTTGAGCAGAGCTCTGAGGATACAAAATGCCAGATCAGCGTGACACATTGCTACAGCTGCTTAAGGATTTTAACACAGCAGAAATTCAGCTGCAGCTGGAAGAACATATTGTGCAGAGCTACAAGATTCCCCTTTCACAGGTGAGAACTTATAGACACCAGTTTTAGGCTACAACTCACCACCAGTAACATTTAACTTGCCACAGTGATTTCAGCTACAGGGTTTCTAAACACACACATAAAAAAATCTCAGTACTTGTTCCCACCTACACAGCAGCAGAATTCAGGGTAATGTTAACAATCCACATAATGGCAAAGGATACACCTAAAATAACAGCATACAGAGACCACAGGACGAGAATTACTGGGACAAGGGTAACGCACAGTGGATACTCAGTTGATGCAGTCTGGGACATGTCAAATGTCAAAAAAAATAAAAGCTGGGTTATAGGAAGTTACAGAGATTAAAAAAATAGAGCAGAGACTGTAACAACACCAGCTCTTTCTCTTTCTCTCTCTCTAAATAAATAAAAGTCATGACTAAATGAAGTCATTCTGAAAACATGAATTAGTTCATACGCATATTTCATTTGCTTTGGCAGAATATTCCCAGGCTTAAACCCCTCAAATTTCAGTAACAGGTGGGAAGCACTTACAAATTACAGGTACATGCATAAGCACACAATAAAACTATAGGAAGGCTATATTCTCAAATTGGAAAAAAACAATCACAAAACTCTTTTCCTAGGGGCAGAGATCAATTTGTTTTCAACATCTCAGTTCTCTCCTGCCTCACTACAAAAGAAAAGTCTAAAATACCAAGAGTATTTGAGAGTTGTCTAATAACTCTCTTTAATAATTTCACCAATGGCTTCCAAATAAAATTTACTTTGTGGCTTGAAACCCATCCTGCTGGAGGAAATTCCATTCCTTCAGTTCTTTGTAATTGACAGCGCAACTCAAATTCCTAAATCTGCATCCCTAATTCTTCAGAAATAGAGTGAGTTTCACAGCATGGAAGATTTAACCTGAAAGCCACAACAGCGCACCCATATTTATGTGAGGAAGTTCCCAGGGTGAACACTATTCTTCTGTCACGATGATCCTCAAATGCCCTCAAAAACTCTTTAACTATTATTTAAAAAGCACTTTGTTTTACAGACAGACAGCAATATATTTGACATGGATGTTTCAGCATGGCATGATTCAAGTTTTATAAGAATTAAAGTATGGCAGTTATTGAAATCCATGTTTGATTTTAATATTTCATATGTCTCTACTGACAGATTTCGTTTACTGATCCTAATTAGCAGTGCCCAGAGACAGCTTTTTCAGGTTCTTCAGACTGAACTATGGCACAGTTTTAGACCTGGGTTATGGATACGTGGATATACAGAAAACATAGGACAGGAAAACACATTACTTAGTGGTTGAGCATAAGTGTTAGGAAACAAAGGGGGGCATTTCCTCTCCTGGGCAGAAAGCTCTGACTGAGCGGAACACCTCGATGTGAACGCACAGGTCCTGGCGGCCACTTGTGCTGCTAAAAAACTTATTCCTGCAACACCTTGGATGTTTGTTTGTTTGGTTGGGTTTTTTTTTTTTTTTTTAAACTCATGTACTTCATCCAAAAAAGTTGAAATTTCATCCATAGGCCAAGATCAGTGGCCGGGGGGGGTGAAAGGCTGAGGAGGCCTTTCACCAGCGGATCGCAGCCCACCGTGAGGCGGGGCACCGGCATCCCTAAGGCAGAGGAGGCACCGCGCCGAAGGGCCGAGCGCTGCTATACAGCACCATCTAAGGGCTCTCCACTGGTACTGCTGAGGGGACCCACGGACCGAGCCCCACGGACGGACGTCGGCCGAGATCCGTGGACGGGACTGCGGCTGCTCCCAGCCGGGCGCTCCCGGTCACACCCGCTGCCCCTCACATCGCTTGTCGTCATGGCAAAACTCTCCGAGCGATCGATTCCACCGCTGCTTCATCGAGAAGCATCTAGAAAATTAAGTTACCCAGAAGCTGGCTGTGGAATAATTTTGAGAATAACAGGATTTATCTTTGGCACCGGTAGCAACTTGTTCCTCTCTCTGGCAACGTCTCGGAGTGCAAACAAGGTGGTTTATTATTAACACTCTAGATTTAGGCACAGGAGGAGAGAAGATGTTATGGCTTTTAAGTTTAGAAACTAAAAAACAAGACTAGCCTTAATTCTATCCAGTTTGTGCAATATTTAAATATGTCTCAACTTTTCAATGCATAATTCTTTTTCATCCTAATTATACATAAAATTTATCCTTTCTCATAAAAATCTCTTCTTCTGGGGTGATTTTGTCATGCTGTCTACATGAGGAAATGCCACATTAGCCTGAGGATCCCCTTAGTCCAGTCTTAATCTCAAGGAGGAACCAACAGAGGAAAAAGAAAAAATATGAAACCAAAAGCATTCAAACTGTCCCACAGAAATGTCCTTGCACTTCAGATATTCAACTAAGGTTCAAATGTTCAAAGATGTTAGATGAGAGCTATCCAGACCAGACTAATTCACGGGATCTGTGCGTGTCTCCACAGCACTGTTTTCAAAGATGAAAGAATTGGCAGTGGGCCAAACAGGATTATTTTAATTATCCCAGTTTCCCTCTGAAATTTCCTGTCTCATTGCACATGAAATTTACCACCCCAAAAATGGAAAACTGACTCATCTAACGGGACAAAACTCAGCCACAGCCTGTATTCCAGGACCCTTATTCAATCATGTGTAAGGCATGTGCTCAAATGCTGACCTTTCCTGACCTCGGGGTATGGAGGGTCAGTCGCATTTCTAATATAAGAAAGTGCACAGCAAGGAATTGTGTGTGGTGGAAATCGGTGTGTGGAGCAGCGGCTTCCAGCTAAACTGAAAGCCATGTGCATTTTGCAAGACACAAAACCAGGACTTTCAACACATTGTAATTCAAAATAACCTGAATAATAATCCAAAAACCAAAATAATCCTGGTGCAGAAATAAAGCATTCGGTGGGCATGGTCTGCCCAGTTGTTGCAGATGTGGAAATGACAGCACCAAAGAGTCCCACAGTAAAGACTTTTTCAGTTATAAGAGAATGCCACATTCTAATGGATAATGAAAAGGAAAACCAAAGGATTACAGTATTTGATTTACTTACAGTTTGAAGCATTAATTTTCAAATCTGCTCAGGTTCTATTTCCACTGCATG
This sequence comes from Lophotriccus pileatus, assembly GCA_035583135.1. NCBI lineage: Eukaryota > Metazoa > Chordata > Aves > Passeriformes > Tyrannidae > Lophotriccus > Lophotriccus pileatus. The sequence goes on from JAWWES010000133.1 coordinate 15,091,630, forward strand.
CAGAAAGAACAAGTCAGGTTATGGGTGCTGCATCACAGCATTTAAAAACAACAAAAAGGGCTTTTTTACTTTTCCTGAAATTGGCTTTGATCTGTAGCTCTTGTCCTAAGTTCCCTACTTCTGTAAATCAGAAGTTAAGAACATGGCTTCAGTTACTTCTTTTGAGTCCTGCAGATATCAAATATTAGCAGCTGTTGTTCAGTGAAGACAGACAAATCATATTCACAGCTCAAAATAAAGAAATCCTGTTTTTGTGGACACAATTTGCTCTGTTCAGCAAGCAAGGGCATAAAAAGTCATTCCTCTTAGCCTCAAACAGCAGTCAGGATTTCTGAGTAGATCACTTTGTCAAGATTAATGCAATTAAAAAAAAAGAGAGCAATATTTGCAGTGTAATTCACATTCCCATTTGCTGTTTATTTTACTTGATTGAGCTCTGCCAGATATCATGCATTTGCCACACTTTTGACATGACATGTATAGAACAGAAACCAGTTTCTTATGGGGCAGCCTGTTCTGGCATGAGAGTCTGATCTCAATTGTGCAATTACAGCAATATTAGTCCTCTCTGGGAATTTTATGAGATTGGGATAGCTGAACAGCGGAGTTTCTCTTTGAACTTCAAAACTGAGGGGACACCAAAGCCTAATAGGCTTGTGAAACACATGCTGACCTTTTAATATGTTGACCCATGCTGCTCTTAAAAGCTACCAACAAGTAGAGGGGAGAAGTCAGTAGTGGAGGTGATGGGGGAAAGGAGAAAAGCAGCACACTGACCACAGGCATTATTTTCTACGCAATGTCCACAAGTTTAGAGGTGTCTCAGGATCATAACACTCTTGGCAGAAAAAGTATCAAAATACTTAGTTGTTTCTTACTCAGATCTGGAAGTAAAAGACAAGCACCTGAGTAATAACAGAAGCTCCTAAGATTCTGACATTGTAAGGTACATAAACTGTTACAGTTTGTGATGCCACTGAAGAGCTTTTATCCAGTTAGACTAACAATTTACAGTTAGTCAAAAAAGTCAAAAACTTTCACAAAAAAAGTTTGGAATTCATTGCTTTGAAACAAGCAAGTTACTCTTTGCACTTATTTTACAGGCTCTGCCAGCTTTGATCAGACAAAAAACACACATTCAGTGCAGATCCCTAATCATTTTCAAACACATTCAATAACCCTTCTCGTTCAGTTGGTGAAATCCCTTCTGAAAGATGTAAACAAGCAAATTCTTAGCACCCTAATTTCGCTTTCCTCTCTGGATTATTTTGCCTACTCTAAAATACTTGGAAAGCTTCTCTAAATATGAATAAACCTTACTGTGATAGCTGAAGTCTGTTTCTCCTTCCGTGAGAGGAGGGTCTGACACCACAGTCTGGGAACCAGCTCAGCTCTTTTTCCCAAAAAACGGCAGGATACGTCTTAGCATGGTTGACCTGTCTCCAAACTTCCCATCCTCCACATCTTCCTAGGATGGTGCCTGCTTTATTCTAAGATTTGATGAGAAAGAGAAGGAAGACTAAAGGGCAAAGGTAACAAAGAGGTCAAGAAGAGACGGTTTCCCTCAGACGCTGCTAACAGACACCGAGCAACAGTTTCACACGACTTCAGAACCCCTTGTTCCCTGCTGGTGAGCTCTGTCCAAGCCAGGGTTCACCAAGGTTACAGGAAAAAGAAAAGGTTGTACTTTTGTTGACCAACGCTGCTAAGCAACGGAGCCATAAAAACTAACATTACTCCTGCCTTCTGCTGGTTGCAATTAGAGAACTGTAAACGGGATCACAGATTCGGGGCCAAGAGGAGCCTTTTTCAGCATGACTGTGTAACGCCAAGAGCCACACAGTCCACGGAGTATCTTCTCATTATACACGCATTGCACATCCCCAGCCATTGCACCCTGTACAGTGCAGGTCAGCCCAGCCATCTGAAGCTGTAACAGCCTTGGGGTTCTAACAGGTTATAATCTTTAGGTTGTAGTAGTCACTTTCAATTGAAGAAACAAAGCAAAAATAGTGTTAATCCCTGATTAACTTCATGCATAACGGGTAAGTTAGTGGCCACCATGGGTAACATTAAAACGTGCGCAAGTAAAGCTTTTTTTTTAAGCTACTCCACCAGTGGAAGTAAGAGAAAATGAAGACATAGTAAGTAACACAGAGCAGGGACTCACTTTGCCATAGTATTTTAAGGAAAAAGAAATCATGCATTCTGAAAAGTGAAGATTTTGACTTCTTTCTTACATTCATTACATGAACAATCATTTACTCAAACTACAAGAACTTCTAACTATTCCCCACTTAGCCCAAAATTACAAACAAGCCTACCTAGTTCCAACAAGTGTCACATCAGACTGGTCCCATGCAACATACACATCCTTAGAAGACAGGAAAGGGAATTGAATTTATAACTTCTGTAAGCCTCACCCAGCAAAAACTCTGGATCACACCATTTTCTGTGACTTGCCAGTGAATTATTCAAGATAATTCTTACGCTCCCATGGGAGAAAGTAAAAAATAGACATTCTTCTTGCTGCTCCATCAGGTACCTTCTCCACACACCGCCATCAATATCAGCTCCCCTTTTCCTTGCTTGTTCACCAGCTGAACCATACCTTGGTATGGCAGCAGGGAATAGAGTATGTCATTATTCCATTCTAAATTATCACTCTAATTGCTTATGAATTTTCAAATTTGAAATTTTTATTCTCAATCTACAAGTTTTGTTAATGTTCTGTCATGAGGTGGGTGGACTATTTTTAAATAAACTGTAAGGAATGGAACATGGAACATCTGAACTAGTTTTTGGAAGAGGGATCCTGTTGCTAGACAATCAGTGCACTGAAAATTGTCCAAATCATAAGTTCCAGGGAAACATAGACAATACTGACTTTTCTTTAAAAACAATGTTTTATCAACTTCTGTTCAATCATTCCTTAAATTTTGTATGTTTGAGACTAGTCCAGCAGGAATAATTACAGAAGCTCTGTAAAAATGTTTCTCATTTTAATTCATGGACAATATTACTTATTGACTGTGCATCCAAGGGCAGAGCAAAGGAGCACTCCAAGGAAGGAAATGGGAAATAAATATGTTTACACCAGTAGAAAGCAAGTCTGTGACTAAATCTTGCCATGTTACTTTAAGAAAGAAACCTTTGGGAAGGGAACTGCATATGGTTAAAAAAAAAGAAAGGTTCATTTGTATTTTTTAGCTTTGCTCAACTCCCATGCCCAAAAATCTCAAGAGCCACAAATAGCCAACACACTGCAGATTTCTCAAATGTAGAAACAATATATGTGAAGAGAACACAAAGACTGAAAAGCATGCACAACAAGAAGTAATGCATTTACAAAAGGAGAGGGCAGATTAGATATGAAAGAAAAGTTTTTTATTACTTAAAGCAGGACATTACAACAGAACAGTAGTCAAGAAGGGGTCACTGGGTCCTGTCACTGAAAACAGAGAGATTAGATATGAAGGGAATAAGTCACACTAAGAGCATGAACTTGCTAAGAGCATTTTTTCAACCTTAAGTAACGTGGCTGTAAATATACACGGGGCTCAGAGTAAAAAGACCATTGAACTGTAACCTTTATACTCTACTGACCCGCTTCAGAGTCCTGGGTAAATCACTTGATCTCATCACACTTGTTTCTTCCAGCTGTGAAACACCAGCAAATTCTATTACACAGGGACCTGAGGAAAAGTTTCACTCCTACAGACACGTGTAAGACTCCACAGGAAATGAGTTCACATATTTGAACAGTTTATTCCTTACCTCCCATGCTAATTTGTCTAACAGTTTATCATACTTTCAGCTGCAAACTTCATCTTGCTATTGTTTTCTCATAAAGTTATATTATTTTCTCATAATATTCTGCAGTAGCTGTGGTTTTAAATGTTAACATGAGAGCAACTTAACAACTCTACAAACTAGGAATATGTCAACATCCTACTCAACAGATTTGTTTACTATCATTTTTAAGAAGCCTGTTTACTTGAATGCCAATATTTTAATGCATTTTAGCCAACTTAATCCCACAGAGCTAAAAATGATGAGCTGGAAATGCTCTTCCCTGTCTTGGGAAATACCACATTGTTTACTGAGTTGTAGCCTACCAGCTAAAGCTGTGCAGCCCTTCTGAAGACAATGCATTTCCCCAGCCTGTGAGGGCATGAACAGAAGTGCACAATTAATTGAACAGCAGCTGACTCCAAAACATGGCACAGCAAAATTTTACAAGCTGTATAAGGGTATTTCTCTGTCTACTGAGGCATGAGGCACAAGTGAACACATAAAGAAAGCAAATCTGATTTTCATTTAATGCTCTGCTTCAAGGACAAAATGCAGTTGAAAGAACCTGCTTAAGCCATTGAACTGTCTTCCGCTAGGAGTTCATTAGTAAATTAATGATACTTTTAAGGAAGGAACAAAACGAGAAAATAACGATGGCCCACGGCTCGAGTGCATCAACAGATCTGCAACCAGAAAACAAATACCGAAGAAGTGGCAAAACATTTTCTTCTTGAGCAGCTGTCATTTAAACAAAGCTGCAGGTTCTGTTTTACTTGCTTGGCAGCTCATGTATAACAGACAAGGAAAAACAGCAGTCCCTGACAGAAGAAGTAGTAATGATAATAATAAGGGTTTGATCTAACAGACAAACACAAATGAGGTCACCTCAAAAAATGCCACCTGAAACAAATGGACTATCAAAAAGTTGTGAACTCACCAGTTAAAATGCTGCTGCTGCTGCTGCTCTCATTAATTCATTTTCCACCTGACTGTCATTTCTTCTACTAGGTACCATAAAATACAGTCAATATCTAAAGCTGAAAGGACACGAGACATTACTTTTGGTTTGGGGCACTCTCTGTCATATTCAATAGAGGCTGTTTAAACAAAAAAGAAACTACAAGCACTACATTTTCACAACTCAGCATGGTCATAATATACTTCTGCCACTCCCCTCTATTCCTTCAGCTGCTTCTATGCAACCAATTCCAGCAACCCCAAATTACTGATTATGAAATAAGAATAAGGGGTCAGGCCTCTGAAGTTCTGACAATTTATGTGGTGAAAACTACTAATACCAGCTACACCAGTGCAAGTTTTCTTAACCAAGAAATGCCTCAGCTGTATGTCCCACAAAACACCACAATACCTTTCATTAGTATTTCACTGCAAACATACATGGAGATTATTGCTTTTAGGCTTTTAGTCAGTACTTTTAATTTGCCTTGCAATTTGCTTTTTACTTTCTAGTCATACTTTGTATTTTTAGAATAAAAATATATGGACTATTATACAGACGCCATCATAAAATGGGAAAAATAACTGGAACACTGGCATCAAGGATAGAGGTTTCTTCTGCATTGTGTAATTTGTGCCACTTTCAAAACCAAAGGAAACAAAATCCTCAGCATTTTCAGAAATCATTCATCTTTTCTGACACCTCCCAAATTATGCCCATGCAGAAATCAAAATTCTGAAGCACAAAGGCCTAGCACGAAAAAGTAAACTCAGCTGAGAGCACAATATAACAACTGAGACAAAGGTAAAGCAGAGAAAAAAGTATTTTGGGAGGAAAGGAATGTTAAGGAAAAAAGAGCTAAGTAAACAAATTCACTGCTCTGTTGGAATTGGGTTGCTACAAGCCAAACAGGTGAAAGTGTGCTAAAGACACCATACCTTTTATGAACAAGTTAAGAAAATCATAACTATGAAAATCACCACTTTCAATATATGTTTTAAAAAGTTAATTCATCTAAGCAACCATAGACTCACAAACTCCTATTTTACTGTTTTTTCTGTCTGGTGTCCAAAAATCAGCACTTTTCCATTTTATCCTTCACAGTACCAGATGAACTCTGCTTTCTAGATCATGGCTTAGGAAAATGCTTTCTCCACATTTTTCTCAAAGGAAAATAAAAAATAAAAGTGCTTTTGGTTGTGAGCAGCCATGTCTTCTGCAAGAGAGAAAAAAAATACCAAAAACACAACTGGGTATTTTGTCTGAATCCAGAAAACATTAAGTCAGGTCAGAAAAGCTCAAACCATTATTTCTAGAGATCTATTATTCTAGTAGAAAGACATTAGCTATTAAAACATCATGGGTAACATTTGTTCCATCTGACGTCTGCATTTACAAAAAGTCTAACTAAATTTTGCTTTTGTATTAAAATATCTATTTTGGGATGCTTAAAATTCCCTTCTCCTTGTGTACAGCATATAATAAGTAACTGCAGCTTCCAAACAGGGACCAAGCACCACCATGTTCTATTTACATGCATACAATTTATTTAAAACTAAGACTGTGGTCAAGTGCTGTCAGGCAGTCCAATGTTCTTGCTGTCACTCAAGGTGAGGAAAGAAAAAAATGCAATCCATTTTGGCAACAGTTGATGCTATATTAGAAAAAATGTACTGGAAAGCTGCAGTGTCAACTGCTCCTAAGATGACCACCCAACCAGAATAAAACCCTGCACCAGCGCAAACCTTACTCTCATAGCCTCCCAAAACCAGTCATATTTTCACATCTATTTCCTATCAACAGATCTATGGTGTATACAAAGAGCAGATGTGGGCTTGTGCTTTTCTCCAATACAGTTTGTAGTAATCTCTGAGTGAGTGTTTGGATTTGCCATGATCATCCCATATACAGAATCCAGTGGTATCCTTTTGCAGAGTAGTAGCTACGTATTCCATTAACGTCTGCTGTAGTAAAACATTTGAATCCACACATAGAAAAAGTGTATTTAATGTTCATGTTTACGTAAAGCACTTATCAGGAACAGAGTAAGAAAATAATGCTTAGAGACTATCTTTGAACGCTTTCAGTAGCAGGTCAGCTGCCAGTCCAGGAGACAAGACTCCGCTCAGAACCTTTTCTTCTAGAAGTGGAATCTTATCCTTGACTGCCAAGTGACTCCGGAAATGTTCCAACATGTTTTCTTGGATGAGATTCCACATCCACACTTTCTGCTGCTTCCGTCGTTTGGCAATCAACTCACCGCTCGTGAGCATGAGGTCACGGAACTCAGTCATCTTATCCCACATATCCGAGATACCTTCTCCAGTTTTGGCAGAGATGCGCATTACCTGTTGGATACAGAGGAATCTTTAAAAAAACCCACTAAAAACAGTTTAATTACCGCACCAGGTAAATTCCATGAGAATTAAGAAATGGGTAAGGCAAGCTTCCCTCAACACGCTCACTTCATGAGGCTCTGGCGGTTCTGGGCGGTTTTTCGGAAAAGAGGTCTCAAAATTGGGATTCTACTGACTGCTTGTATAATAAGAATAATTTTTAATGAGACCTCAAGCTAAAAGGTACATTATTGCTTTTTTACTTACACGTAGAGTTAAATACATATTCTGGTAGCTATTCTTTGGCACTTAAAATATGCCAGAAATGAGGCATTTTGACTATTTTTTTGGCCTTAGCTTTCCAGACTAAGAATTAATTTTGCCAATAACATTTCAGACATCTAACACAGTCTTTTAAATGCAACAGGCTGGTTTTTTGAAGTCTCTCTCTTTCCCCACTTACAAAAGAATGGCTAAACCTCAGGCAGCCCAGCTGATTTAACCTTAATTCAATGGGTAAATATTAATACCAGGGTAGAGCAAATCTGCTTTACAGACACATGGACATAAATAAAGGAAGTGAGAGTGTGTGCCTGCACTTATTCTATATACACATATTAAAAATTAGCACTGGATCTTCTTTATAATTTACCATAACCTTTTCACAGATGAAATACAGCATCAAAACTGGAGACCCAGGGGATAAGAATTCCAATAATCTAGACATATCATACACAAATAGATAAGATTCTTGCCCAAGAATCTTCATTATGTGAGCAACGAAACAATATTAAAGCAAAAGAAGCATAAGTGCTAGTGAAAGAACAAAGATTAACACGGGTTTCACAGTTATAAACGAGGGAGAAATGACCTATGGGACATTTTAAGATATGCATAGTTTACGAAAAGCAAGTAAAGTTTGTACCACTACTGATGTTAGTAATAGGTCTGCCTAGTTTGCATAGTGCTGAGATTGTAGCTCAGGACAGAACTCGTGGGAAGCAGGACTGGCTTTGCACCGTGTTTCATGTGGCACACCTTGAGATCAGAGGTGACACACGAACCTCAGCAATCAGCTCTCCAGCACAGTGGAAAACTAAACAACCAACTGAAATGTTTATAAAAGAGCCCAGGGAGACTCGGACAGCTAGATGGGAGAATATCAATCCTAACTCATTCAGCACTTTTTCTGAGGGGAAAAAAAAATACAAAAAAAGCCAAACACACCAACAAAACCCAAACAAAACAAAGGCATACTCAAACTGACACACAAACCACAGGGAAGTACACAAACCTTTGGTCTCCAAACCCTCGAACGCTTGCGAAGCAGCTTCATAGCACTGATATATTCAGCCTGTATTCTCCGTGCAGCCACAACTAAATCACCATCAGCTTTATTGATAGCAACCAGATCTGCCATCTCAATGATACCCCGCTTGATACCCTAAGCAGAACATGGAAAGAAACTGTGAACACCCGGAAGGGCTGTGACACGCTGATTTATCACAAAAAGCAGGTCAAAATGCCATTTCAGTTTCTAGTGGCTCTGACTTTTTTGTATGTATATGTGTGTGTATGTGCTAGCCACGCAAGGGTAGCACCAACACCCTCTGTCATTACCAGTTATTACTCTACTTTGACACAAGAACACTGCCCATGGACATCAGAGTTCACATGTAAACCTATTTTGTGTGTTGAGACTCCAGTTTACCCAAAACATGACCAAGTTTGCAAAACTACTTATATTAATTTCTGTTTTCCTATAATGCAAAAAACACTCCCAAAAATTTTATGTAACTAGTCAATACATCAAAGTTCAGTCACAGACTATCAAAATTTTACATCCTAATACTTCCAAAATAAGGGGAGCATATTGGATCTTAGCTGTGCAATACATTGATGACACTGAGAATACTTTGACAGTAGCAGTGTAATGGACAAAACACTACTGATGTGGACTTTCTGCACAGATACTACATCTTGAATTTAAGTTTCTCTTTCTAGTCCTAGGTAGTAATCAATAAGAGAAACTGAGAAATACCTGTAATTCATCTCCACCCGCAGGTGGTAGCAGTAATATAAACATATCAACCATATCAGCCACAGCAAATTCTGACTGTCCCACACCTAAAAAATTAAATTCACAGTTCACCATTTATTGCAAACTTTCAGTCACATTCAATACAGTAGTTATTACAGACCCCAGCACTGCACCACAAACAAATCCCACTAACAAAAAAAAGATGACAGGAAACACAACAGTTTTGTAAAAGACAAAGAGGACCAGAAAATAGACAGAATGGGCATTGGTGTTCAACCAGTGACCAGGTATGAAACATGAGCAAAATCAAGGATGAAAGCATGCAATTAGTTACACACCTTATTTAGATATCACAACAGGATATTTAAAGGGAAGCCCTAAGCACATACCTACTGTTTCCACAAGAACAACATCGTAGCCTCCTCCTTCACACAGCAGAATGGCTTCATTTGTGGTCCTTGTTACACCTCCCAGCGTCCCACTGGTTGGAGAAGGTCTGATGTAAGCATTCATGTCTCTTGACAACTCAGTCATCCGTGTTTTATCACCCAGCAGAGAACCTTAAACATGTAATGTTAAATTACTTCAGAAGTGTAACAGAGCCAAACTTCCCCTTCTCCCTCCCGCCAATAAATGAGTGGGAAAAGACAGACTTTTTGGGCTAAGTCAGTCAAACAGGAATATCCCAGTAACAGTTGCTCAAGACTTTGCTGAGGACTAGGAAGTTATGGCCCAGTTCTTCCACCTATCAGAACCTGGAAAGGCCTGATAAGCAGATCCTACTGCTGTCAAATACAAAGAATTTGTTCTAGATCAGAATTCTACTCTTCTTGAATGGCTTTTTGATGCCTATACACTCACCAGGCCACACAACCAAACCTTTGCTGTTTCTGTCTAAATTAACAAATCTCTGTATTATGATTCCGATACATCTTGATGGTGTATTTTTTGTTTTAAGATAGCTGACATAAATCTATTTGAACAAATCGAATCAGTCTCAGCAAGATCTGTGCACACAATGCACATTCCAAAAGATGAGGGATGTTCAATCCTTTCAACTGCCACAAAACTATGACACTGATATCTATTTCCCAATTTTATATTAGATGAGGGAAAAATGGAAACCTGATACATTTAATATTTTTCTTTTAGAGGCTGCAAATTTCCCTCCATTTGGCCCAAAGAAATACTCTTATAGTTGACCAGGTATTGGAAACCTGACTCAACCTTTAATTCACACTTACCACCGCTTGTACTAGAGGAAGGGTCTACAGCCAGCACAGACACTTTGTGTTTTCTTTCTGTAAGCATTTTCCCAAAGCACTCTATGAAAGTCGATTTCCCAGCACCGGGAGGACCAGACAACCCTAAATAATCACATTAGGAAGAAAAAACCATTTTATTAATCAAATAAATAATATACCACATGAACACCATCAACATCTAAGTTGATAATTCATACTTTAACACAGTATCACAGCAAAGGCAAATAGAAGATATGCCAAAACTCTTACGCCACCTAAGCAGCTGTAATTCACTCAAAATACACCGTCTTGATTCATCCAACACAGTAGCCCTCACTTCACTACTCTTCATCCTACCCACACCAACATAACATTGGGCTTATCCACACATATTTACTTTCCTCCAAATAAATTTACTTATGCTGACTTATCTTTCAGAACTTTCAAAACATTTTATCCTAAAACTGGACTTTTCAGATGTACTGACATTTATAAAAGAAACACTGTAAAAGCAAAAGCCCTTACCTTGCAGAGCTGTTACTTCAAAAAATGAGGCCATTTACTTGCATGTCAAAGCTCGCAAACTAAGATTAGCACCAAATTTTTCTCACTCCCACACCCAAGTTCTTGTTCTTACCACCTTGGTACAGACACAAGAGATGAGCTGGGCATGACATACATTAGTAGCCCACCTCTTTGCAAGGGGAAAATATTTCAGAGCTTCCAAGAGGACCAGGTTCAAGTCTCTTTCAGCTGAAAAGTAGGCTGCTTTAAAGGAAGGCCATCAAACAAGAAAGTACGTGTTTTTCCTTTCATAGATTGAAAAAGGGATTCAAGAAAACACCTTCTTCGGGGAAAGATCAGGTCTGCTTGACTACATCCTTCCTTGTCTAGGTGTAGACAATATCTACATCAATCTGCTAAAGTTTCAGTTTGTATCAGTTACAAAAAAACACCCCACATAACACACCCCCAAGAAGCACTAATAATTTCTAAAGCTTTTTCAAAAGCATTTTTCATATCAAGCCATAATTCCACTGGACAACAGAAGTGATCTAATTGGTTACAAACCACACAAACCCAACAATCCAAGACTACAGACCACAAATAATAGTGATAATGAAACGTGAGAACTGCAATTCCACGTAAGCAACTACTAGACAGACATAAAAGGACTAACCCACTCTAAAGGCAAGTGGTTTTCCTTGATTTAACTTTTCTTGTTCCCTGTGGTAGGATAATACCTTCTGAAGGAGCACCTGGGCTACTTTCTTCTTCCTACTCTGAGTTGATTCTACAAGTGTAATGGCTTCAGCTAAACAGGCTCTATGACCCTGGATTAGTCCACTGTAAAGTCTGTCTACGAGTCTTTGTTCTCTGTCAGAAAGTCCCTCTATTTGCTGCTCAGGGGCTACTTGTTGACAGAGCTCTCTCCTCAAACCATTTGATGAACACATCCATTTTGTACGACAGTGGTGAGCTGATGCAAGAGATCCAGTGCACAGAAAATCTGCTCTGGAAGTGAAGTAGAAGTTCATGAAGTAAGTTCTTCTGGAGAAATAACGAGGGAATCCCATCAGCAAGGAGGGGATCTTCATCGTGTTTGGAATTAAAAAGTACCAGAGGTTATCAGTTCACTTATGTTTGCAGACACCCTAAAGAGAAAGAGAAACATTTTTACTTTCTTCAAAGCACTGGAAAGGACTCAAATGAAACCTATCTGTACAGACGATCATCAGCTTTTATTTTATCCGTACCTACTGTCTGGAATAAAGCCAGTTCCCTTTTCCCGCTAAAAAGACACAACAAAAAGCAGCTACACGACCTCCAATAGCGCATCTCCTCTTTATTATCATACTCAGCAAAATATTACTTTCATAAAAGCAGACACATAAACAGCACATTTAAACAAACGCGGCCTCTGAGAGCACAAGCAGCACGCCGCAAATCCAGGAACAAAACAACCCTTATCCTCCCTGAGATCGCTGTGTGTCCCACAGGAATTGTCCCAAAGCCGCAGGGCTGTTTTTAACAATTATCCGGGATGAGGGGTTTTTTTGCACTTTTTTCCGGGGGGTGAGGGGTAAGGAAGAAAGGGGAGGGCTCAGACACAAGAACGCTTAGGAATAAACCCAAGGAGCTGAAGCCTCCCGAGGGGATCCCGGGCATTCCCGGCCCCGCAGCCGCTCCATCGCCTCGGCCCGGCCGGCGGGGATGAGGGGGTGCGGGAAAACGCCCCGCTCCCGCCATTCCCGACACCTACCGGCGTCCAGCCCGCTCCGCCCCGGGAAGTGACGCCCTCAGGCTGAGCCGGAACCCGCTGTCCGGGCAGGGAACAGGGAGTGTAGGATGGGGCGGGGGGGGGTCCGAAAGGAAAGGATTCCTCTCCTCCCGCCCCCCCGCGCCCCGTTCAGAGCCGGGCGTCCATCCTTAGGAGTCAGTTCTGGCCGTTCCACGGGCACACAGATTCCCAAGCTGATGGAGCCACAAGCCCGTCTGCCCTGGCCTTTCAAGGAAGGGCGTTGCGAACCCTCATCTCTCTCCTGAAATCTTAGAAATGTCCGCTCTGAGTGTGTGCCTGGCGATTTACTCCTCCCCTCTTTTCCTTTCAGATAGAAGGAAAGGAGAAGAAATGCTTAAACCCCCACCTACGCTTATTAACGTCATACTTATTTTCAGCCTTCATTTTGGCAAGCTAAACCCGGTTTTTAAAATTTCCTGCCATGGAATGTTGGTTCATTGCGGGGTAGGTTTTGTTTTATTTTTGTTTTATTTTTGTTTTATTTTTGTTTTATTTTTGTTTTATTTTTGTTTTATTTTTGTTTTATTTTTTTTTATTATTATTGTTTCTCCAGTCATCTTACAGCCGCTTTTCCACCCTTCTCCTTGTTAAATTATACACACATTTATTCCCAGAAAATGTAAATGCGCGGAATCCTCCTGGCCAAGAAGTTCCTAGTGCATTGCACTCTTACCATACCAGACCCGTTCAGTCTCATCACACGGGCAGTGCAAGTGATGCACTGTATAAAATAAAACAGCCGAAAGTTTTATTCTTTACAGCTGAATGCACGATTTAATCTCATTGCCTTTATTCCGGGGTCCAGAAGATTATCATGCACAGAGAACTGAACGCTTTTCAGAGCTGAGAAAACATGCAATGTTGTGTCCCTATCAGCGTGTGATGGAACCACAGCAAAAAGAGACAAGAAGTCCCATTTGAAAATAGCCTTCTATTTAACCAGATCTTTATTCATAAGAGTTAGCATGTATCACTATAATCTCTTCATTAAATAAGCTTTCTAAGGCTCTCTGTTTCAAGTGCTGTGCTTAAACCTGGGTAGCACAGCCCCGTTATTATTTTAATAACAGCAGCAGCAACAACAACAAAAAAGCCATTCTGCTATGGCTTAATTGATCCTGTAGTTTATTCCATTTTGTTCATCCTGAGTAATGTCATTGACCTAGATGAATGGATATGCAAAACATTTGTCAACTCTGAAGAGGAGAGTGGATTGTTCAGTTCTCTGTCTATGATAACCTTGTGGACTGGAATAATAGGAATGAGATTAAACTGAGCATTCAGCAGTTCAGAACAAAACTTCTGCTATTTTATACAGCCCATCAGTTGCACTGCCAATCTGCTATGACCACAAACAAGCATGTGTGTGCTTTAGAGCAGTCTTGCTGCAAGAACTGTTTTCAAGACTTTGCACACTGGTGAGGTCTGGAAATCCAAATTATTCTAGTCATCTCTCTCTCCCCCCCCCCTTTCCCCTCAACTCTGATTAAATAAGTTTGGTTTTCTCCAGTCAGAGACTAGAGTCTCCAAATATCAGATATGATAGGAAGACTTCCTGTTGCATTATCAATTATACACACCCCTTCTTTCAATGTTCTGGAAAAGAAATTACACAGGTCTCCTAGAACTGTGCACTCTTCTACCACCTCTGATTTTATGTTTCTCCTATGATCATTTAAGGTGTGTGACCAAACATGCATATTTTTTTTGGTCTTTATTACACACAGCCCAATAAATTTTGGTCAGATTTATTTGTATTTGCGCTTTGTGATCTCCAGCATACAAACTGCTCTAGGCTCATGTATTCTATGCATTCATCATTCATTTACTTAACATTGTAGCTGTGGTTTTCAGGAGGGTAATTCAGTAGCTTTCCACATCAGGCTCTGTTTCTCCTCTTATTTTTTTTAAATAATCTTTCAAATGTATGTGTGTGTTTGTTGGTTTGGGAGCTTTGATAATTTTAAATTTAACTCACCTTCCTTTGTGTTCTCTCTGCTTCTTTTCCCCAGGGGTGTCAAAGGAATAAAAGTGTGCACCCCATAGTTATTCCATCACCATCTGCAAACTTGTCCAAGATTTAAGGGAAATTATCTGGTTTACCCTCCTTGCTGCAAGTTTACCCCAGATGTTAAAGAAAAGAGTACTGAAGGTAACTCTTGAAATTGCAAGTCTTCCTTCTGAGCCAGTACTAAATCTAACATCCTACAAGGTGTTATAAAGTATTGTGCCATGAACTAAGGGTGCAGGTAGGCATAAGTATTCAGACAAAATGTGCAACTGAATCCCAATCATCATAAAATAATAGACCCTTCTGTAACTTCTCAAGCAGAAATAGTATTAGCATTAACATCTTTGCCAAATTAAACCATGCAGATTTACATTCCATCTGACTTCCCCTTGCAGTTTTGGTTGGATTCATTTGTTCTCCCTTTCTCTGGCAGCACTCTGATTTCCTTGCTCTGTTCAGCCCCTCTTTAAGCAGCCCCAAAGTAATCTTTGTGCACATAATTACCACAACAACTCTCTGCTGATTACAGCCTTCCTTACCAGAAGAAAGCACTAGCCTTTCAAGAACAGTCTTAGCATTTTAGACAAAATACACTTCCTGTCTCATCTTAAAAGATGAGAAATAAAAAACAATAGGAAGCATATTCACAGATGAAAGTCTGCCGTTTAGATGCAGCTTGAGCCCAGACCTTAGATTTGCAATTGTGACTCGGGCAAGAAAGTCCCATGAAAATGTTCATCTCTTCAAAGACTCACCATCAGCTACACAAACACATGTTTGCTGACTGCAGGCATCCTAAGGTTTTACTACAAAAAGGCCAGGACAGAGCAGCAAGTCAGCTCCTTGGCTAGGTCTGGAGACAAGAGCCTTAGCCCAGCTTGCCAGGTTCAGCCACCTACAAAGGTGGGACGGCTCCAACAGCTGAGTGGGTTCGCTGCTGAGGAGCTGTAAGGTTATCAGAGCTCATAGAGCTGCTCGAGCAGCTGATTTGTAAAAAACAAATTTGCTTTTTTGAGCTTTGGCTGAGACCTACAAGAGAGAATCTGAAGAAAGAAGGGGAAAAATTAATCTTAAACAGCTATGGTTTATATTTGTGTTACAGTTTTATAAACAAGGGAGTTGAAGTTTTTTCAGAAAACCTTAGAATAGCGACTTTAACATTTTCTTGTTGGTATGAACTGAGCTATAATTGCACATTAATGAGAAATTACATAATTACAGGAAAGTTTTCTATGGCTTACGCACAAGTTTTTTTTTGTTCATGATGAACTGCCTGATATGACATTTGAAGGGGACAGATAAAAAAATATTTTCTTTTAAAAGCAGTTATCTTTTCTGCAAGTGTTCACATTTCTTAGGGAATAAAATTACTATATAGCCAGAAAAAAACCCAAACATTATTCATATAAGCCTACTGGTTGTAAAAGAGAGTTAAATAATGTTCTCCAGAGCTGATTCATTGTTAAAACTATAAACCTGGAAGAGCAACTCACTTGCCAGTAAAATATATATTTTTTTTTCAATTAAGAAAGTATATAAAAGCTTGGCTTAAAGAGTATGTTTTTCTGCATGGCCACCAATGACTCATGATATGAAAATATTTCTCATGTAGTTCATTATTGCACAGCTGAAAAGGAAATCATTAATTGCCTCCTCCTGGTTCTTTTCAATACAGCAATGAAACCATAGCAAGTATATTAGTAAACATAAGAGGCATAATACAGTCTGACACTTGACTTTACCAACCCACCCTCATTCCCAGCTACTTTTTGCTTAAGGAAAGGCTTGATTGCTGCAGTTTTGGGATGACACGGCCAAGATGAAAAGGAAGACCAAGTCCATCTGATAGTGAGGATTCAAAATTGAGAAACAGGAAAACCTAAGAGTTTCCAGTTGGGACCAAAACCATGGTATGAACAGGGAAGCCCATTTCTGGCAGTCCACAAAAGTGCCTTCAACATGAGGCTCCTGTTTATCATGCGGGAAATTTCTGCTTCTCTGCTATGTATGTATGTGCATATACATTGTGTTTGCACGTTTGCTCTCCAACATGCCCACAAAAGCAAGACTTTGGTCTCCTTATAATGCAATTTCAATGTCCCATTTTTTTCCAGGCAGTGGAAGTGGGAGTGAAAACGACAAAGAAGAAAGATTCTGCTAGGATTTAATTTTATGTGATCAACTCATCCAGAAACATGGCAAAAAAACACTGTAAAAGGCTAGCAAACTAACTTAGGGCTTGTTAAAAAGCATGTTGGATCATACTGTGTGTCATTGTTTTATGCCACAAAGGAAATGCCTTTATGCCAGTACATCCTCTATTTACAAAGCTTAGCCTAATGCTACAAAATCTTGTACCGTAGAGCTAAAATGAAAGAAGAATCCTTAGGTAAGACAAAAAGGCAAGAAAGAAAGCCCAAAGTCCAAGCAAAAAAAGAAATTTACAATCATAACTGATGCCGTTGCATGGGGAAAATTAGCATACAGAATATGAAAAGAAGTAAAATATTTGTTTCTAGGAATAGCTAATAGAGGTCTAGAAGGGAAATCAGGAATATTTTTATCCAGGAATTGGTATTCCCTGAATATCTCAATACTTTCCAGATTAGGTCCATGTTTAGAGAAGAATTCTTTGTTCAAACAGCAACCCCATCTCGACATAACACTATATTATGTTTCAAGAAGCAAAGATGTTCCACCAGCCTTCCCCCCTCCCGCAATGCTGGCAGTTAGCTATTAATTTGTTCTCTGAAAACTAGAGTTTATCTTTAGTACATAGAAATGAAACTGAGAAATAATCCATGTGATTCCCGCCATCAGGATCTGTTTCTTCTTTTAGCCAGAAGGGGAAGCCAGTGCACTGTATTTTTGTCACACCACCCGACTGTATTCTGAACACAGAGGAAGTCGGTCTTAGTTCATCATCACCACCGTAAATCCACCCTGCTGGGTCACGGCAGACTTTTAACCACCTGGGGAACTTAAACACATTGAACATTCGTTCAGAGTGCATTCAGTAGGCTTCAGAAGGTAAAAATCCTCTGCCAGCAGGAATTCCGTCTCAGTTTTGCTTGGAGAGTTACTTGCAGAAAACTAACAGCAAGTGGCTATAACCCTATTTAGAAGCCCTTTACAGCAAGTTTCTGACTTTTGCTGTTGCCCTCTCTCCAGTCGCTGCAATAAGTCAGGGATCTCTGTGTAACATAGAGCTTACATAGGAATTCCATGCTATTTCCCACCTAAACCAGAAACACAATACAAAGCTTAAATTTTAACTGGTGATTCTGCTGCTGTGCTGACACCTATTCAGAGTATGAGTGTGGGAAACAAACTGAAAGCTTCAAATGAGAGGTATGAAGAGTTGCCTTGTTGAATTAATCAATATTAAGGGACCTTATGTTTTCTTGTTCAGAATGAAGACAAGAAATCTGCAGTACTCATACCTCAGCTAATCTATCAGATGTATTAGATTAGGCCTTTCTCACAGTGCTGTAGAAAGAAAGACCAGCAGTCAGATGCCAAAAGCTGTATCTAGGTCTGTCCAAAATGTCTTTATATCTGTGTGCCTCTAGTCTGGCCTAGATTCAGACTTTCTGCCCATTTCTGGGCAGAAATTTCCAGGAATGCTCCACTTCCAGGAATGCTTCAACTCTCTCCTCACTGCTCAGCCGGAAGCAGGCTATTCATATCAGCAGTGGATGATACATTAAAAAATGAACAGAGGAACCTCCAAATATAAGGCTGTGTTACACATATATAATATATATGCAAACACTCCCATATTCCAAGAGAATACATCCCTGGTGCGATTTCCTTCCTGTGTAACAAGACTGATACTAGAACACAATAAACAGATGCTGAATACTTCAGTCAGGATGCAGCACCAACAGTGGAGGTCTGACAGAAGGCCTTACATGCCATTAGATCCTAAAAATTACCTAAAAGGATGAGATAAGCAAAAAATCGGTAGTGTTGCATTAAAAGTATTCTACAAGGCCTCCTGTGTTGCAGTGTCTCTTTCCCATCATCATCCCCTTTCTGCTGATGACTTTTTGTACCAACTTATTCTAAAAAAGACAGAGTAGAGACACAAAGGATTAAAACAGCAGGTACTTGCAGAATGAGAAATTTGCTGAAAAGATCATGATTTTGTTTTTATAAAACCTTTTTTTTCATATATTATACCAAACACTGGAATATGAAGATATTTTTGCTAAAGAGGAACATTTTCAACCAAAAAAAAACCAAAACCACAAAACACACAAAAACAAAACCCACCAAAAACAAACAAACAAACAACCAAAACCAAACTAAACCAAAAAAACCCACCACAACAACAAACCCACAACCAACCAAACCAACAAAAAAACCCTCCACAAACCCAAACAAAAAAACCTGAACAAAATCAAAACCAATTCACAACACCAAATCAAAAAAACCCAAGAAAATCAGAGCTCAAGTCAGAGCTCTCAGCTCCTACAACTCATATCAGAATCACATCAATGACATTTCACCTCCTCTGTGCGACTGTTCAACCAAAGGAAAAGTAAGCAGTCATTCAAATCCATACTCACTTGAGCTGGTGTTCTGAAAAAACAGCATTTCATGAGTTAAGGCCTCACAATCCGTCCATCTAAATGTGGAAAGCATAAAAATTCTGATGTCATCGCCTTAGATTGAATCCATTCTTGTAACTAAGCCTATGACAAGAATAAAAATGGCATCAACAATCTGTTCTAATGACACTGTTTTGTATCATTTCCAATTACAAAAGTAACATTTCTCCAAAGTCATTAGTGCCCTGCCATTATAGCTGTCACCGCTTCTCCAGTCTTGCTGCTCTGAGAGCAAAGACTGTGGGTAGGTTCCTGTTAGGAATGTTGATAAGCTTCAGGAAAAAGCTCTTTTCCAGATGGTTTTGTATGTGGCATTCATACTCCAGCATCCTCAATGACAGTTAAATGCTATTAGGAGAACACACTCCCCAGCAGAAAACTAGGATGGCTGTGCAAATCATTAAATTTTTTAGCCGCAACTCATCTTCATTTTAACTACACAGACATATGGAACAAAGACAAGAGGAGAAAAATATTCTTGCCTGTTTTATATTAAATCAGGATGTCTCAATAGATATGAAAATATATTTAAGTGATGAAGGGATCCTCAACATCTCTGACAGAATTCAGTTCTTCAATATTCAGACTCAACCCTAAACCCAGAGCACACAGCAGGAAAACATCCAAGAAAGCATCCAGGACACCTGTGCTATTCCTAACCTGTCATTGACAATCTCCAATGACCAATTTTCCAAAACCTATCCAGATAACTTGTTAGTGTTTTACTACCTTTACTGACACAAATTTCTTCCCCCTCCCCCAATATTAAACTAAACTTTATTCTCTGCAATTTAAGCCTGTTATTTCTTGTCCTATTCCCCATGAAGTAGGAAAAAAAAAAAAAAAAAGGACTGAACCCTTCTTCCTCAGAGTAGCTTTCTATGCATGTTTCAAAACAAACCTCCCAGTCTGACCTTTTCAGTTAGTTTTACATCATATTTATTTACCATTATATTTTAGAACAAAACTTGAAATAAATAATGACAGTGATACAGGGAGAACAGTGAGCAGGCAGTTTTCCTCCCTTGATTCTGCCACCATGCTCACAAACATTCTTAGGTTACTTACTGATGACTGCAGTGTCTCAGAAGCTCAGACAACAGGACAGAATGTACTTCAGCAAAGGTTACTTCTGAAAAGTTTATGGTCGGCTTTTCTGGAAGAAGACTACAAATACAGACCTAGTTATCTAACCCCATACTCTCTTAATTCATACCTTTTAAGTATCAAAGACCACATTTTAAAGCCTGACCTGTAAAAGAAAGCTCTTTTAGTTCCTTGTGATCTAAGAAAAAGATGACGGCACATGCATTTTTTCCCACTGAAATAAGAGGAAACAAAAACTGCCCAACTTTTGCCTCCATCCTTCACTTTAATGCAACTGTTAGAAGAGTGTCATTCCCATTCTTATTTCTTTTTTTTTAACTGTGATTCTCAGGTGCTTCTTGGGTAAATATTTCAACTCTTATTTAGAAAAGAACAGTGAATACTTAAAAAAAAAACCCAAAACAAACTACAACACTTTTAGGCGATTGAGTTTAAAAATGTACCAGAAAAACTGTAAAAAATCAAGAGACAAGAACAAAAAGAAAAATAGTTTAATCCAAAGGAATAATCTTTGTCAATTAGCTTAACTAATCTTCTCTGAGGACTAATCTGGACATTCCCCATGAGCAATGTTCAGGGGATACAAAATTTAAGATTTTTAGCTCAATTATGTAAGAGTCCTGGAATTAGGCCAACTTTTTCACAGAACTGTTGCTCATTCTCACAAGTGCTTTATGAAAACATCATGAGAGGATGAATGCCTCCAGATTCCCAGGAAAATATGATGGAAATCTTCTGTGTTTCTAGCAGAGGGACAGTCACTAAAGGCAAATGCAAAGGACATTTTGTAAAAATGCATAGACATAACTATAAAGCAAGGCCATTTGGCTAGGCACCCATTCTACTAAAAATGTTTGGAAATCACAGACTTGAAACGATGTTGCAAAATGCAATTCTGGGATGTATTAAGAGAAGTGTCACAACGAAGAAAGGAAGCCACAATTTCACTTTACCCAGCTCTGCACTGGATAGCTTTTTGAAGCACTTTGAAGCACTTTTTGAAGCTGAGGCCTCAAGTCAACTACAGCGCTCAGTTTCAGGCTCCCAACTAGAAGGGGAAGGAACCCAGAGGAAAACTTCACCAAATACATTTAAAAGTGAAGAAAAACAAAGACCTTAAAAATTAGGTTATTGGCAAGAGGAGAACTGGAAGAGCAGGGGATGGAGTGGGAACATATCTTTCTTCAAGGCATGTGGTGTTATGCAGACGACAATGAATGATTTGCTGCATCACCATCAAAAGCAGACTATGAAATAATCACTTCAATTTGTAGAAAGGCAAATTTAAGCCAAATAACAGAAGAAACATTCTAACTACAAGGGTGATTAATAGCTGGAGCAGGGTACCTAGGGAAACTGCAAAATCCCTTCTATTTGAATTTACTTAATCCCTCTATGAAGCCCTTCTGACCATACCACCTGAAGGCATGCATGATGCAGCCAGTCCATCACCTGACTGGGATTTACTGCACTTCTGCATATGCATAACATATATTAGGCTCAAACACACTTCAAATGCAGCATTCCTGAAAGAATTTCTCTCCAATCTTTATGCACCCAAAGTGGAGTTTCAGTTTTGCAAAGTTATTTTCCCTCCCCTCATAACCCTCAGGCTTTCAGACTGATCTTTTCAGGGGCTGAAATGCATAATTCATCTGAAGAACACAGCATCTGTTCCAGTGTGACATCTCCCCCTGTTGCTGGGTCAGCTTTAGCCAGAGGGAAACCACATGGAGCAAGTCCCTCCAGATTTTTCCCTTTCCTCCCATAAAACCTACAGAGGAAGAATTCATTTGGGGGATGTGGAAGGAAGGAAGTGAAGCAGATCCCTGTACTCCTCCTCTCCAGATATCAGGACTACAATTTCTGACCTATTTTCATCCAGCTTTCCAGGAAAAGCAAAACAAAACCCCAACAAAAAGCAAACACAAAAAACCCTCAAACCCACAAAAGATCATCACTTAAGCACATCTGATGAGACAAAATAAAGTGATGCACCCCAAGCTTGTGCATTAACATTGTGTATTTCCAAACAGCTGTACCACATGAATGTTATTTTCAACCTAGCCTGGATTGGATTCTACACACTATACATGCTTCATTTTGTCAGACATCACAGTCTCTCAACTTGAATTTCTTAACCCCTAGTACATTATCACTGAGAGGTCCTACAGTGTATCTAAAGACTAAAAACATATATGGAGCAAAAGAACTTCAGGACCACATGAAGGCCTAAGCTCTGTGCAACTGATGTGCCAGTTACTGGGTACTGTAGTTTTGGGACTGAGCTCCATTTTTCTGGTATAGTGAAATGCACAACAAACCCATATTGAGCAAAATATCACTATTTTCTATTCTCAACCGTGTCTTAAAAATTAGGGTCTTATAGAATTTGCCTTCTCTAAAGAAAAGGAATTTAACAATATTTCCAATCTCATAATATGTACCTTAGTAGCAAACCAACAAAACAGCAAAGGTTAACCATGTCAGACTTGCAGTCTGGAAGCTACACTTAACAAGCCACAAAAATAAACGGGATACTTAAAAATGCCCAACAACAAAAACCAGAAATTAAAAATACCCCACACGCAACTGTTTGCTTTTCCAGGTATACACTAAATATCTTCATATGGTATCATATCAAATCATACTCTTCTTTCTTTCAGTAATGAACCTGTTTACTATGCTCTCAAAACCTCCTTAAGCACCCAGAGGAAGCAAGGCTGTGGAAAGAACCAGCAGGCTACAAGAAATGAGACGTAGGAACTTCACGCGAAGTCTTCTCGTTCTGCATTTGAAAAACTAAAACCAGACACAGAATTTAATCCATAGATTATACATTGAATTTAGGGAAATTAAAAGTGCCTAATTATTATATATGCCTAAAGAGAATATCATCAGTCAATTGTTACATTCCATAGTATTCTTTCTGAGGAAATTAGGCCAGCTTTTACTGACATACTAGCCAGCACTTAAAAGCACATTGCATTCCACCCCAACAACTATGGCTTTAATAATATTTGCTGCCTCTCTAGTTTTTACTACTTACTGTCATCAGAAGCTTCAGATGACCAGGGAAACCTCAACCCTGCTTCCAGTGGCGCAGGTTCCAGCCCTGTGTCCTGTGTAAACACCAACCTTCACACTTGCAGGCTTTCACCCACAACTCCTGTACGTGAAACATTTGTGTCTCGAATTGATTTTAGGAAAAGACTTAAACGAGTAAGGCACCATCTGGTATCTACACATTCATCTAGCATGTGGAAGCCAGTTACAATCAGGTTTTCCAAACTTGCATGGCACTGAAAGGTTACCATATGGAGATGACTAACAGTGTTATTTGGATTAGGCCTCCAGTTCCACCCAGTCCCCTACAAGGGCTGTTTCCTGTTTACGTGACAGGCACATTTTTCAGGCGTGCCATATACAGTTGTGGAAATAATGAATTTTTGACTGGGCTTCTTGTATACACCACCCATGGTAATTCCCAATGTAAGGAGAGACAGTAACGTTTTACAAAATGCAAGGGTGGAAAAAGGGCGGGAAAAAGAATCAGAGGAAAGGCCACATACTCTGCATATCCCTTCATCCACCTTATTATTGAAGGAACAACAGTGCAAGACAATGAAAATAAACACACACACAATGAGATCACTCATAGCACCATCAGGCGATCCGTTCCCCCCACTCTAGTCCAACACAATGCCCACATGCCAGACAGCTTCCACATGCATGTTCAGCTGTGAAGTTCCAGGTCTGACCATGCTGGGATCATTCCATGTAATGGCACTGCCATACCCCAGTCACTCACCCACTGCTGCTGGCACAGAAAACACAGGGGATGCCCCTTTCTCAAGTGATGCTTAGAAAACCTGGCTGTGAACACACTCTCTTGGTACTTCCTCAGCCAGCCACCTTTCTGATACTTGCTCCTCACCAGCTCAGCTCCCCAGCTACATCAGTGTCACTACTGCTGCTCCCTTGGCTCCTCCCTGACAAGGCAGTCATTGACACAGGGCTGGCGTGTGTTTGTTTCTTAGGGTAACTGGGGCAGAAAAGGGAGAGAAATAAGACTTAAGACTGGCTTGCAGTTCTCTTCATCTCCCTAACCAGCTTTGCTTATCCTAAAAGCAGCACCGTATCAATGTTCAATCGAAGGGGCAGTGGTGTATTGAGGGTGGGGGAATCAGAGGCCACTGCAGTAAACCTCCCTCTGAAAGAAGATCAGGAACCCTCCCTTGCCACAGTTTTTGTGCTTTGCCTCTGTTGATAACTCACAATAGGGATTACTCTGGGACTTGCATGGTGCTAACAGACCCCCTGAGGCAGAACAGATGGCCCCTTGCTGAAAGTATGCACTGCTGAATCAGGGTCCTCCAACTTGAAGCTCCTACTTCAAGGTGAGAGCTTAAACTGCCATATGTGCCCATGCAAACATTAAGACATCCCAGTGCTTTTCTTAGAATTGAAGATGGTAAATTTCTAGGAAGCTTAGTGGTTTAACATTTTGATTGTAAGAATGCAAATAGCTGCTTTCTACCAATGCAGGCTCATCAAATTCAACTGAAGCATTATTGCTATATCTGCTCAAATTTTCTCCTGTGACTTGGGGAAATCACATGAACATTTAAAGCAATGACATGATTCCTGAAAGACCAAGTGTGGCAGAAAACTGATGGGCCACAATGCCCAGAATGTATTCTGAATTAAGAGCCCTATCAATCATCAGCAGAGGTACAAAGAAATCCCACGCCCCAATTAAAAGCCACACCATCAAGGAGTATTTACAGAGCTGCTCTCTTGGCACAAGATAAGAATCCAACTCCTGGACTCATAAGACTTCAGAGCAAGCAGATCAAGGTAGATTCTTTCTGTGCTGCTTTAGAAAACAGTGTGGACCAAATCCAACAGACACAGGGATCAAGCTGGGTTTGAGAGGTTTGTAGTCAAACCATTGCCCGAGTCATGTTCAAAATGAAGCCATGCTTGGATCCAGTTTCTAAACAGTGCTGTTGCCAGCACTATGGCTTATGGTGATTTTGACTTGAGGAGACTGGTCCACGAGCTTGAAGGAATATCTGATGGGACAGCAGCCATCTTTCAGTCTCCACATATATATCTGAAAACACTCAGGATTACCAGTCCCTAAAGTATCAACAGAAGGCAGAAGTGAAGGACTCAGAGATGAGACAGACCCTGCTCTCCTGCCAAGAACCAAGCGCTCTAAGAAAATAGTGAAGTGTTACTGCAGCACTGCACACATCAGCTGTCATTCCCTGCTTGTACTAAGTAATCTAAAGGAGCAGAAAACCAAAGTTATCATACAAGAAGGAATAAGGGAAAGGGAAGTTTGGCACATCATTTTTCTTCATATAAAAGAGTATTTTTACATGTTACAGGGATACTGGGGAAAGAAAGAAGCTGCAATAGGAAAACTAGAGGATGCTTTACAATGACAAACTGAGCTCTTCCCACCACGTCTAAACAAGTGAGCTCTCCACTTAAACTTTTTTTGAGCAAAGAAAGCCTGTTTTGCACATGCAGAGTCCCCTCTGTAACACAATTCTAGCTCATTTTACATTTACTACAATACAGCATTTTATCACTGCTATGAGATATTTTTACTCCTCTCTACAATCTGAAGCAAGTGAAGGTGCTTACTTCTTCAAAATTTAAGTACAACAGCCTCCTCTGAGCTTTATGGATTGAAAGTCTCAGATGAGCTGGCAGGATCATAAAGAGACGATACAGATTTTTCAACTCATGCCTTAGCAGCGGGATGAAAAGGGGAAATCACAAACCAGTTCCTAAGAAAAAACTATGAACCTGCAGCCACTAGAATAAAAAAAATTCCTGAAAGATGATTAAATCAAATTCCAGATGGCTCACAGCACAAGAAGGCACACAGACACGTGACCTGCGGTGGCACAGGGACAGGAACAGCACCTCCCAAGGGGGGCAGCCCCTGGCAACAAGAAGCACTTCAGCCAGCCCACAAGTACCAGTGGCCCCTGCCAACAAGAGACAGCTACAGCTCCAGAGATTCATTTTGTTCCCTTCTGAGCAAGTCACCAAGACAAGCGGAGAGTATGGAAGCTTTGTTTCATAAACCAGACAAGTTATTTATTCTGGAGCTTGCTGGGAGAGAGAGATGTGACAAGAACAAGTGGCAGGCTTGCTTGTAGAGCTGAAGGCAGCAGTCAGGGAACACAGCTACTAAACAGAAAGCCTGAGCACGCCCACTGACAATTGCTATCATTTCAGTCAGATGCAAACTAAGTGACATTCTACCGAAGAGAGGAGGGTAGATAATCTTAAATCTGTAAAAAAACTTTAGAACAATAATCCCAAGCAAAAGTGAAATCCAATAGCACAAACCTATATATCACTTCACCTTCCTCTTCCAAAGATTTGAGACAGCAGGGTTGAAAAAGTGGTTCCTGTGAAGCATGTGTATCTTTATGGGTGGCTTCCAGTGCCTACAGCAATCCGTAATTCTTTACCTGCCTTTAGCAGGCATCCTGTACAGGGTTTTCTGTCTGACTGAAAATTCCAGCGTCCAGCAGGTATAAGAAAAGAATGAGACAAAAAGCTATTTGCAAAGAGTTCAAAAAAATAAGGAAAGTCATCAAGAATGTAGAAGGCCAGGAAGGGGGGCTTAGGAAACAGAGAACATACTAGAGGACAACATGACAAGAGTGTCTCTCTTCATTAAGTCAAGGGCAGAAAGGAGCAGAGGAAAAGAAGAGCCATTTTCCCTCCTTTCCTGTAAAGAATTACAAACTTTTTTGAAGAAAATGAACTGTAAGATGATGCATGTAAAAAATATATTGCTCTACCACGACTGGTGATGGAAGAGTTATGTTGTGTATTTAGGCACACATCCAGAAAAAGGTGACTGCCAGTTCACAGTTATGAATCATGAATCTCAAGAGCAGGATAAGAGGCTACAATGTGCTTCATAGAACAAACCAGCAGCAATTAACAAAGAGAGCATCAAAACAGAGCCAACTTCCAAGATGTCGATTAAAGGTTTAAAGTGTGGCAAGACAAAGGAAAAATCAAGAAGACAGGCACACCAAGGAAGGTCCATGTAAATTTCAGATATCTCTGCGCTGATTTATTGTCTTCAAAAAATGATATTCACAGAACTACATTCTTTGAGGCTAGAAAAGACAACTGCAGTTGTGAAAACATAGCTGTGGCAGCAAGAGAACTGATTTAGTAAGCAAATGGCTTTAACAAAGTAGATAGCAATACCAGCTTAGCAAGCATTGGAAGATCAGGTCCATGATTCTGTTACGAGATCTGTTAAAACATGAATTATTTCTCTCCATACCTTCCTAAAACCAGACAGGTAACCATGACTACCCCTCTTAGCTTTCAACAAATCTTTTAAAGGTTCACCAGAGGCTTTTAAATGGTTGAAAAGTCATCTCCACCTGGGGAGAATTACTTTATTTCCAGCACGGAAAAGCCAAAGCAGACATTTCAAAACATATTCAGCTCCATGGAATTATTTGTCTCCACATACACTGTTCACTGCTTTTCCTCAATACTTTTTATAAATAGTTTCTCCTAACAGGGACTTGTCTTGGCTTTTCAAGGAATGTCTTCTGTATTCAACTCTTTTGTTCAGAAGACTAAACCAAGGAAACTATGGGGAAATTAAACCAAATAAGCAGTAGGAACTCACCTGGTTACAGAGCTGACACTGTAGCCTCTGTTCAGGTTTCTATCTCTTATCATTCCCTGTTTCGTAAGAGGTCAGTGAGAAGCTCCTTTCCTTCTGTCTTGTCTTTTGCCTTTTCCAGCTTTCTGACTCCAACTATCCCAAGTGGGGCCGATCAATAAGAAAACTTGTTCAAAATGCTCCAAAAATCTTCACAAGAGCCTCAAGCTGGCAGTTGCTTCCTCCCAGGTAACTTCTGCCCTACCTCCTGTTCTTTCTGGCTACTAGTCCGTTGTGGTTTAATCCAAGCTGGTAGCTAAGTACCACACAGCTGCTCACTCACTCAACCCAGGTGGGGTGGAGGAGAGAACTGGGAGGGTAAGGGTGAGAAAACTTGTAGGTTGACATAAAGTAAGTAAAGCAAAAGTTGCACACACAAGCAAGGCAAAACAAGGAATTCATTCCCTGCGCCCCATCCCCAGAACAGCAGGGTCTAATCACACACAGCAGTGACTTTGGAAGACAAGCATCATAGCTCCAAATGTCTCCTCCTTCCTTCTTTTTCAAACCCAATTCTACCTTGTGAGCATAAGACCATGTGGTATGGTACATCCCTTGGGTCACTCAGGGTCAGCTGTCCCAGCTGTGTCCCCTCCCAACTCCTTGTGCCCCTGCAGCCTCCTTGCTGGTGGGGTGGGGTGAGAGGCAGAAAAGGCCTTGACTGTGTAAGCCCTGCTCAGCAGTAACAAAAACATTCCTGCTCTATCAACACTGTTTCTAGCAAAAATCCCAAACACAGCCCCATACCAGTATTGTGAAAAAAAATTATCACTACCCCAGCCAAAACCACAACAGAGTCTCAGGTGCTATTCCAATCCACTCCTCCTATTTAATAAAGTGCAGCTGAGATACTCTGGGCCATCACATGAAGGTACATTTTTGCCTTGTCCCCTTGCCACAAACAAAAAGCTGGGTAACAGATAAAGAAAATATTGTGTACGCAGCAATTCAACAATATCAACAAACCAGAAAAATTGACAACAGTTTTTAGGAACTTACAAAACCTGGGATCCTGCCAGTCCCACTGAATTCAGATTACCACTGAAAATTTCTGAGGTACTGCAGAGAGAGTATTTTCTAATTTTAACCTCTGTTTAGGAAAAACAGAGAGGCATTAGAGCCCAGAACACAAAAGAGAGCAGTCAGAATATAAAACGGTCTTTTCTTATTCCAAAGGTATTTCAAAGTTTACCAAAACTTGCACAGGATCATCCAAACATGAAAACATCCAAATAGAAACACTCTTGAGACTTGCATGATGGATGGGCACTAATTAAAAGAAGTCACTACCTCACAGCTGCATTCCAGCAAAAGGAATGAAACTGGTTGGGAGTCAGTGTAGCAGGGGCTGAGCACAGAAAAGCCAGAGACAGTGACTGAGCAGCAAAAAGCATTCTTTCCCTTTTTGGTCATCTTTAAATTTTCTTTACTTTAAAGAGTTACATTTGTGCTCTGACTGACTCATTATGAAAAAGATATGTTAACCTGAATCTAAAAAAATAAAATAGTTGTTCTTGGAATTTAAAAATACAAAAAAAGTCACTAACCAAGTGCTCCTTAATCAGGGCCTTGAACATTGTGGATTTTTTTCCCTTTAGCAGGGGAAGAAATGTGAATTTTAAAAGTGTACACTAAGCTAAGAGAAAGAAAGAAAGAGAGACAGAGAGAGAGAGAAAGGAAGGAAAGAGAGAAAGGAAGGAAAGAAAGGAAGAAAGGAGGAAAGTGGGATTGACTCATTCTCCAAAAAGGGCTATTACTCATTACAGTGACACACACACTCATTTGTCTGGCTGAACACACATTCATGTCTGCTGCTCAGCTTTCCCTCATGCTCCTGTGAGTGCTGGATGGTCCATTTTAGCCAGGCACAGGCACTGGAACTCCAGTCAACCCCCAATCTCTCCAACTCCATAATCCCAGCACCTGACAGACACTTTCCAGCTGCAGTGGGACAGCCCTTCCCTCACCCCTCCCCAGAGCAAAAGCAGAAGCGTGGAGAAAGTTCAGCTCAGCATATCTTCATTTCTAGGTGTTCCTCCTCAAGACTGTATCTTTATCTGGTTTGCTAAGAGTCTGCTAAGAAGTGGACAAGACAAGGTTTTAATCAAATGTAAGCAGTAACAACAGGTTTTATTCAAAACTTCCAGTAAAGAGGACCCACTAGTTTTGGAATAAAGATACTTAAAAGTACTACAGCTTACGTGAATATAAAAGATCAAAGAGAAGAAAATAAACCAAGCAGTAAAAAAAAATAAAAATTAAAAATATATATATATTTTTTAAGTTTGAAATAGACCCATACAGGGATACTGAAGTCCTCCAAACAATTAACAGTTACTAGATTTGGCAAAACAAGGTTCTCTTACAAAATTAAAAGCCTACTTCTGTTACATAAACTGTATAAAACTGCTCAATAGTTAAAGAGCATTCTGTACAATTTTGTCTTGAAATACACAAAGCTGCAGCCTTCAAACTGCAGCAATTAATCATTTTGTCCTCTTCATGGGTAAAAGAAGCTTTGCAATTGTTTTGGGGGAAAACGAAGAGGCAAAAATAGTCAGAATTAACAAGATGAAGCCACTATAAAAACAAAATGCACAGCAAAATTCAGACCTCAGTTTAAACTAGCACGCTATGTTTACAATATATTCTACATTTCAGTTGTCATTTTCCCTCCCACTCCCACCTCCCCCCAGTTCAAATATTCCTAAATCCTTTATGGTCTAAATCTACTTAATTTCTAAACTTTCAAATACACCATACATACACTTAGCAAAAAACATACCTAACATTCTTACAGCAGTATGGTCAGGACACAGCTTCAAAGATAGCACACAGTTATTGAGATTGAGCCTCATGACATTTTTTTTTTTTACTTTTAAAGAGAACGGCAACCATCAATTCAGACAAACATTTTTAAGAAGTACTGAGGAGAGCCTGCAAAGAGCAGCCTTCACCAATATCGGCTCTTAGCTCCAGAGGACACAGGGGACAACATGGATGTAAGGAAGAAGGAGAACCTCAAGAGCACCAGCTGCAGGAAGATCCTTCAGGAACTCAGTTCCACAGGCTGCGGTCCCGGCTCGGTCGTCCCTGTTGTACTAAGGCCAGCAAGTCAACTTTGCCACAGCACGTTATAATGTAAACTAACATCCTTTATACCAACAGCATGTCACAGGGGATGATTTATCTTGTTTTCTGAATCCAACAGTTGGTCACAGAAGTCAAGTATTTTCGTGGCTCTTATTCAGCTGCTGCCAGTTCAGGGGGGAAAAAAAATAAATGTATGTGTGTCTGACTCATACATCTTTCAAGTACATGCAAGGCTCAACTGCTTCCAAAATGCAGGAGTTTGGGGCCTTTTAAGACACTGAAGAGATAGGATTATGAGGAGAGCCCATCTGAGTAAGTACTTTATCCAGCCACTGGAGGGGACCATGAAGATGTATCTCTATCCAGCATGGAGTGCTCGTTACATCCTGGCGATGATACTCAGCTCCCCAACCCTGGAAACAGAATCGTAAGTGGGGAAAGAAAAAAAAATCACCTTATTTTATAATATTAAATATGTGAGAAGCACACTTCTTTCTTAACAAATTAGCTCTCGAGTCACTATCAGCAGAGTAGCATAACCCCCTTGACGAACCAACTTTATCACATTTCAACAAACAAATCAGAAGCTAAAAAAAATAATAAATGTTGTAAAAGTATCATTTTGAGACCTCTTGGAAGTCTTTAAAGTCTCAAAGACATAATCTGTGGCAGTGCAAAATTTCACCATAGATCACTGCCAGCTGCCTCAGGTACTAGTAAAGATCCTGACGAGGAGGGTAATAAAGTCTTCTACGCCACGACCAAAACCAGAACAAATTGAGGGGAAATGCTGCCAAACAGATAACCAAGTTAAAAGATGAGGTCTAAGAGTGATGTGAAAGTGGGGGTGAGGCATCTGTCTGACAAGAACCAAAGTGTCATTCTCCAGATGGACATAGTAAATTGAGCAGTGAAGTCAGAAACACTCCTCCTTGGAGAAAGAGGGAATGGTCATTGCCCATGTGATTCTCAAGTTAAGAAAAGATAGATTTTGTTTCAGCTCATACCCGATTCAGTTACAGGAATTACCAAAGATATAAAGAGATATTTAAACAGCATTCAAAATTGTTTTGTAATTTTAGGGGCAGGTCTGGAGACAAGACTATGACATCTCCAGATGCAATTTGCTCTGCTCTGTTGTATTAACCCCTAATGAAGGGATTACCCAGTTCCCAACATAGGCAGCAGCAGCTCTGAACACTGTGCACTGGAATACCAAATACACAGGAGGTCCTGTTTGTCTGTTCAGGCAGCACCACCATACAGCTCTGGGGGATGCAGAGCTATAAACAGCCTATTTCATTTTGGGAATCAGATGTGTCTTAACACATCTGAAAGTTTTCATCCTCCTATCATGAAGAGCACTTCAGCATATTACCACCTTAATTCAATTACTCCCATATGTATGACCAGCCCTTTTATATCGGTACCTATGCTGACACTCACAACATCAGCCACATCACAAATCTTGACCTTGCATGCCCTCCTAGAATAGAAAGGTTATTATTCCAAATAATTACCGCAGCTCCCAATGTGGGAGCAGCTGGTCAATATTTAGAGGACTTATGTAAAAGAAACACCTTCTTCAAGTCACCCCAAGCTTTCAAAGTATGTGTGTCAGATGGATTTCTGTCCACAAATACAACATCATTTCTCTAAGATCTGTCTCACACTTAATGAGCATTCCATACTTAAAATTCAACAGCTATGAATGGGTTCATGGAGGGAGTTACTGGACCATTCAAAGTCACCACATTACAAAACAATAATTTATTCTGCTTATGAAATAATCTCAAGCAAATTTTCACATACCTTTACAAAACTCATCCGGAGAGTGCACATCTTAGTAAGCTCATACACTGTCTCAAAGCCATGGTTCACGGACTGAGCCAAAAGCTGAGCAAACTCTTGGTTATTGAAAATCTTCAAACTGCAGCCACTGGGGATTTTGCAGACCGTGGTGGGATGGAACCCATGATGGTAGTTGCAGTTCCGACTTTGCACAAAAATGCTGCTGTCACTGAGACATTCAGCGTACACTTCCCCACCAACATAATAGAGATGGACACCTGGGAGGAGAAGGTTGTTTAGATAATTCACACTGTGCATCTGTTTTTCATGCTCTTTCTCCACAGAGATTAGGGTTTCGGCTTAAAGAGATGAACATTAACTGCATATCAAACATTATCTGCCTTTAAACTTGATTCTTACTCTTCTGTTTTCATCAGCAGGAGATCTGAAAGGAGGGCATTTTACATATGTGTATAAAAGAGGAATCAACATGTTGTATATTCAACAACAATAAACTGGCAAGCACTGTAGTTCTGATGCACTGCACTGGATGCACTACACTGGATGGTTTGAACTTTTTCTCACCATATTTGTGTAAAACAATAATTGGGAATGTGAGCCAAAAGAGCAGAAACCAAATTATTGCATAATGTGCAGTTACTAAAGCAGCCCTAAGCTGGATTCTCTGGAAAAGTCTTGAATGGTAATTTGGGTAGCAGGAGTTTTGTCAGCTAGCTTTAATTCCAGAAAGCTAGGGGGAAAAAAGAAAATGGCCTCACACATATCTGCCAAAGGGTACACACCAATTTTACATCCTTTCCCCTTCTTATGCCTGCTCTCTCACCTGTTATCAATGGCAGCAAAGCCCCAGAAAAGCACCATACAGAGAACCTTTGCGTCAGTAGGAGTCAATGCCAAAGGCTTTGAGAAAGCAAGAAAATTCACCTTCCATGTTTAAAAATGGTTTATTTGCTACTTAAACCTTTCACTTCCCACAATGTCACAAATCACAGAGGTGAACACACAGAATTAAAACACTCAACTGCACTCCAGTAAGAAAACCTTGATTGTGCTCTGCCATGGAAGATTTTGCTGCTGATTATGTGTGTACCTGTGTGGGTACACATATACTCCCACCTGATCTGTGCAAAAAAAAACGTTTATGGCTATGTCTTCAAGTTTGGGATTTACTCCTCCTTCCTCAAAGACAAACAGCTCTGCATCGTCATCACTTGTACACGTTGACTCATTCAAAGGCATCCTTGCCTCTCCCCCACCCTGCTGCGGTACGTATGGAGTTAAGTGCTTCAGCAGAACTCTGCTCGCAGCTGGGTTACTTTTAACGGGAAAAAAAATGAATGAGGTGTTAAATAAATACCCTGATACTTGGTAAGATGGATGGGGAGGAAAAGAAGGAAGAAGTATTAGCACTTGAGTGGCAGAGCACTGCTGAGAGCTGCACCAGTTCTCGTGTAGAGGAAAGCTCTACACACCGAGAGCTCAGACTCAAGGAAAGGACTCAACTGTTCTCTTCAGTTTCAATTCCTTCCTCCTCTGAGGAAGAGGAAGATACTACATGAATTGGCACTTACAACATCCAACCCACTGTTTGGCCATGCTGAACCCTCAACTGTCTCAGAAAATTTAGAGTTACTAATAATGTAAATACCTAAAAAAATTGCCTCGCAGGAACGGCCCCTTGCAGGGGGCAATTTCAGTTTTGCCTGTCATTTGCATTACAGGTGAGCTCGCAGAAAAGAGGACTGCATTAGTCAGGCATGAACCAGAAGCTTTTCTCTTTTGCAAGACGCTGTCACAACCATAGAAGGGAAGCACAAAATTCTCACTGAAAGAATCACCAGCCTGTGAAAAATGCATTTGGAATAAACCGTTCTAGGAGGTTGTCTCCCAAAACATGTTAGTATAGCTAGTTTATGTTGGAACTAAGGGTAGCTGAAAAATTTGGTGCCAAGAACCACAGTTTGCACTTCCATATACACCAATAATCAAGATAAATCAAGACATTTCATTAGACAAACTGCCTTACCCTCTCTCTCTAATTAAGGTTTTGATAGCCTTCAGGCAATTATAAAATTGATTAAGGGTAAAAGCTTCCTGTAATTACACACCAGGTAAGAACAATACTTTGTTTATAAGGCTAGGCCAGAAAATTATATGTTTACTGACACAAGCACTCATCCCATATACTAGGGAAGACCAGCTTGCTCTGGAGGCAAGCGGCCCAGGTTGTCCTGACCAGGGGGAAATGCCCCCCACCCTACTCCGAAATGCACGCCAAGATCCAAACCTCACCTTTGCCAATATGCCGCCTGGTGTTCTCGATGGTGGAGTTGCGGTTAACGTTGGAGAGCAGCCCCAGGCAAAACCTGTTCTTGTTGTTGGAAGGGTCAGTGAAGCCATCCACCAGGATGCTGGTGGAGGAAGCGTGGAACGCCTCCCCCACGCGGTTGTTCAGCTCATAGTAGACAATGGAGCACCAGTGCTTCGGCTCTTCGTAGGCAACTGCCTGGACATCTGCACAGCAACAATGGAAAGGTTACAGTCTAACGGTGCTGGAATACAGGCTTGAGGTGTAAAGAGTCATAACCCTGCAGATTCTGGCTGAAGATCACTGAAAGATGAACTGCATAAGCAGTTTGCAGCTAAATGAGGGCTCCTCTATCTTCAGTCATTTTTGAACTTTTCATAGCCACAAACATATAGTATGGAATAATTTCAACTCAAGACCGAAAAGGGACTAAGGCTGGTACTAGATATGAGCAGAAAAGTGCAGGAAGCTCCTGGGCACATACCAAGCAGTGCCCCACTATCCCTGCCCCGTCTTCTTACAACATGCTGTGGTACAAGTCCACGCAGCAAAGAAATGCTGCAACTTACAGCTCAGCTTTCTTTCCGATTTAGTAGATGAACTTCTACTTAATTTTACTCCACTAACAAATGAAAAGTCACCTCTTTGCTTACTGCAAAGCTGTATTGTAACAGCGAGAAACAGCATCGCACAATTGCACCAAACATCATTTCTAACTTTGGGGACAAAGAAGTATAACAAGGCAGCTTAAATATACAGTCAGCAGGTCAATCTTTCAGCACCCAGAGCGTGCCCAAATCCTTCTCCTGGGCTTTTTGGGGGAATGGTAGGAGACTTCAAAAATGTAAGAGAGCTACTTGTTTGCCGAACATGCATAAAGCACATCTGCAATATGAACAGATACTGTTTGGGATTGGAGGCTGAACAGGTAATAACACACAGGATCCTGGCACACTGGGCTGGAGAGCAGATGAAAATGGAGGAAGATATTATTTAATTATGACCTTTCATTCATCAACTGCTACCAAATGCAAAATCTCAACTGTTCATGACCAAAAGAATTACTTGTTGAATGATAGCAAGGATTCCTCAGAATGGGGTTTTTCAGACACTGGGAACAAGAAGCTCCTCCTCAGCAGCTCCTAACTGAAGCTGGGAATTGTGCAGGAAATTCCTGGTTCACTTCACATGAAGGTCTTGAAGCTGTAACACTTGTGACTACACACATGGGGAACAATTTCTCCAGATGATAGCAAGGGTGTTTACCAAAAAGTTTCCCAGTGGGTATCCAACAACAGCATGGGATCCTTCAGATATCACCATCCAATGCACATTCTTTAAGGTGCCAAATACAGCTACAAATTAGAGAAATACCTCCAAATAAAACGAGGCTAGCCAAGGGATGTGGTTGCTTTATGTGGTTTCTTTTGAATGAAGGATACTATTTCACTACTAAGCCTAGCAAAGTTGGACTTGCTGCTAAGATACCAACTTTGCAGATACCACCTACAGGTAAAAAATATATAAAATGAAAATCAGACTGTATTATGGGAAAACTTGTTCTTCTGGCCAGCGGTTTCCTTCTCCCAGCTCCAAGTGTTTACAAAAGTCAGCCAACTAAAATCAGTGTTCACATCTTCCTCCGTTCACAGATCACACCTTTGTGAGTTTCTGTTACATGCAAAGCAAAAAAACAGAAGTCCCGCCAAAAACCAGCACTACATCGTAGATACAAAAGGTGGCAAAACAATCAAAAGTGGGATTACACATCCTACATCACCATGCAAAACTTCTGAGCACAGTGTTTACTGTTAATAACTTCCCTGAAACACTGGTTTTAAGCTTATCTTTCTCGACACTCTGGCACTTTCTATCCCTTCACATCACTGTAAAAAAAGAAATAAAAAAAAACACAATAAAGAAAGAATAAAAATCAGTCATACATTATTAGCAAGAGGTTACTACACTTTTAATTCCCATAAAGTTGCCATCGATTATCAAAGCTGCAGCTTTGCCCCAGTTCTCAAAGTCAGGAAGAAATCTTGCCAGCTGGCCATTCTTGCAGAATTAATCATATCTCCCTCACACAGATTTCATACTGACTTCCTCACATTTGCTTTAAGTCATGCAGAGCAGGTGCGTTTAGTCTCTCTATTCCCAGCATGGGCCAACAATGGAAATTACCCAACTTCATTGACAGGATGCAGCTTGTTAAATCAAATCTCTTAAGACTAAAAAATCACCATAAAGAACATGCTCCCAAAAGGTTTGCAGCAAAAAATGGTGCAGTAAGTTCACAGTAAAAACTCTTCTTTCACTACCTGCAGCACATTATTTTTATAATACCACAATCACAGCATACATATATGAATAATAAACACAAGAAGGCATAAAAAATACTTGTTTGTTGTTTTGGTTTTTTTTATGAAAGGACAGAGATGAAAATCCATTGTTCTAAACTAATAGGAGGGGATAATGCTAATAGACGCAATTTTTATTTTGAAATGGTTGAATCCTGAAAAGCAAGAAGAAAAACATAAACCATTTTCTCTTTATCAACTCTCATGTAATAGAGGAATTTTATGGTACTTGTGCACTTTGGAAGACAGACACACACGCAAAGGTTTGCAATTAGACCCAAAATTCCTGAAAAACTGTTCATACACACAGAGTGTACTGGATCAGCAGAAAGTGGAAATGCTACAGATGGGGTTTATCACATGCAAAGCTCATTCCAAGCAGACAGTAAACAGGTTAACAAAAAAGCTATCCAAATTGTTTTAAGAGGGCAAATATACTTCCTGAAACCAGACATAAAGAGGAGCAGCAAAACAAGTAACCAAAAAAAAAAAAAAAAAAGGAGAACAAAAACATCCAAAACACAAGAGTTAAATTGTTCATGTGCTTGTGATCTTGATAATCATTCTGGCACAGCATCCAGCTTGCTGCACTTTCTTGGCGTGGGCCACAACTGTGTAAGCTCATGTGTTCTCTAAAGGGGCCATTTCTCACAATGTGATGAATGCACTAAATCCTTTACTCAGCAGTCACGGCTGGCTGCGAAGGCTTTAAAAAGCAATGTGTAAAAAGATGTCTGTGTCACAGTATATAAAGCAACAGGGTTTTTTTTAACTACAGATTTTTAAAGTCTGTAGCAATGCCACACCTCGGGCAGGCAACTCTGTGTTCTGAACCAAGATTTATCACAGCATGACTCAAAGATGAAAGTAAAATGGGAAGAGAGAGTGGAACAAAAAATACAAAAAAATTCAAACCCCCTTATAACCAGGAGAAGGGTAACTTATTAAAAGCAGAGCATAC
Organism: Lophotriccus pileatus; assembly: GCA_035583135.1. Taxonomy (NCBI): domain Eukaryota; kingdom Metazoa; phylum Chordata; class Aves; order Passeriformes; family Tyrannidae; genus Lophotriccus; species Lophotriccus pileatus. The sequence goes on from JAWWES010000133.1 coordinate 15,130,306, forward strand.
TCTGTAAGGACTGAAGTTTAGAATTCAGGACAAAACCATAACAAAAAAGCAAAAGTTTATAAGATGTACTGTCTCAGAGGAAAAAATACAGATATTTCAGTTGTCCGTGTAACATGTCTCTGGGCATTTACATAACTGACAGTATTAGCATCCATCCTCTGATCAACTCTGCTTGGAGACCTATACTTGAGTATATTTACTGTCATCCACAATTCAGTGGGCTTTATATAGCATCAACTGCACTGTTCCAATAAATCAATGTAATCGTAGAATACATAGAATAGAATAGAAAATATAAAATTACTTCATCCGTTGACTTGGTTGGGAGTAAGAAAACAATAAACCCCATACATTTTACATTTTTAAAGAGCCATGGGATAGCTTCCTGTCATAAATAAATATTTACATTTATAAATAATCTCCAGCTTCATTATTTCATCCCTTACAACAACATAAAAAAAAATTACATGGCTGGGTTTTTTTTCTTTTCTACAGATAAAAACTTCCATAAACAACATCCATCCAAAATTACAACTCACTTATCACTAGTAAGCTCTGAAGGTTCTTTACTCTTAAGAAGTGAAGCAGAAAACAAGAAGAGAGAAGTGTTTTTACCTCCTCTGTGTATGTCAGGGGGAATTGCAGGTGCCATCATGTTGGTGTCCATTGGCTGGGAGGTATCGTGTGTCATCTGATCTTCCGGAGGCAGGTAAGCAGGAGGGGGAGTATCAGCTAAATATAGAAAAGGCAGAGATACACGAGTCCTTTCCTCTCTTCAAAGAATATCTACATATCCACATAAACAGTTTTAGCCTGGAAATGCTTCCAGCCTGACTCAGCTATAAACTTCCACCCACCAGAAATCTGAAAAAGCAATCACGGACCTTGAATCAGGAAAGCAAAGAATTACTGTGCATATTAATCACAATGGCAGTAAAAACAAGTCACTTCAGCCCCACATAAAGCACAAAACAAAACTCAGCTATGTTTCCAGCCCATGTTTCTTGCAACTTGAAAGTGCCATACAGACATTAAGACACAAAGAGGTCTCAGGACCTAGCCACAAGTAGATATCAATTATGGCAAATGTAAACAGAAGCTGGAACAGAAAACTTTCAGTGTGAACTTTTCTGTTTCCAACACAATTCTACCAGCAAAGTATGAAAACATCCCAGATATATCCAGGACCTTATCATTGTCAGTGCAGTGTATTACCTCTGTTTCCCTAGACTGGGAACAATAGAAAGTGTTCAGGAACCCGAATTCTACAGAAGCAGCTGCCTGGGTCTGGGATTTATCTATCAGTGTCTCTGTATGGTCCCATTAAGAACTGCATCATTAGCACAAACCCAGCCCACGTACAAATGACTTAGGTTACCACTGTGCTATCTGGTGAACACGGCTGCTGCTTATCCCACATTTACTTCCATTACTGAGAGTATGGATTGCAAACCACCACAGCAAATAATCACAGGGGCCTCCAAAACTCCTAAAATCAAATTAGCATCAACAAAAGGCAGGAGAATGCTTTGTAAGTTTTGGGGTTTTTTTTGTGGAGTGGTGGTTTTTTGGGGGCTTTTTTTTTTTAAATGTATTTTTTAAGAAAAGAAATGTTTATGAAATTTATTAACTACTTATTGTTTAGCGGGTATTTTGTTGAGAGCTTTACATCTAATGCCGGCAGGTACCTTGTTAACTCTCTTATCTGAATATCCTCAGTTGGATGAGAAGGCAGCAGAGAAAGACAGATGACAACAGGGCTGCATTAAAAGCTTAACAGGCTGCACTTGATTTTGAGTCTCGTGTTTTACTAGGCCTTTAGTGTTTGTTTGTGTGTGCAAACATAATGTGAGTGATGCACAAGATTCTAAGGCCACAGACAAGAAATTAGCCAGTACCTAGAAAGTTTTCAAGATCTCTGCATAACTGCTTTCCTTCCTTTTTTTTTTTTTTTTTGCATTTTGTATTTTCCAAAGTCAGCCCCTTTCCCCATTAGCACAAGGCAGCCAACTGTATCTGTCCTTGACGGACATCAAGGACATCAGTACCCTAACCTCTCCTCTAATTCAATTTCTTCACTGTAGCTGCTGATGTTATGGGCATGTGGACAGAACAGGCCCTCAAAGATCAAGTGAACTTCCACAAGCCAGCATTCAGGAAGACCTTGATAGGTCTTTATCTCTGCTGGAAGAGCCCCAACCACACCAATCATATTAAAAAAAAAATTAAAAAAAGACAGCTGTTTTCTCTCTTTCCTTCCTTTCAGCCTCTGCAAATCCAGTAGTCTTCACTCAGGAGAGGAAAATTTGAAAGAGAAGCAACTATCAACATCAGTAATCCATGGAAGTTAATTTCATGTAATAGGAAACAGATTTTCACAAGTCTGCTGCTTTGTTTACACAGGCCCTCCCTCAGCCCCTGAAGAAAACAGGCAAACAACATCAGTAAGCGTTTGCACTGAGTCCTTCTCCCAGCATTTAAACCAAGAAATCTGCCACAGACTGCTTCTGCAGTAGTTTTATCAACCCCCATGTAAAGACCAAAAAAAGACAGTTTCACAGAATTTTCGATAGACACCAGTCAGCAAAGAAAGGTTGTTATTTTTCTGACTTCAGCTAGCAAAACAGCCTGAGGATTTCTTTTAAGGGCTTGTTTTTCAGCTTGTTTTTGCATCTCGAAATTACATCACTGTGTGAAGAAACTGTTATCAAGTAGCAATAACATGATCACCTTGGGAAATATCTTTTTTCTGCAGAACTAAAGCTTTGTGCTGAAGGTATGATGATCTCTCTCTTAAGCAGGAGTGATCTCTAGCATTACACTTCTGGTGCATTAAACAGAGTAAGCTTTGTGGGCTAAACTGCTGAACTGGTCCCCAAAACATTTTGAATCCCTCCCCCCACCCCACAAGAGTTTTACTGTAGCGGTTTAACTGTGCTTGAAAGAGGCATGATATTAAAACCTTCAATATTATTACCAGACAAAGAGATTATACAGTCTTTATTACATTTCTCAGCTTGCTATTGAACACAAGAGTTAGCTGATTATTTGGTATTAATAAGCAAAAAAAAAATGTGATACCAGTGATGTCCAACCACATTCTCCCTTCTGAAGGGGAACCAAAGTTGACTGTACCTGGCATCTGGAAAGGACTTCCCGGGTCTGAGCTGGCTGGAGAATGCGGATAGGTGCTACTGCTGCTTCCAGGAGAGTTTGGATAGCTGCTGTTGGGCGAGTGGGGGAAGGGGTGGCTATTGGGTTGCTGAAAAGAGTCCGGGAAAGTAGCGTTGTGCGGCATGTGGGGCTCGTTTTGTCCCAGGTTGCGGAATTGCGCCAAGAGGCTGTGCTGGGGGTTGTACTCGCTGTGCCTTGGAACCAGCACTGGAGGAAGGACTGGAAAGGAAGAAAGGGAGAAAAGCCACAGTGTTAGAGACTCGGTTCTGAAGGCTATATAGGGAAAAAAAAAATCCCACATTCTTCCTCCCCTATGGCATATTCACATCTGTCTTATAAACAAGGTAGTCAAATCTAGGGGCACATGTCTAAGCAAGAGCTCTTCCCTACATCCGGTTACCGCACTGCTCGAATTCATAGCGATCGTGCTGGATACCTGGTCTGCCAGATGGGAGCTCGTTTGCACAGAGGGCCAGCAAAGAAGAGCCAAGAACAAACCACAGTTGTGTGTTCCAGCTTTACTCGCACAAAGAAGTGCAGGGAAGTGAGCGCGTTACAGGGCTGACACAATCCCGCTGATCACGTAATGGCCCGTAACCCAAACCCTTTTAATAAGAACAGGTATTTTTTTTTCTCAAGACAATACTAACAGGCCTTGAACTCAGTCTGGTCCCAACAGCTGTAATTTTATTTTTAACCTGGACTATGTTCTTACAAGTCACTATTAAAACGGTTATTAACTCTTCAAGTCAGTTTACAAAATGTGCAATTTAAACAAAATTATGTAGTTCAGAAAAACCCACTGAGCAGCAATTGAGCTGCAACTGTATGCTACTGTGGGATCAGAGAAACATCAGAAACTACCAGTCTCACCACACTTCAGAAGCCTTCTCACCAGCGGAGAAACAAAGGTCTCTTTTAAACTGGGAATATGAACATGATACCAGATGCACTAAGATAAAAGAATCAACTCTTTTTCCAGTGCCTCAGCTTCTATCTTTGAGTGCCTCACAGCAAAGTCCAAGCTAACTGAAGGATTAAATGCTAGTCTTTTTATAGAGATTTCTGGGTGATAGGGAGAAGAGGAAAGGCAAGAGCTGGGAGAGGGAGATCCATGCACAAAATAGTGGAGAAGAGATAAAAAAAACTATTCCTCTTCACATCTTCCCCCTTCGGCACCTCTGTTTCCCAACTCCTTGGCTGAGCAGGACTGGAAGAAATCCCCCCTGCATAGCCTGCCTTCAAGGGAGGATTCCAAAAAAACCAACAAAAACCAGGAAAAGCAAGCCAAAGGTACCATCCTCTCTCCCTGAGATTCCTGCCATGGCCCCAACACCTGGGCATACAGAATTGGAACAGAAGCATTTATACACAACAAGCCCATACAGACATAACTATCACTCAGATTAAGAAAGGTGTTTTGGAGATAACTGCTTCATTAAAGGCTGAATTACAAACTAAAGAAAAACCAAAACAAAACAAAAATACACCCAAAAAAACACCAAAAACAAAAACCCAACAAAACAAACAAAAACCACAAACAAACAAAATGAACAAACAAAATCAAAACAAACAAAACACAAAACAAAAACAAAACCCCAAAATTTTCTTGACAAGAGGAACAGGTTCTTCCAGGACACTGAGGACACCAGGGCATCTTTACTCTTCCAGCACTTTGCTATTGCATTTAGATATTTATTTAGGTGTCCTGGAGTCCAAGAACATCAGGATACTGCTCTACACATAGCCCAGGTCTGAGGTCTAGATCCATGTTTAAAAGGGATACAAATGCATGCCACACAGAAAACTCACACTCTGTTCCTCAAATCAGAGATTAACTAAAAAAAAAAAAAGAAGCAAGTTTCCCTTGCTCTTTCTTACTGCATATGCCTAAGAGAGAAATTAAGCCACCATTTTTGCCTGCTAGTGGCATTAATGCATGAGAAGTCAGATCCCAGAAATCTGTATTGAACATACACTTAAAACACCCAACCCTCACTACTGAAAATAAGGCTGCTCATTAGAGTCAAAAGCAGGTTTCAAAGACTTAATCTGATGTCTCCATTTCTAAGAGCAATTTCACTGAGGTTCCAACAGATCTCAAATATTTGAGGCAGATGTCACCTCTAAGTAGATTTATTTAGATGTTAAATTTTTAATCAAATCCACTTTACAAGTTCTTAATTATGGTGTTTTCTGAAACAAGACACATCTTCTGTCATTCTGTGGAACTTCCCAACTGTAAAACACCCCAGAACAAGCTGCATCTCCCTCAGCTGTGTAACCGTTTCTTGCCTCCAACTCAAATATTCTCACATGCCACTGGAAAAGGCCCTTAAAAAAAAAGTTACCCAACATTCAGGTGGACATCACAAATCCCCTGATTCACAACATGTCAAAGCCAAGCTCTCCGAACGTGAGGGTCTCTCAGAATTACGCTTTTTCTGTTAAACGTAGCAGTCTTTATGCAGCTGGGTCAAGTACTATTTAATCATCATAGTCCACATTTGCTGGGCTAATAAATTAGCCCGTGAAAAAAGCAACAATGAGATCATGTGTTAAAATGTATTTTCCCTTTCCTGTCTTTATGATTCCTCCTTACTTTTCCAAGCATTAAAAACACAGCTTTCCTATCTCTTCCTTTCCTACAGATGAAGGTCAAACCATTAACTTTTCTGAAGTTAATTTGTGCAGAAAGTACATCACCTACCTTTCCCATCCTCTGCCTCATATGAAACAATGATACACATGACATCAGAGGAAGCCACATGATTTACAGCATTTTAAAATAGCAGGAGAACAGGATATTTTCTGTACGTTTTCTGTAATTAAATTAATGCAGTGCCAGATTTTCCCAAGGTATATATACATGTTTTCTCCTGTTGGGCAGAACCGCTGGAGAACTTTAGAAGGACTTGAAATAAAAACAAGTCTCCTCTTCCCAAGTCTCCTCCTTGCAGACCTATGCTTTTCATCCAAGTACTTCAACCTCAAATGACTAAATGCCAACTTCTTCAAAATATACATGGGAAAGAGAAAAGTGGGGAAAAGAATACAACTGATACTGATACAGCACAAATAGTCTCAAAAATATCATTGCAGAATTTACTTTGAGTGCTGTCCCTAATTCACATCCTCCCTGTACACACACAACCTTAAAGAAGGAGGAAAAAGCCCTGAAAGACCATATCAGGTGGATCAGAGACTACAGTGCACCAATTAGTCCAACTCCAAAGCAGTCGCTCACTGCCATTCCCTGATCTCTCTGCAGCTCACAGGCTTTTTTTGCAGGGAAGCTGCTCCTACTGGAGTCACAGAGGAGTTAAGTTGAGCGCTGTTCACTCAGGAGTGAAGGCATGAGCAGGGGCTGGGCCCTTCCCGAGTATGGAAGGCAGCCATGAGTTCAAACCATAAAGGGGGATGCACGCCCTTCTTGCTCCCCATCGCCCCTGTGCAAGGCACTGCGAGCTTCTGGTCAGGTTGCAGACCTCAACCATATGGAATAACAAATTACTGAGACTCAGTACAGCAGGGGAGGAGGCTGATCTCTGCTGCAGCTGCCAGCTCCAGGAAGAGGTATAATTGAAGGGGAGAAAGCATGAGAGAGTTATTCGGTGCTAAGCCAGCACACCTGTTGCTATAAAATAATGAAGCAGTGCACATCTTTGCTGTGCAGACCTCTGCAGGATGTGACTCTAACCATTTGCAGACACAAGTTCTCCCTTCCTCTTCACCCTCTTCAGTGGAAGGGAACACAGATACAATTAAAAAAATTTATTTATTTTTTTTAATTATCATCAGTAGGGATGCATACATTTAAAGGAAAAATATTATTGAATACACTTTGTTTTAAAAAGCTACTGCAACAGATTTGCAAACTCAACCTCATTAAAATTAATGGAGTAGAACCACAAGTCATCCAACAGCTTGATTTCTGTAATTCTTCAAACACCGGATTAAAAGGTTTTATGCGCTACACTGTGGCCAAATTTTGCTCCCAAGCTTTTCTGTCTGTGTGGACTTGGATTTGAGAGTTAATACGTGACTACAAGCAGTACTATTACTAGTAACAAAGAGGAAGACAAATCACGTGGAAGCCAGGATGGGTATGTTTGTGGAACTGTAGCTGAGATCCCATGTCTGTCAAGACAGCCTGGGAATTGGGTATCTTGTTTTTGCCATGCAAATATTACCAAGTATGCCTGCACCAAACAAGCAGAGCTGTATTAAAGAAATTAGAGCTTTTTCACCCACAATTTCACCCACAGGGCTATTTCATCTAAGAGCCAAAAATGCCAAAAATATAGAAGATAGACCTAAGACAACCTGGCTGTTCAGATAAGTGTTCCGACTCACTACACCAAGGAAGAAATGCTTTTACGGAAATCTAATGGTGGCCTTTGAAGAAACCTACTGATCTCTACTCTTTTTATCTCCAGCATGTCACCCTGCTCTTCTTCAGAAGACTAACAGATGTGCTGTCCTAAAAGTAAAGATTTCCTTGGTTTTCTTTTTTTTTTTGGTTCTATTTTCACATTCCAGAGATAATGATTTTAGCAAACAGAGAAAGTCTCCAATTTATGAATAGAACTTCTTTTTTTTTAAAGTTTCTCTATGAAAAAACCCCAAACCAATCCAAAGGACCTGCTGTACTTTCAGAGTACTATATTTTCTATCCAGATGGGTTTTGATTATCTTACACAACCCCGGGTGACAGCTAGCTTCCCTCAAGGGCTCATTTTTTCCATCCTCTTTGCATGTTATGTGAAGATCTGGGTAGGTATCTCTCTTTCCATGTATAGAAATTGAAAGACCAAATAATAAAATACAAGAGGCCCAATACAAGAAAGCAGACTGTGATCATCTTTCCTTGCCAAAGTAGATTTTACTTCTGTAAAAATTTTACTTACAAAATTGAAAAAAAAAAAAAAAGAAAAAGAAAGAAAAGAAAAAAATAAGCAATTGCTGCTGCACCTTTTCCTCTTAAAAATCATGATGACTTGGTTGACATATATTCTGTAGAAGGGTTTGTACCACAACAGGGCCCTTGGTGCTAATGAAGACCTGATAGTGCTACCATTAGACAATGCACTTAGATTTCCAAGCATCATGCATAGCTGCATTTTCATATGAATTTATACAAAACCACATATGATTTGCTGGAAAACTAAAACTGCAAGTTGGGAAGGAGGGAAATCCTCACACACCAGTTCATGCTGTCTGGAAATGGGTATAAAAGCACAGTCAGGGGAGGAACTTGTGGTGTATGTACTTATGCTCTAGAGAGAAAATCCTGCAAAGACACAGCTGTAAGAAAACATGAAGAATTAGGAGAAGGAAAAAAACCCAAACCAAACAACAAAAGCCAGCAGCTGTGTTAAACTAACAAATTTCAACCCCTTCTGAAGACTCCTAGCTTCATTTCCTGCCTTTGAGGTCACAGCATCTGAAGCTGGCTGTGGCATCCTGATGAGCTCTCCAGTCCCACGGCAGGAACAGAGCAGATACCAACATATGCTCAGCTGAATGTGCTTAGTTTAGCTTGCTGTCTGCAGCACTAGAGAGCCTCTAAAACATGCTGACTGCAAGGGCTTGTCAAGATCTTGCTTGTAAACAGTAAGACACCATGCAGAAAAAAGAAGTTTTAATGTCATTACAATTTCTAAAACAAGACCTGGCAAAACTGGGTATTCTTTGACCAGATGACAAGTTCTCATATACAAAGACTACAGTTAGGATTGGGTTTATTTACTCTTTGCTAAAAATAAAAATTAGTAAGAATTGTGTCAAAAGCAATCTCTGATTTTTTATACTTTATGCTTTATCTTCTTCCAATAACACCTTGACTGTGGTGTCACAGCTTTGCTTTGCTGTTTTCTCAAAAGGAGAAATTCCAGTCTTTCAGACTTTTTCTCCAAACCTCTGTTATAGTAATTGCGCGTGAAAAGGCTCAATAATAGCTTTTCAGCAACCTGTGTTTGGGTGACAGGTGGACAAACATGCCAAACTTTCTATTCCAGGAGAAAGCCAAGAGCAGTCTTGTTTTCTCAACTCCTAATTTTATTTTGCAGTTTCAGGAGACCTCACAACCTGGTTTATTGTTTTACACAGTTACAACTGAAGACTGTATTTAAAAAAAAAAAAAAAAGAAAAAAAGAAGGCAAAACACTTGTGACTTTACTGACTTTACTTTTACATCAGACATCTGGTCTAAATGCATTTGGCAAGTAATATTAGTACATTTCCTGCATTACAATATTGGGCTAACATTAGATTTTATTTGCGGATGCTCTGATAAGCTAACGTTTTGATTAAACTGACATTTGTCAAGGTCAATTTCAGAATTTAGTACTAATTGTATGCACATTAGTGAAGGAGTCCCTGTAAGCAGATTTGGTGGAGAAGCAGTCCTGATACAGGAGGAAGTCACAGTGATAGTGTATATTAGCTCAGACATTTACACAGACCAGAGTTCGAATTACCTGTACGAAAGCCACAGTCACCATCCTACTGAGGAGGTTAAAACTTGGGAGTCTGGTCTTTCAAGTCAGAAGATACACCTGTATCTAGTTAATTTTAAAGAAAGAAAACACACACACACAAAAAGGACAAAAACATATCTCTCTTGACAAGTTTTATCCCTTTATTGTTGCTTATTTTTCTGACATGCGGTGAGGTTAGACAAGGGAAGCCCTGCTGTTGCACCACTCCCTCCTTCCACCTCCCTATTTCAATTCCTCTCTCCCAGGTCAACTCTGGTGGGGAATTTTAGGACTGAATTCTGCAAAGCCAAAATGGAGGAAGTTTTATACTGCTTGCCAAGCAAACTGACAGTTGCTTTTGCTATTTCAGGAAACCATCCTATAATTGTGCCCACCTGTTGTAGCAATGCTATTTTTAAAGTCACACCCAAGAGCAAGGAGCACTACACGGCCCTACAGCAAAACCTCTCAGCAATCACACTCTGCTCCCTCACCCCCAGCCCACAGAGGTGCAGAAATCCTGCTACAGGAATCACATAGGAACAAAGATTTTTCTGACTTGGTTCTACATATTAACCTCAAAGGGATACACCGGTTTTGCCCTCCCTTACACCCCTGGAGCAGCTTCCCTCTCATCATTCCCTCTCCCCTTTTCTTCAGGATGCCTGGCACTGCCAACATTATCCTTCAGCAGGCCTGGTGCCGTGGCAGCTGTGCCAGCAGCTGCTCCTGGGCCATCACAGCTCTTCCACCTGACTGGAAACAGCACGGAGGCTCTCAGGCTGCCTCCTCCCTTTGCCCAGGTGCCTGGAGGGTGGGAGCCACTCAGCAAGCCCCCAAAACACCCAGCCAGGCAAGCTTGTAGTCCCAAAGGGACTTGCCACTTACTCTCAGATTTTCTCTGCTGGCTCCAAACTTGACCAGGACAGACTCGCAGCACCCAAAAACTGACAGTCCCAGGAGCTGTGTTTGAACCCTGCTGCTTGCCAAAAGCAGCGTCAGCGATCCAACAAGTGACCTCAGGTCTGAAGTGCAGTGGGAGTATACCATGGTGGGTTTTTAAAGATCCTCTTCTGAATTTCCCCCATATAGACACCGTTTAGGAATATTATTTTTATATGTCATGATCCTAGGGGGATGACTAACCGACCAGTTACATTTTTCAGTAAAGTACCTAGGGAGTGAATGCTCACAAGCATGACCAGACCAACACACACAATCAAACAGCTATGTGATTTCAAATGGTATTGCAAAGCTCCATTAAGCACGCCTTACTGGTCTTCCACTGAGGACCAGAGCTGCAGTGCTGTACAGGAGAATATTTAAGGACCACATGAGTCCAAACCTGCCTCATCCAGGATTTCCACTATTTCAAGTTTCTTTCTGCACCCGTGGTGCCTGCAGTAGGTGTGCTACCTTACAGAGAAACACTGAAGAGCAAACAGCAGAGGAGATCAAAGACAAATATGAAAATAATCAGGTTAAAGTCATAGGCAGGGAGTCCACACCAAGAGCAAAAACAGCATGACACACCTACTACTCTCCTCAGAGCCTGGGGACCTGGCCTGCTCTTGTGGCAAAAAGCAGCTTACACATAGGTAAAATGTTCCTGGCCAAAAAACAAGCTCGCTGAAGCAGACACACACTCTGAATTCATGGTTAGAATGGAGGGGAACATCACAATCTTTAGGCAGAATTGAAAATTCAACTGTTATTTGTCTGTACCATGAAAAAGCAACCACTGCTTGCCCCTGGTTTGGGTGGAACAATGGCACCCTCAGCTTCATAAAGCCCCTCGATGTAGAGCAGTCTGCAGCCGGCTCTCTGAAGGAAGAAGCTTAACCAAGGAAAGTTAACCAGTCTTTTTTTATCTACACCTTATTGCAAAATAAAAAAAATGGACCATTGCAGTTGTTTTCTGCCTCCAAGTGTCTGCACTAATGGGCTCGTCCCTGCAGCCAGAATATGTTGGAGGACAAACCATCTGCTTCTGGACTGACCAGTTTTAGTACCCCCAGCACTGCAAGCTTCAAGCACAGCGGGGTATCTGTAAGCACCTCCACAAATGAGTATCGAAAAAATTAACCGCCACATTTCCCAAGGCAGGTTTAAGCTCATCCAAATCAATACAGAACAAGTTTCTCCCAAGCCTGACCCCTGAGAAGGTATCAGCAGCCTCTGGACACTCTCAGGAAACAACATGTGTGGTGGGGGTAACCATTTAGAGAAACACTCTGCATCTTCAATCATTTCCACACATTAAACATGAAAGAGAAGTTAATTCCTCTTTTGCCTCCTTTGTAACATATTATAAATTCAAAAACTAGCAGGCTGATGGGCAAGGCCGCTTAGTAGAGGCAAACACAATTCTTCATCACATAGAACAGTGGGGAGCTGGTGTTCACTGTTTAAGAAAATTAAATATTCAGTTTCTTCATCTTCCTTCCTTCCTTTTAGCTAAGGCAAAAAACTGAACCTCCTCCCCTATAGCCACAACAGAGGTGTGATTTATTATTATTATTATTATTATTGTTTTTAATAGCAATGTGAATTTAAGCACCTCTTCATCCTCCCTGTTCCCTATGTAATTCCTTTTGTTTTGCAGTTAGAACAAACTGGATCTAGGCTTAAAAACAGAAATCCCCCCCTCCCCCCCCCCCAAATTCTGGATGACATCTTTCATCTGATCCCACTTACACAGCTGAGGACATAGGCAAGAACAGAGGCTGTGTCTCCATAAAAAGGATAAAAGAAGAAAAGGAAGTGTCTGAGGAAGGACTTCCAAATGTCAGTTCACAGATTCTCCTCCTGCAAAACCTGAGAGGTCATTCATGACCTTTTTAGGGAGATGAGAAGCATCGTGTCTGGTTTTTCTTCACAGCTATGTATGCTGCACACCTAATTATTTCTCAACTCTTGATCATAATTAAGGATAATCCCAACAGGTATCTCTAAATCCAAAAATACAATGGAGGAGAAAAGGCAGATTCAGCCAAGCAAGCACATCAGTTCAGCTAAGCATGCCAGTTTTTAAAAGGCATCAAATTCAGACCTTGCCCTCCTTAATTAAAAGCTCTGCTTTGCCTTGCCAAGGGAGAAATCTGACAAGCCATTAACTACCCTGCTCCAGAAATAATTCTGCACACAAGGGGCGCAGGAAACAGCAGTGAGCTACTGTAACACACGAGGAGATATTTCTTCCTGGCAGTCTAGGACAAGGTTGCTTTCCTAATCCCAGCAAAAAGAGTTTCTACTTTCCCCTCTCATTTCCCTCCACCTCCACTCCTTCCCAGATGTCCTCCTCGGGGCTCTGTTGGTACAGATGTTCTCGCAGGCAGGAGGCAAGCCCTTGTGCTGCTCTGATCAGGCTGAAAGATAACACAGCAGGGGAGGGAAAAAGTGACTGTGATCCAGTTCAGCACAAGGCCACGCAAACAGCTGTGCTGGCACAACACAGTGAGCAGGAGCCACAGAGAGTGTCTCATCTCCTGAGGGGCAGCTCGCTGACTCCAGCCTGAACCAGTGTCACAGGAGATCACCCTTCCTCACCTCCACCTTGTGCTCCCATCTGACTCCACTCCACAGAGAGTGAGCTGAGGGCACTGAGCTTGCCAAGTTAGCCGTGCCAAAGAGTAGTTTTCTGTCTGGTTAGTTTTCTTGATCGACTCTCCACAGGATCAGACAGGCAGTCATGCCTGTGCAGAGCCTCCTGGTCAAGTTGCCGTGAGTATGGTCCCATCATGTCACACCCACATGCCTCCGAGGTGCTGTGTTATCTGTGTGTGGGGACAGTGGCACAGCCAGTGCTCAGGGACACTGGGAGACTCCCTGTTTGAGATTGCTGACAGTTTTCTCCCATCTCTCACTATTTATAACCAGCTCCTATCTAGCCTGGCCAACAGAAAAATCTCATTTGGATTCAAGTGTAGCTTTGTAGCTAGCAGACACACCACAGAGTGCCAGTTCTCATGTTTTCCAAGCTTATCTTCTCAAGCTAAACAGTGAGGATGCAATAAGGTATCAAGGCAGAAAATCCCTGCATGCCTCTGGCACTATGAAAACTCAAACTGATTTCCCAACATAGACCACTACCTGACTTCATGTAGTTGAGGATTTACCACTAATCTGTTCCTCAAAACTCACACAACACAGAAACAAATCACATGACAATCAGCAGAAGAGTGAAAGTATAGATGCCATCCTATGTATGGATCATACATATCAGCTCACCAGAAACTAGTTCTGCACAGAACAGTTAAATACAGACCATGCTGTCAATTAGAGACACAATTTCATGATGTACCTTGCACACAAAATATGTACAGCACACAATAGGAGCTTTCAATTTCGCTTTGTGAAGAGAAAGTACATTTCTAACCCTTCTGCGATGATAGCCTTGGAAACACAAACCTTGGTATCTGCTCAAGTCCATAGACTGTTGTAAATGGTGACTCATGCATGAATTCCCACCACCCATTAATCTCAAAGCACAAGCACTTATGCAGCAATAATGGTGTTTTAATATCCTGGCAAAAATGAGGAAAAAACAGTTAGCAGAATTTGGGAGTGACTGTCAGGAAACGAAGATAAAGACCGTGCTTGGAGAACAGCAAGAACAAGGAAGAGACAGGAAAAAAGAAATCAGAAGTTATGAAGCACAGCTCTCCAAGCCAAATGGGAGTTCAGCTACCACCTGTTTCCAAAAGCCATGTTTTCCCACTCATCTCCATGCAACATCCCTCATAACAATGGCAGATCTGTGGCTGACTAAATACAAAACCATCCTACATGACATACCCAGCCAGAGACCTCAGTAAAACCACAGTGGGTTTCACCCCCACGGTGGCACTTTGGCAAGGTGTTCCAGGTTCACTGCACCTCCAGAGCTGGGTGTAACGGGGCACCCAGGCACAAGGAAACATTCACTCCTGCTCAGCAGAATATTACCTCCAGAATATTTAAAGTGGTTAGAGCAGCACTTTGAGCTTGTAAAGGACTGAATATTTCCGTCAGCTCCGTCATACTGACTACAGCCCTAATGCTTACAAGAAAACTGCCCAGTTCCCTATTAGGCAACTGACCAAGAATAGCTGTTTTTTCCTGAAGAAGGGTAGTCTCTGGACAAAAAAGGAAGCATTTTGTTTCTACTGTCTCCAACTTGATTAAGCTACTGTTTCAGATTTTTTCTTCCCAGTTATATGAGCGAAGAGATTTTTATCTCATCCAAATACAACTTAAGAGCAATCCAGAGTTCGGGCTTATGGTTTGTAACCTTTTGCTCCATTTCCCAAACACAAAATTCATAAGATGACTTAACACCCAAACCCCAACTTTCCAACCCCTTAAACTACTTGGTAGCTAGTTAGACATCTTTTGACAGTTTTATTTTACTCTTGCATAGC
>JAWWES010000133.1:15145463-15169140 GCA_035583135.1 Lophotriccus pileatus
CCAAGAATAGCTGTTTTTTCCTGAAGAAGGGTAGTCTCTGGACAAAAAAGGAAGCATTTTGTTTCTACTGTCTCCAAATTGATTAAGCTACTGTTTCAGATTTTTTTTTTTCCCCAGTTATATGAGTGAAGAGATTTTTATCTCATCCAAATACAACTTAAGAGCAATCCAGAGTTCAGGCTTACGGTTTGTAACCTTTTGCTCCATTTCCCAAACACAAAATTCATAACATGACTTAACACCCAAAACCCAACTTTCCAACCCCTTAAACTACTTGGTAGCTAGTTAGACATCTTTTGACAGTTTTATTTTACTCTTGCATAGCTCACTGAAGTGGACATATGAATGTGAACATAATCTGAAGCTGCACCAGGGGAGGTTTAGGTTGGACATTAGGAGGAAATCTTCCTATAAAGGGTTGTTAAGCATTGGACTGGGCTGCCCAGGGAGTTGGTGGAGTCACCATCCGTGGGGGTGTTTAAGAAAAGACTGGATGTGGCACTTAGTGGTCTAGTTGACATGGTGGTGATTCAGTCATAGATTGGACTCGATGATCTCAGAGGTCTTTTCCAACCTAACAAATTCTGTGATTTTGTGATTCTTTGAAGTGACAGGATATTTTAAAACACCTTTTTTTTAAATATGGTATAAATGGGCCAAATAATGCTTTCAGAATTAGTCAGAACATGTAATTTGGCATTACAGTAAGAGCCCAACTGTTGCCCAGTCTGACAGAAGTTGATGTCTTTCAGGAATCTTAATTTTCAGTGTTTTGAAAACTGAATGTAAGCAACTAATGCAGACATATGCAGACAGCTAGCAGTAAAAGGACATGACTATTTTACTATTCCACTTCTACTTAACATGAAATTGTTAAGAATTTTTCTCAATTTCAAATTTTTAAGGAATCCACTGTTTTTCCAGTGCTGAGTACCTTTGTTCAAATTTTTGTTGCATAAATACATACATTATTCACATGCCATTCACATGGTTTCCAAGTTAATACTAACACACCAAAGGAAAATATTTAACATCAAGATATGTTCTATGCATTGTAAATCCAAGACAAATACCATTTCCTTTCACAGAAAACCAATCTTGCAATAACCTTATTTCCACCATAGTTCTGTGTGTCCTTGCCACTCTACACACAGCTTCACAGTTTATGAAATGACTAACAGTGATGGACTTCCCACTTTTAACCAGGAAAGTCCACTCACACCTGTAGTGCATTTCTGTAACTCTCCCTCTATGCCCTCACAAACAGCAGGAGATTTGTGAGACTAGTCACGATATACCCAAGCACAGCTCATCTTAGCCCCTGGAAGTATTCCCTGATAATAAACTTGCATTAAGCAAAATTAAGCACAGACAACATCAAAAAGAAGTTTGGCCTTCGAAGAGGAGACAGAGAGAATGAATTGCACCTTAAAAAAAAAAAAAAAAAGAAGAAGTGAGGCAGAGGGTAGCAGGTAAGCAAACTGCGCTTGCAGAACAGCTGACAGTAAAATTTCACATAAAACCAAACAGGGGTATCAAAGCTTTAAACTGAGTGAGTTATATTCTGCTGTCTAAACTCAAAGTCTTTCCAAAAGGCAACAACTGTGGGAGATCCTAAATACAATATTTTTTTTGGGGGGGTGAAGAAATAAAAGTGATGAAGTGAAATAATAATTTGGAAATACTACTAGTACTGCTGCTGCTATAATGTGAGAATGGTTTTCATGCACAGACTGCAAATAATCCTTTTTGGTTACCTTGCAATGTTTCATATAAATTCACTGATCTGCTCGGTTCAGTAAACAACAAATTAATTGAGGGATAGTGGGCACCATAAACTAAGACTATATGTCTATATAGTGATAAAACATTTACACAAGTGAGGCATTCGCCACGTGAAAGGGAGAACTGTTAATTAATGCTTCCATCCAGATAAAGTGCAGAGGACGAATCTGACATGTGCAAACAGCCACTTTTGCTTATTTAAGCTGATGACTCACAGGATTAATTGCCACACTTCGCGTTGTTCGGATAAGGTGTAAAGGCACAAACAAGGAAGAACCTACCAGGACTCTCTACCCGCTTGTAGTGGTAGGGATTGATGCAAACCTCCTTCTGTTTCGAACCGAAGGGAAACTCGCAGCATTCCAGTGGTTTCAGTTCGTGGTGGCTCTGCAGGTCCGGCCAGCGCCACACTCTGCAGTAAATAACATGCGGGAGCCCCTTCCGGTGGGAAACCTGGAGCCTGCCGTCCAAGGAACGGGGAATTGTCACACAGTTGCTGGGCTGACCAGGACAGCTTAACGCTTTTTCCAGCTCCTCCATAGCACCTTTTTTCTTCTTCAGTTTTTTCACTAATGCATCAACAGCTTTCTCTGCCCATTTTTCTTCTTCATCCCCTTGCTTCCATCCCAACAGCCTCTTCACTGCTGGGCTGGTGAAAGAGAATAAACTTGTCACATTCATGGTGACCCTACTGTGTTGATACTACAGAACCAAACAGGAGAGACTGTCCTGTTCTCCTACCACCACCAGGGTACAGCAGACTGTATCAGTAGTCAAAAGCAGCCTGCATCAAATAACTCCAGTCCTTTCTCCTTTTCAGTCCTCCAGTCCCAGGAAGACATCCCCCCTTGATGGATGTGACCTTCTCATTCTTCTAAATTCTTCTGGTCAACAACCTGCAAGAGAACATCAGAGGGAGAGGAAAAAAAAGGATTTTACCTTTTAATTTATCATACAGCAGTTAAAAACATCCCCCGACCCAACCCACTTTTTTGAGCGTTGTGACCAAAAACCAACATCAAAACAATGAGCAACAAAGTGTTGACAGACAGCCTCCAGAACTGGACTTGAGGCACATCTGATGAAGATTTCAGCAGCAGGGTCTGCTGCTGAACCCTGTATATCCCTCTCTCCAAAACAGTCCTGAATAAATGATGTGGTGACCCTGGAAAATAATGACGCATTATAAACAAAACCAAAAGAGGCTGAGGGGGAGGTTTAGTAAGAGGAGAGGGTAAGGGGTGAAGGTACATGGTGAGACAAGTCCCCACCAGCTCAGTTCCCTCATCCAGTTTGCTCTGTGGCCTCAGTGATTTTTGTGCCACATAGCAAGAGGGACAGCAAGTGTGTTTGCCAGCTCCAAACAATACTTCTGCTTGGTGCCCAAGCAGGGCATCAGCTAACACCGTGAGAAGCTCCATAGAAAAAGCCAGAACACAAGAAGACATGACTGTATTCCCACACACACTCCATAAAAGGGCAAGAATCCTATATGAGAAATGTAGCCCACATTAAATCTAGCCTAAAACAATCCCTCGATTTCATTTTTCACTGTTAAGCATGAAGGGTGCTCCCCTCTCCCTGTCAGCTGTTGCAACCTTAACCAGCGAAATGTCCCAGGAAACCAGTGCAAGACCACTAGTGCTTTTTTTATTATTTATTTTAGAGAGCAGCTGGAAGCAATATGCCCCAAGAGCAATGTGCTACCCAGCTCTCTCCAAACTGCCAGCCACACAGTTCAAAAAATCACTGCACTAGACTTGAGCATAGCAGGATCTGAAACTAAAACAATTCAGTTTCACCCCTGACTTACTTTGGCAAACAAAGGGAAAAAAAAAAGAAAGAATGAAACTAGAAAGATCCTTGCCCTCATCTCACATGAGAAAAAAACCTGCATCTCCTCACCCCACCAAATAGCCCTCCCAGTGCACAAGCAGACTGTGAGGGAATGCTATCATGAACTTCACCAATTACATCCTGACCCTTCCTGTTGCAACGTCTGCCTGATGTTCTCAAGGACACGCGAAGAGTGGGAAGGACGAGAAGTCCTGATAAGAGGAATTTAGACAGCACAGTGGTCCTTGAGCTGGGAGATGTGGAATGGGAAAGCGATGGGTGAAGAGGGGGAGGAATTCCACACAGGAAGAAGTCCCTGCTGTGAGCAGCAAGTTTTGTACTTACTCATGCTAGAAGCAGGCAAAAGGCTCTGCCAGGACAAGTAGAAGAGACCCAGCAGTGCCAGGGAGGGGAAAATAAGACAAAGAGCACTACAGCACTCATTTTCAAATAGATAGACAACACAGGAAATATATCCTGGACTGGATACTCACAGGTTGCAGAGGAAGAGGGAAGGGGAAAAGGATATGAATGTTTTTGTTGCCATCAGAACAACATAAAAATCCCCATCCAACCAGCAACCTGCACACACACAGAAGGTGTCAGCACACCCACCTCAGACAGGATTTCATAGTTATACTAAGAAATTATTGCACAACTTAAAACTGCAAATGCTATGGCACACTTGACTCTCTTGACTGTCATGCATTGTAATAGTTTGATAGTATACCACTATATTTGAAGTACTTTAAGCTGAAAACCATCCACTTAGTTCAAATTAATTTGTCACTAAAACAGTTATCTAATTGCAGAGGTTTAGTTTTATTGGGCTCAGTGCATAAACTACATTTATGTGAATAATGATTATGGACTAAGACACAGGCCATCTCTACCTGCACTTCATACTGGTACTTCCTATTTTTTATGCTAAGAATTGTACTTGAAATAATAATGTTGATGCAGTGGAAGATTTGCATGAGCCTGCAGCAAATTTAAGGATTCATTTTGCTACCTGAGCATGAGCCATACAGTTAAATAAGCTGAAACTCCATTACTGTCATTGACTGTACTCCAGGTATACTTTATCCTTACATGCACTGTAAAGTGCTCTATTAAAGTGCTGTGCTAATTTAAGAACTGAATTACCAGAACCTCAGTGCATGTGCTTTAAATATGTTTGTAAGTAACTGAGTTATTCTCAACTCATATATAGTCTATATATCAATCAATATTTTAAATATAATTTTTCATTATTTTTCAAACAAACAATACAAGTTCCCTACGCGAAAGTTACAAGTTCCAGTAGTATACTACAAGTAAAGCTTTCTACTTCACATCCATTCAAATGAAAATCTTAAAAAAAGATTCAAAATGCTTGAGTTGAAGCTCTAATAAAGAAGAAAGTACAATGTTTAAATTTCGACCCAAACCTATTTCAACATTGATGACGCTTGCAGACGTGGTTCTACCCAGGCCTGACCCATTTTTACCAAGCTACTTGCTGTGAAAAAGTCCTGTCTATTAACACTGTATGTTTACATCAGTGCCTAAAAACACAACCCTAACATAAGCTCTGCAAAGATGGCATTTAGATGCAGCCTCAAGAAGTCAGACCAAATGAACAGATTTTCCAAAGTCTTTGGATCAAATCCTGCAACACACACATGTCCCACTCCCACGATCAGGCTCTCCAAAACACATTTCACCATCACAGGTATTACCCTAACAGCTGGCATCTCTGTGGCAACAACTGCTGGGAGAGCACGAAGAGTAGCATTAGCTTGTAGGTATGCTTGGAAGTGATGCAGCCCAGCAGGACCCAGCTGGCCACCAGCCTCCAGCCCAGTGACTCCTGCCGAATTCCTGCTGCCCCAACAAAGCCTGAGCAACACTCCGAGCCCTGAACAAGCCACAAGATAAGAAAAGGGGGAGAAAACTCACAGGCTGCTGTACACTAGTCACACTAAGCTCCAATACCAGTAGTAAGCTAAAAAAGAAAAAAAAAACAATAGGGAAAGCAATGTATGTGGAGATTTTCGTTTCCAAGAAGCAGAGAGCCCGTCCGCAGGGCTGAGCCCTTGCCAGTACATTCCGTTTCCCTTTCTGCCACACTTGGTTTCTGCACTGCATCATTTCCTGTATTACTTCTGCACAAAGTGGTCTTATCAGTTGGAAGTGCAAAATAAAGATTAAACCACGAGTCAGCAGATGACACAGTCTGCATCCTTCTTCCCCAAATACACATGACCTTCTGGGAAAGCAGGAGTTAGTATTTCCAATAGCTGAGTGACCACCAGCCCTTGAAGGGTATATTTATTCACAAGGTAGGGACAAAACAGAAACTTAAGCCAAATGACAGGACTGCTCTCCAAAAGGCAGCCTGGAATCAGTTTAGAGGAAATTAAGTTGTTACCCACTTATCAGCCACACTTTACACATCAAAACCCATGCACATTTTATTACGTGTTCTGTCTGCTGATGGATGAGTTGGAATCAACAAATTTCTTTTAAATCCCAATGTTGCTTTATTTGTCTTCCTTCACTGCTGTGCAGTGTTTAAAGATTTGTGTAATCTTTGGACTAACATACAAACCTGCACAAAGCTTGTGAGAAGTCTATAAAAATAAATGAGCATTATATATATATATATATATGTTTAGCCAGCTTTGTATTTAAACAAACCCATTTAGGTAAAATGCTTAAGACTGAAGTTCTATTTTTCTAGCCCTCAAAACTCTGTCAGCAACATTTAAACAGACAGTAAAATATTCAATGAGACTGTTTTCGAATTCCCACAGGAGATCCCATAGGAAACTGTCCCACTTTGCATAAATGACTGTTTTTAGTGGGTGGAGAAAAGGTTAGGACAATTAGATGATCCTCTCCCAGAGGGGTGGAGGGGGAGCAAAACAACTTCTAGCCCAAGTTTCAGGCAAACAAGTGGCTCTAACTCTTCTACTATTTTCATTATTTGTATTACAGGCTCAGTGATGCAGGCAAAAAGGATCCTATTAAATATTTTTAATATATGCTTAATACAGTTGGACATAAAAAGGGGCAGGAACCACAGTGAAGAGAATCTACATAATTGTTAATAGAGAAAACTGTCTAGTCTGTGACTACATTTTAAAAATTCAATTTATCTTATTTTAGTCAACATACCTCCTCCCAGTGTCCATTATTTAGTAACAACATAAAGAAATAAAAAGCAGAGAGATTTTAATTTTCTTCTTTAAAAATATTTAGTAATTTACCTGCTCTGAAAGACACATATTTTCAGCAACTCAGGTATTCAGTATAATATTTAGACCTTTACAAAAAGCATGCAGTCTAAGCAGTTGTAATGCTAGAATGTGTAACAACATATTGTGCATTAACTTCCTCTAGCTCCCTATGCTTGGAGCAAGCAGCAAAAAGTTTCAATTTCTTTCTTCAAGTAATGCAACCTGTAAAACAAGAATTCCAAAGTCTTCTGCAGAATTACCCTGTTTTTAATCAACAAGTTCTTTCTTTGCACCTCCTTATGGCAGAAGATCAGATCTTGCTCAGCTTGGAAAAATGCACTGAAACCTGGTAGAAACCTCAGTGGCATTACAATACGCATGCAAAAAGAAAATAAGTATCATTTCAGAGTGCTGTAGAACTCATTAGAGAGTTTATATAGAACCTGAATTGGCTTTCCTCATAGTTCTGAAAAGCACACGGAGAAAAAAAAAAAATAACTCTTTTATATGCCTTCTTGACATGGTAGAAAAAATTCTGGAAAAAAAAATGCAATTCTGTGTTAATTTCTGATATATAACATATTATTTGAGGAAAGAGGAGCACACTGGGTCTTGAAAATACTTCATTATTACCTAACAGAGTAGGCAGCTTTTATCCTGACACCGCATTAGACTCCCTTACTCAGGCCCAGAAGGAGCAGGGAGGATACCTCCCACCTGTTCCACGAAGTAACCTGTGCTTGGATCCCGAGACAGCCCAAACACACTCAGTCTGTCCAGCCTCCTCTTGGGCCATCCCTTATGCTATTTGGCTGAGAGATTGCCCTTCCAAGAAAACCTCCCATATATCACTGTACAGCCCACAGAGAAAATCATGTCAGATACGACACACACCCTTTAATTCAGGGGGCGGTGGGAGGGCAAGAGTGTCACACAAAGAACAGGGACTGCAGGGGCTGCAACAGCAGCCCCAACAGTTTCTTGTAAGAAATAATCTGTTCTCAACGGGGCTGTGACATTTGCTTTTAGAAGAAGGACTTCAACAAGTTCTGACTTATTGGGTAAGTCAAATCAA
The DNA here is from genome assembly GCA_035583135.1 of Lophotriccus pileatus. NCBI lineage: Eukaryota > Metazoa > Chordata > Aves > Passeriformes > Tyrannidae > Lophotriccus > Lophotriccus pileatus. The sequence goes on from JAWWES010000133.1 coordinate 15,153,384, forward strand.
ATCCATGAGTGTGAAACAAAAAGCAGATGCACCTCTCACTCAAAATGAAACCGCAAGGGCAATGTAGGGTTTACCAATGGAGGCGAGGCGGGCAACAGTGACACAAAAAACGAAACCCCTACTGCTCTGTTGGTCCAGAGCGTGAAGGAATAACCTCATACCATCAATATCTGCCAGCTTCTTCCCAATGCTCACCACAGTTCAAACCAAGAACACAGTGTTCAGCCAGACTCGACAATGAACCGCAGCGTTTCTTCTGCTCGCCTCCCCACTCAGCTCCTGGCAGACCAGGCCCTGATCCCTGCCCTTGAAGTCTCAATTATCACCATTATAAAACAATTGCAAATTCTTGCAGGTTTTCTGGACTTGAAGTAGGAGATCTGAAAGACTTACAGTAACTTCAGTGTTGCTTCTCCAGAAAAGAATACCCATTTTCCACACACATTAGAAACCAAATCCTGTGTTACAACACAACTAAAATGGCATAAAAGCTTTCTAAGGAAATATGTAACTGTGAGAAAAGAACACAGCAAAGGTGCTTTCCCAGTTTTGACACACACGCATCAACAATTAAATTTGCCCTTTTCCTGATTAAGAACATTTCTTCCAAATGCCTTTGCAACTGTTTTGACATCTGGAAAACCATATTCCAAAGAATAAATTTGAACACCACACCTTGCATGAGGTGTAGTTTTTATCTACACCTTCATTAAAATACAGCTCCACCTTGTTTACAAGAAACACCAACACCAACAGCCTCTTAAGTGATCACCAGATCCTCAAATCCTGCCTTTTTCACCAGGGATGAAAAATGGTAAGTTTCTAGCTTGGCACTGATGAATTTCACTCATTCCTGCATTCAGCTGCACCTTAGATTCCACAAAATCACAAACCACCAGCTCTTCCTTTAACGCCTGCTGGTCTCCTCACCATCCTCATTTGACTTGCCAAGACTACACAAAAAAACCCCTAAAACCAAGTTGGCCAAAATACTGGAAGCCGGATAAGCCTGGTGCACATCAGAGTTAGTACAAGTAGGATAGATCAAAACATACACCCAGGTGTGCACAAATCCCTTCTGGTGTCAGAAAGCAGTTGGACTGAATCGGATGCACTTCCAATGATTATCTCTAAAACCGCAATTTAGTGTTTTAACTGAAGTCAGGAAGGAAATGTAACTTGATGATTCAGTCAAAACTCTGGCACAGATGGGATAGCAAAACTATGAACTTCACTAAAATAACCTATAAGATTAATACAACGCTGTGAACCTCAAAACTTACTACAATAGTTTTCATTATGTGTTTTTTTTCCCCTAAACGCTATGAAGAGATTCTTAATTTTTCCCTCTCTCCAAGCTAAAGGTCTCTTAAAGAAATCCTCACATTATGACAAAACATTCAAAAGAAAAACATATCCAAACAAACAGCTGTCAAGAGACAGAATGAATTACCAGCCATCACAGTGAGTATTTTGTTGTGCATCTTTGGGGCAGGTTTATCAATTTTACTTGTGCTGTGGAGTATTTAAACTCCACACGTTGTCCCACCAGGAACCAGAAGCACTCAGGAGTACAGGAGCAGCCAAGGAGCTCAGTCACCATCATTAGATGACACAGACCAAGTCCTGAAAAATGCAGAAGAACCTATAAGACCAGTCCGGAGCACTGGCTGTAGCTTTGTGAACATGGGATATCCACACAGATGACAGGACTAGTCCACCTATTAAAGTTAAGTTGGAAGTCCTTTTAAAAAGGTCAAAAAGCTGGGGAAACCAGATTTTTTTTCCCCTCCTTTTATCATAAAACTCCTATGTAACTCCCTTTTTCCACAAAGACCATTCCCTTTCCTGACTTTTTGAACTGTCTTTAGAAAACAGGTGTTGTTTACAACAATAACAAACACACATCTGTGTGGGTGTGTTAATACACACAAAGGCAGGATAACTGAAACCTCTTCCTATATTTAGATCTGTCTGGTCAGCTCTAATTGCATAATTTAATCAAAACCCTCTCCAACGGAAACACATCCATATTCATCACAGGCATCAAAGGAAACATCTTTACAAACTATATCCTTTTACAAACCAACACATGGTCCCACGCCACTTGTCCAATTGTTGAATTCCTCCTTTGGGAAGGGCACGGAATTTTATTTCTTTTTATCAGCTGAAAAAAGCATTTCCCTCTAATTCATCAGCACAGGGCGGGAGGAACTTCCTTCACAGGTGAGATGGGGAAAATTTACTGACATTGTCACTTTCAGGGATTTTTTTAAAACACACATCTGCGGCATAAAGGAAAGCCATTAAAACAAAAATAAGAAAAATGCCCATCAGGCATCAAAATTTCTGAGTAAAAGCTTGTAAAATGCAAGATGCGTTTTGCCTTCAGAGAATGGCACAGTATAGCACAGACTGCATGAATTTAGAAAGGGGTTTGTCAGCCCCAGCCAGAACAGTGCTACAACATGGTATTTTTTGAGGGAACCCCATTAAATGCACTCCAGTTACACTAAGCTAAAGCAAGTCACTGCACCTCCAAATGATTCATTTTACCAATACAGTTACATCAGCTGCATTAAAGCACTTCTAAAGACTGTGACCCTGACCTCATTTATCAGAGATTAAGCAAAGATGTTAAATTACAGCTCAAGATCCCCAGCTTTAAAACAGAATCTTTCACAAAAGCAAGAAATGACAAAAAGTGAGAAGAAAAATTACTTATTCATTAATAAAAGAATTACTGGGACGAGCCCCAGCAAAGCAGAACAAACTGATGAAAATTAAACCAAAAAAAGAATGTCATTAAATTAAGTAAATCTTTTCACAGATTAGTCCCCCATCCACTATTTATACACCTGAAATAAGAATACCTCCTCAGTTTGCCAGTACTAAAGACATTTCAATGCATTTTATGAGATTCGTGCTTTTCTTTTTTTTTAAAGGATTCCTCTATCTTTCCTGGTCTTTGCCTTCTTTGCAAAAAACTAAGGAGCTATTTTTTTGCCTTTACACGACCTTTAAAACACTGAATCTTCTTCACATCTTTAAAATGTCCTTTAAAGTGTCCTGCAATTCACAACTACCATTCTGGACAGAGAAAGTGTTTAAAGATCACACAGCTTTCCAAGCCAAGTTTATACAACTCAGAAACAAACAGCAATATTTGCCAGATTTCCACTGTCCAATGAAACAATATTTAGTTACAGCATGCCACGAGTGTCCTTCTGAAAACCGGGACTGGACTTCAGATGACACAAACCCCACTGTGCTCCCGGTCCTCAGGACACTGAGCAGCAGCTGCAGGACCACATCACAGCAGATACTTCCTGGCAGTATCTTGGTACTCATCAAGCCACCCTTTACAAATGGAAGGAGACAACATCACAGATGCCCCTTCAGCTGACACGCAAGACATTTAAACTCATTAAAGATTGCAATTTATAGGCAAATAGAAATTTATAGGGATCCTCCTGAGATTAGGTCAAGGAAACTTTGGGTTCATGTTTAAAATACAGCAGCAAACACAGATGAGAGGTTGATCAAGGCCTCTACCAGCATGTGAGGTACAAATCTGAGCTTGCCTACACTATGAACTTGAACGGCCTTCAACTACACCCCAATATAATCCCAGGACAGGGTACAATTTCACCAATATTAAAACCTATACTTACAGAGAATAAAGCTATTGACACACAATTATGAAGGCATGGTCTCACTTTTACGAGTGTTTTCATCCAATTACTCTATAGGCCCAAAGGAACAACTCTTGGTTCAACTGAAGACCAGGCATTAAGAATCACTAGCTTTCCTCCGGACCAGCCGGCACACTTGGAAGAAAACAAGTATCACACATTATTGTGTGATTTGCTGTCAGTGCAATTCTTTGCTGCCATACCTAAGCCTGTAAAACGTTGCTGGCAGAAGGAGCATTGTCATGGAGAGCGCTGGGCTGCTGCTCAGCAGACAGAGCTCCTCCTGTTCCCTTCGGGCACACCATTTCCTCACACCAAGACTCAGCACCTCCTGCTAAAAAGTACACAACAAAACTCTTGAAAGCTACTGATTGAGAGGCAAGTATTAGACAAAGAAAGCCAGAGAGGTGGCCACCAGCACGAAATGTTTGCTGGCAGGATGGCACCAAGACATTTCTGTAACAGCATCTGCCGTTACCTCAAGCAACACCACCACACCACTGAGTCACTCAGCCCTGAGCAAGATCCCATGGCCACTGCAATGAGGGGACAGAGGAAAAGGCACAGCCACTGAGACTGGGTCATGTGCCAGTGCTACTGCTCTCACCACAACCAAGGAAACGTGTCTCCTAACCACTGCCCACAGGGAATGCGCCAAGCACAGGCCCAGAAGTCACAGACACACTTTTCCCCTTCTGAAAGGGCAAAAGAAGGGTGCACACATGCGTGAGGAGCCAGAGAGGTCCAAAAAACTGTGGGATGAGGCAAAAGCAGCTGTCACAGCCCTGTGCCAGAACATCTGCAGAATCTCATGTCAAACTGTTTTCTCATATTCCAGAGATCAAGGCTTTGGAGCGTTTTGTACAAAGGCTTCAACCCACAGATAGGAACTGATAGTTAATACAGCAGTTGGGAACAGCATAGCTTGAAAGGAAGTGGGAGATATCCTCCTACATTGCTTACTGGGAATACGGAAGTTTTACAACACAAGAAAAGGGCTGTAATCTATCTGTCTGATCCCCTGGTTATCTCCAAGCTTTTTATGATTTTTTTGGAAGAGGAATCAAGCCACATAAAGAATTACTCAGTACCCTTTCCTTATCTACAATTTTTTTTTTTATTAACGAAGCCTGTGTGATTCTGCATGTGGAAATAAGGCAACTTATTACTCACTGCACCCTAATTTTCCAAGAGCAGTTTGAAGTTTCAAAATTCACGTTCTGCAAAGTAGCAGCATTGCAACCTTGCAGCTGAGACACCAAAATACAGCGTTTCCCAAAGAAACCATGCTCTGCAAGGTCATCAGCAGGATAGCTAAAACAGCTATAATGCTTCCCAAATTTTCCACTGCTGCCTGCTACTGAACAGTCATAGCTGCCCTACTACAGAGGATGAACGGAAGGACTCCAAGCTCCAAAGTCACAGAGTGAGACTGGAAGGCTGAACTTCCAGGACTTGCAGCTTTCCAGGACTACTTATTTTTAGGCTAAAAGCTAGTGTACAGAAAGAACACACCAAGATTTCAGGCTCTTTGTCTTTAAGTTCTTAAAGTAGATGCCTTGAATTCTGGGGATCATACCAGTACTCCTCAGCTGCCGAGATAACAAGCCTTTAGGCTCAAACAACCTTGACTGCTGGCTGGTCTGGAAGACTGAGAGCCCTTGTGTCCCAGTTCAGGGGAAGCAAGAAGATAGGCAAAGGTGTAATGGAAAAAAAATCAGAAAAATGAGATTTCAGCCAAAGCAGCCTGCCACCAGAACTCCAAGTTCTCAGCCACTCCCGGTTCACAAACCACAGGAGATGCATCGGGTCTGACCATGAACGAGAGTCATAGCTGATAAACTTAGTGGGGACAAGGGCAAAGGGAACAGTCATTCAGTAAACTGTACTGAATGGCCTCGGAGTATTTATGCCAGTCATGGTGGGGTTTTCTGAACAGAACAAAAAATTTCAAAGAAGCCTATAGCCAAGCCAGAGGAAAAAAAAAATTTAAAAAATTGCAGTTGGCCTCCCAGATTCTGGATAGTTCCTCAGCAGAGAGGAAGGCTACAAGGGAATTCAGCGAGTATCTCGCTCCAGCACTACCACTAGGGAAATACCTAAAGGTTGTATTTTAAATCTGTAGATAGCCTAATTCCTTGCAGTTGAGAAATATATTACAAAGATGCAAGAAACAAGAAAGAGTAAAGGTTTTTAAACACGTTTGCCATATGCTGTCAAAACAAATGCTTTCTAAGTTTCTTTGCAGAAAAGTGGATTGAAAGCCAAAAATTTGAAAGTGATTTATGCACTGGTGCAGAACCCAGGAAAGCTGTAAGCAGTGCATTGGCTCGTGGCATATGTCAGCTTCAGGTGCCCTAACTGTCTTCACTGGCAGTGATTTCTGGTAACACCAGTCTGTTTTTACAGAACAGTTTTTAATGGATTTAATATTTACCTTTTTGCTGGTTTCTTGATAGTGCTGCTAACAATGCCTGGTCTGCCAGTTGTTTCAAGTTATTTCATCCTCTAAAGTGGGAAATAAACTTTCTATTACTAAGAAGTTAAACTTGGAGGACATTCTTTTTCTCATGAGGAAGAACATTTGTCCTGTCTCACACAGGATGTGCACTAGATGTGCCCTACTCATACAGTAGCATTAAACTAGAAAAACATTTTTAACACAGCTTGCAGCTTATACCAGCAAAACAGCACTTGACCAGAAAAGCTTGTGTAAGTGTTGCTGCCCATCCATCCTCCTTCACCCACCATAAAATACACTGTATCATTAATCACTGTCGTTTTGCTGCCAATATAACTACACTGGGGCTTTGTGACTGACGTAACTCTTGGCAGCCTAACCTCACCATGCTAATCACCAACGTAAGCATCTGGGAAAAAACCCTGTAAATTAGACCTTTCCTTGGCAAGCATATTAAGGAAGTCTTCATCTGGGAGTCCTACAGCACTCCTTTGTAACTGGCTACCTTGGGCCAGCAAGGTCACAAGCCCACAAGCAGATGAGCAGCCTCAAGAGCTCACTCCCACCCAAAGAGAAAAGGTTTCCCTTTATTCCCATGTGCCAGCCTAAGTAGTCCAACATAATTTCCCCTCTACTTGTCAGTCAATTCCCCTTCCTAACCTGGCAAAAACAACATCAACCAAAAAATTTGTTTAGGGGATTAGGTCAGAGCAGGATAAGCACTGAAGTCACCCAGTCAGCAAACACAAAGAAATCATGGCTGCGGTTGAGAGAAACACAACTGCTAAGAGTTGTCTCTATCTTGTGGAGCTGCCACCCCTGAATTTTAGACGATATCCAGATCAAAGATTAGTTCACATTCAGACACGAGTATTTCAGCTGATCTGCAAAACCTGGTCTCATTCCCGAAGCAAGGAGCTCTGCCCTGGCCAGTTCTGATAACCAGACACTCCAGCAGGCACTTCAAACCCCCCACCTCTGCTGCCACTGCCTTCTACTCTAGTAACTAGACAGCAAACTTTGGAAAAAAGAAGAGTGATTTCATATCCATCTATTCAAAAATACCACACAGTGCAGAGTTTTAAGCTGAGAGCATTTTTAAAACATTTCCCAGATGAAATACAATACAACACATTACAGAAACTGCAATTATGTTATCTTAAGGTTTTAAGCTAATAAAGGCAAAGACTTTTTCTTTGGCCACTACAACCAAGTGAAAGCACTTAACACTGACACTAGGTAGCATGGATAATAAAGGGCCTGTTATTAAATATGCCAGACTGTAAAGCCAGCAGTGGGCAAAAATGCAAAATGGGAAACTGTAATAGTCGAGATGGCAACCTTTCGGAGCCATTCAGCCAGGTCAAAATTCACATTCAAATCACTATAGTTCTCACTGCATTCACCACGTAGTTAGCAGAACAATTAGCAGGACAAAGACACAACCATTGCCTTTTCTCTCTCTCTCTCTCCTCGGAGATAAAAACGCAGAAGTGTCTGACAAGAGGAAAGATTGTGTGAAAGAAGATGAAATTCTGATTCTGAACGTTAGAGATTCATGATAAGACCTTATTAGAGCCACTCAGGTTGGGTCTGTGTCTCCCTCACCTCCCTTTTCCATCCCCATGCAGGGAAGCACATGCTTTAGATGTGGTTGAGATTCCTGAAAGACCACACATTGGAAATTAAACCAGTGTAATCACATGACACATAAAACAATCCCCGAAGCCATTGTGTGGTCAGGCCTGTGAGGTTTAGATAAATTTCAAACCTACTTTCTTCGCTTTTGTGACAAAACAACAGCACAGTTGTCATATAACTGGAAAAATGGGAGTCACCTGGATATGGTCCTGGGCAACCTACGTGACCATGACTGAGCAGGAGGCTGGACCACATGACCTGCAGAGGTCCCTTCCAATCTCAACCATACCGTGATTCTGCGAAGTTCTCTAAACAACCGCCTGCCAATCATTTGGAAACAAGAATTTGGTTCACATCAAAAAAGCAACTGGTTCAAGAAAACTGAGTAGAATTCTGCTTGCCTCAGCACAACTACAAAATCACATCAAGTGCTACCAGGGGGAGGGACTGAGCTCTGTTTGCTGTGTATAGGCAGAGGCATAAGAAAACTTGCTTTTTCCCTGATTTTGACCACTTTAAAGAATCCAGAAGCCTTCTGAGTTGCATCACTCTTCCTTCCTTCATGCCTGCACCCTTGAAATTTGGCTTCAAGTACAGCTCCATTACACTAAAATGCAAGTCCTCATCACTGTCACCTTGCTTCACAAACAGCCCTGGTAAGAAGCCACTTTTTCACCCCCTTTTTCACTGCTTGGGAGCTACTGAAAGATTCTCATCTACAGAGGTTCCCATACCATGCTCATCACTATAGCACCAGATACCTTCAGCAACCATGACTAACCCCCGCCATGTTCACGTACTGTTTGTCTCCCAGCCTATCTGCAAAGGCCAGATGGATTATTTTATTGTACAGGGAGTAAGGTCAACAGAAAAAAAAAATAATCAGACAAAGTGTAATTGTACTAACCTCAATAAAGCCCTTCCTTGGTTAAAATAAAACCAAACCTGCCTTCCTGGAAGTATATTTCAGCCAAGAAACCATAACAGTGGTAAAAATATGTCCAATTTCACAATAAAGCATTTAGATATCAAGAGAAAGACCCTTCATCCAATAGGACTGTGTTTTATTGATGAGCCATCAGTAACTTTTCAGGACCTGTGAGCATACTCTACACTCGTAAGCAGGTGCTAGGGGCCTAACTTGGAAGTAACGTCCTTGATTCAGGTAAGACAGCTCAGAAAGCCTTGACAAAATAACCAACTGGCCAACAGTGAGCAAGGGTGTTCTGCCAACCTTTTTGTCCCACCAAAACTTTGGCAGAGTCTGTTTTGCAACATCTTGGGAGGGCTAGAAAGAAAAGGGCAAGGAGTTAAAAAACAACAAAGAACAAAAAATCCCAACCCGTACATTTTTTGCTATTCCTCAGCTTTATAGATTACAGGGACACCACAGAGAATTAAATCATCAACCAAAAGAACAGGAGATGTCAGTTCCACACCACTTTCCACCCTTTCTCTTATACACACTACCACGTTTGTCTTGAGAACACTTTTGAGAGCCCTCTCTCCCCTGCACTAGAAAATACAGCGAGTTACAAGCCACATATTTTGTCCCTCAACATTTCAGTTGAATGGAGGTCCTTACTAGTAAAATACATGTAAGACAACAAGGGCACTTGATTAAGTTCTCCCACATCAACATTCAAATGCAACCTAACAGATACAAAGGTGAAATATATTGGCAGGATAAAGTCAAATATGCAGCTCATTAACAGCATCTGACTGAACAGATGTTTCCTCCTCCTATCATCCTTAGGAACATATTTCAGTGGAAGCCACAATTTGTTGCAACATGATTCTCCCGTTACATACTTCATCTTTAACCAAAACTGATTTTATGCTTTTAAGCATTTAAACAGCATTTATGTATTTATATATAAACAGTTATTACATACACAGACGCTGACAAATTTACAGGCTCTTCTTAACTATATATAGATTCTCCTTTGTCTGATCCAAATAATTTAACTTTCAGCAGTGAATATTACTTTACGTATTCACATGTGCACATATAGCATACCTATCCACTCTGAATAATCCTACATACCTAAGATATCTTTAAGAATCTCATACCCTGTTTTCAACAGACAGAATGCTGCTATTATTTTCAATGCCTTAAAATGCTTGAAATTAGAAATCTGAACTTATTTACAAGAAAAATATCCTCAGTAAACCAATCTTTCATGTAAACACAGAAAAATGAGATAACAATTAGCAAGTATGGAACAAAGTGGAGAAGAAAAGCAAAAATATCATCAACTGTGGTCACTACGTGCCCCAAGCAATCTGAACTTTTAAGATTCTCTGAACTCATGGAAAACTTTTCAACCTGCTACAGAAGTGTCAAGTATTAGCTCCGTGTGCACACGTGCTTTTTTTGCTTTAATTTACTTACACATTAAACACGTACATCAGTCTTGCAACCTCTGGAGAAGAAACTCTGTAATGCTGTAAATCTTGAAATCCACGTTCTACTTATGGATAAAATCTGTATTGGGAAGATATTTTTTCAGCTTCCCCTCAAACAATAGTTCCAAGTACCGAAAGAAGGTCCATCAGTCAGATCTGGAGGGTAGACGTGATTATGACACCCATGCTGGGGACAGACACAAGGAAACAGTGAAAACTCTCATGATTCTGACTATAATAATTTCAGCATTGTACAGATTTTTAATGGATATCTTATTTCCATGTTCCCCAATATTGGATTGATAGTCCATAGATCATTTTGATGTGGATTGGCATTTTAATGATTTTAATAACAAAAACTTGCAAGTTATATACTTCTGAATACCATTAAGTGCTATAATTCAGGCTGTCTATACCAACTTACTCAGACAGTCTCATCTGCTGCCATGTTGGGAAGAGTGTTCCCTTTTTAAGTACAAAAATATGAAATAATGCTTCAGAAATCACTGGTGAACCACATTAATGATTTGCTTGCATGCCCAGTCATCATAATAGTTGGTTTTGGATGATACTGCTTTGAACAGTGCCTAAATATAATGACTTATATAAAGGCATGTTTAAAAATAATTTGTTTTCCTCCTCGTACTCTAGCCTTCGCCTGTGCATGCAAGGGAAAGGGTGGGGGAAGAACTAAATGAAAAAGGCTAGTGACATCTGTTCTAGTATCACTCTCCCAAGTGGATAACCTATATGGAAACAAAAGTGACATACAGTCCAGAATCATTACAGAGCTACAGCAGAATGACTGAATTGTGCAAGTGTCCAGAACAGCTCTACTGGTCAGGTTCCCTGCACTGGTAAGTCTAGAGGAGGGGGGGGAAAAAAGCTTCAACTCTTGATCGAAACCCGGCTTCTACAGAGTCTCCCAAGAGAGCAGTCACCAGGAGCGTACAACTGAGCAAAACAATCCCTACTTGCAGAAAACCCTTTGTCATCCAATGCCAGCTCAGCCCAGCTGCTGTGCCACACACAGGACAGCTGTCAGGGCTGGCACTGTGGTCACACAGCCCCACAACCCTTCCACCAGAGCAGTCCTAGTGCTGCAGTACCCGATCCACATCCTCCTTCCTTCTCCAAAATGAAAGAAATAATGAAAATAGACCCATCTCCACAGCTCAGGTGAGCTCAGCACTACCTGCATCGAATACTTGACCTCACAGGGGCTAATTAGGAGTAGTGTGTTCGACCTTTGCTCCTATTGAACTAGGAGGAACTTCCAGTACCAACACATGCAGGCATCAAACGGATGCAGGGAGAGATCCTGTATGATCAGGGTTCATTCTAGAGAACATTTGTATTCCTTGAAATTAGCCTATTTTATTAAATGTTTGCCTTCTCTATCCCTTTAAAAAGCAAAGGTGTCCCCCACTCAAATACACAGGGAACCAAAAAGCTTCTGTAATGCAAATGAACATTTGTCTGAGGAGCAGGATAGGGATCTTTGTGGCAGCCATTAGCCAGCCAAAAGCATCCTCCTCCTCACCCCCAAGTCCACCCTCTGCAAAGCCCTTCACAAAAGACACAATCTAACACTATCTCTCCTTATTTTGAATATTTAAAAATAGTAAAATTTTAACAGAAACAGTTACACGCCAGCCTGCAGAGATACAACTCTATAAATGAAAAGGCATCAATTTAAAAACTTCTTTCCCATCCCAAGCAAAAACCTGCCTTCTGATAGAAAAATTCTCTATGCTGTTCTACAGTTATACCATCATGGCTTGATCATAACAGCTCAAGAATTGCAAGATACCTGTGTAGATGAGCCTTTAGGTCACCAGCATTTCAAGCCTCACTTGTCAACTCAGGGTTTATGTTTTAAACGCAAATTTTCCATTCAGTTAATTTCAAAAATAAATTTCTAGGAACTGAGTATCATCTTTTAAATTATTAAGACTGGTATGCATTCAATCTTTTGCTATACACAGAAGAAAGGCCAGTGGAAGAATACCAGTCTGCTGTTACTACTGGGATAGACCCTTCCCCACTCCGAAAGCACAGCTGGGTGAGTTTGTCATGAAAATCTAAACCAGAAATAATAAAAAACAAACAAACAAACACAAACAAACAAAAACCCAAAACCAAAACACAAAAACAAACAAACAAACAACCACACCAACAAACCTACAGATCGGCATCATCATGTCATTAACCATAAAGCAATTTGTGCAATCTGACTTTCATTTTCACAATTTTATGGCTCTCTCTTCAACAAAGTGGTTTCTTCATCTGCACTGACAGAGCAGAAGACAGCTCCATATCCACATCTTGTAAGACACTGCACTCAAAAGCGAGCTTTAATTCTCTTATCTGCCACTCAGAAAGCACCTCAGCTGTTGATATACAACTGAATCTGGAGACTAATGGATCTCTTACCACTAATGACCATCTGTTTTCTCTGCTTCTCTTGTATGCCCCGATTTATTTATTTATTTGTTTGTTTTAACTTATGTTTGTGACTAAAAATAAGGTATGTTTCTTTCTTGGCTGGGGGAGAAGCTCTGGAGATTGAGTGCAGAGTTCACACCAAATCAGGCATAAGGAGTTGGTTTAACCACTAACAAATGCAAAACTCTCAAATCCCCAAGATTTGAGAGCACACTGACTAGCAGAAAGGAAGGGGAAAAAGCACTTTTTTCAGAATTTTCCCCAAAAAGCGTCACAGTGATTTTACCAGTGGAAACAGCAAGACCTAAGATCCTTAGTATTTAATAAACATTTTACTACCTGTGGCATGTTACTTTCTAAGGCCCTTAGAGAGAAACACAAATCTGAAGGCACAGTTGCCTTCACTAAAGAAAAGCAGAGTGAGCTATGCCAAGCCATATTCAAAATTACAGTGTCTGTTCTAAAATAAGTTTGGTCATATAGTTCAAGATATGACTAAAATGCTCTGTCTTATACAAGAACTCAAATCTGCAGGAACATTTATTTCAACAGTAAATTACAAACTTCAGTAGGATAAAAATAACAGGGGAAAAAAAAAGCCCAAACAATTGGCTTGTTTGGCTGTTTGTTCCACTGGTATCTGATGGCACAGTCTGCAGGTAAAGTCTAGCTGATTCTGAGGCTTGAGAAAGGATATAAAATTCAGAGATTCACTCACAACCACTTCCCCATGCACACACATCTCGAAGCTGCACATGCCTTCATCTATTTCAGTTCCTAATGACTGCAAGGAAGAGGTTAAGAGTCAACCTAAATTGGTTCAGCATTTTCTCTTCACAGGGCCACAAGCTTTAATTTCAACTACTCTTTGCATAACTTAAATAAAAAACGTGATGCTCTCTTTATTTGATTCTTAAACAACCCGTATCTGAAACACAAAGGGACATGTCACAGACACTTGCTTCACTGCCCTCATAATATGGTTTAATTATGATGACCGAACTAACAGGCTCACATCATAGACTTTTACAGGTTGACCCTGTGTCATCCTGATGTATCATTTTGCACCAGTTCAGTGCTGTAAATCAATTTAAGATCTCCAGCAGGTTGAAAAGGCTGGTAATGATGCTTTCTCTGCAATCTCTGGGGATTCCACATTATACACAACTTACATTATTTATAAAGCTGAGATGATGCTTCCATTAGGCCTGTAAGACTACTCAAATGAGCTTTTATTTTACACATATAACTTGGGCTTCAGCACTAGCTATATGTAATATCCAGTGCATTCATGCTTCAATTAAAAAAAATAAACTAAAAGTCATAACCTCTTCATTTTTTAAAATCTTTACACCAAGCAAAGAAACTCATAGTTTAACCTGATTAATTTCCCAGTACTCAGAAACACAAGTAGCATTTTAATTAACCTTTGTATTGCTTTTCTTCACATCCAACTCTTTACTCTGTGTTCAAACTACAAAGGAAAAGCAAACAACAAACACATCAGCTTTCAAATATTTGATTGATAGTTAATATTTATACCAAAACAGAAAAATCTCCATCTGTTTATTCAGTCACTTTTCTCAAATGCATTGGATCATCACATCTTCAAGGGTACATGAAAAAGCAAGTTGAACAGGACAGAGTAGGAAAAAATGTATTTGATTACATACCCAATGGTAATGGGGTCAAAACAGACGCAAGGACAAATCCCTACCCTTAGGGTAACCTGATCATGCCTTGAACTGATCCTTTCTGGTAGCTGTGGAAGGCTTCTGGATCACCCAAATCAACGGAAATTTCCCTCTAGCACCTACTTACAGTCTGAAATAAATTGCAAGATTTCATCCCTAAGACCACAGCAAGTACTTCAAAAACGGCCAGATATCTTTCATTTTCACACTGATGCTTTTCCAGTCACAGTAATGAAACAAGCAGAAACTTGCACTAAAATCCAGTGAGAACCTCTAAAAAGCTTCATAGCACTGCTCTCTGGTTCAATGAGAAAATTAAATGAGTTTTAATCAGCTGCAACTAACAAACTCATGTCCCATAATTCATCAGAGTAATTACTGACAAGTAAAAGAAAAAATTAAGTCAATCTTAGGTTCTCTCACATGATTTGCCCCTATTGTTTGACAGGACAAGGTGCACACAGTCAGCCACATGAAGACTGTCAGAATTACAGACACACGCCTGCAAAGAAAAGTGTTCTCTCTGGTCTTGGTTAGCTTCAGTTTTTAGTCTTATTCTTGAGTGCTGCTTAAAAACACATGTAACTATTGGAGGAGAAAAAATAAAAAAGTTTTCTTTGACTTCTCCTCTGTGTGCAAAAGAGATTCAAACTATCAGTTATGACAGCTCTTTCCTAAGCATATTAGTTTCAAGACACTGTATCTTTAAGCACTGACATCCATTAAACACTGACATATTTCAGCCAATGATCTTTTCCATTTGCTTGTATCTGAAATACACATCTACTTTTAGTCCTCCCCATCTGGATCCAACAATACTGCTTTTATTAACCTCTGTTTATAATACTTCCCCAAATAAAACTGTTACCCTTTTCGACATGCAGTGAGCATCATTTTATCCTAAAATACACCAAAATAATAATTAATTTCCAGAATAAACTTGAATTACTCAGATACCATAAGGTCGGACCGCGTATCTTCTTCAGATTATTCTACTAACAAAAGAGAAATCACAGCAACCCTGCTTCTTTCAGAACTCCTTCTGACTTCGGTTTATATAAAAAAAAAGAAATAGTCAGTATCTGGCCCAGATTCTTTTGAATGCATGACTAAATATTTCCACGCCAGTAAATCTTAATAAGCTCTAAAGATCTATATTCAGGATAAGATTATTTGGCTGAACGAGTATATGAAGAAACTACACTGAGGAGGGGGAAAATCTCAAGCATCCAAACCCTTTAATAGTGAGAAGAAAAGAAAAAAAAATTAAGTGAACTTTCCTTGACCTCTAAGCACAGATTTGTCATTAAAGAAAAAAGAAGGGGCGGGGGGGTGGGGGGGAGAGGGGGAGAGAAAAGAAAGGAGGGGAAGGGGCTGCGGAAAGAAAGGACGGGGGGGGGGGGGGGGGA
>JAWWES010000133.1:15169720-15227311 GCA_035583135.1 Lophotriccus pileatus
GGGCGGGGCACCCCCCGGGGGCGGGGGGGTGGGAGCTGGAGGCGGCGGCGGAGGCGCGGGCCCGGCGGGCAGCGAGCGGGGAGAGGCGCGGGGGGGGGGGACGCGAAGTTGTTACCAGCTGGCGGGCGGGGACGGGCGGCTCCGCGCCGGGAGCGGGCAGCTGCCTCGCGCCGGGAGCGGGACCGGGATGGATGTGGACCGGCTGGCGTCAGGCGGCCGGAGCCGCCCCGCGCCGCTCACCGGCACACACACGCACACACAGACACACAGACACAGACACACACCATACACACACGCACCGGCCCGGGCAGGGATCCTCCCCAAATTCCCGCCCCCGCCGCCGCGCCGCCAGGTCCCGCTGGGAGCGCTGCCGCCGAGCGGCCCTGGCCGGGAGCTCGGGCCGCTGTGCTCCGCTGACCCACAGACCGTCCCAGTGTCCGAGCACCCTCGGGGAACCTTCGCAGGGGTTTAAAAGGCGCTGCTGTACGGGCGGAGCGTGGCCGGGGAGCTCCGGCAGCGGCAGATGTTGTCAGACTCTGAGTTAAAGTCAATTCCTGATCGAACTGGATTATGTCCTGCCTCTTGCCACAGGTGATTCAGTCCTCACTTGGTCTATTCTTAATAGTGAAGTAATTGCTGTAATACCTCCCCCAATGACGGAGCACTCTCTATCCCCATGTATTTTGCACGTGGACATCCTCCTGCCCGTAGATACTAATGCTGAGCTTACTCCTCATTCGTGCGAGTAAACCTGTTGCAGTGCGTGAGGCTTCTTGTGCAACCAGATCCACGATAATGAAGCCTCACGCCACTGTCCCTCTGAAATGAACCTGAACTCTTGTTTGAATTTGCAAGTGTCTGCTCCCCAGCAGACCTGGCTGAAAGTTTGCAGCGCACATGCGGATCCGTGAGTCTCTCCCGTGTGCTGTGTTTACAGGAATCTTTACAGTAGTCAGATAAGTGTTGCGCAAGTAAGATTGAACTGAAACTGATTCTTTAACAAATACTTTGGCTTTTACCCAGTCATCATTCCTGGAAGGAGGTATGAAGCAACAAGTGCAAGATGTTTCTCTACGTGGCAAAGTATTATGATACGCCTATACTGGCATAATTACATCTCTGTACTTAAGCCAGTAAATTTTCACGTGTATATTCAGTTCTAGGTATGGTTTTAACATCATTTTAAACACCAGCAACACTGAGGCCCAGAGGACTTAAGGCCCTGAGAGTTTTACCAGATGAACAGTGGTCCTGGACTTGCCCACCCAGGTGCACTGTGAGACTGAAGCATAGAACTGGAATGACTTGCTCAAGGTCACAGAAGGAGCATGATAGCAGCAGTAAAAAAATACCTAGTTTTATGCCTCTGAGGATATCAGTGCTTCTTTCTAACTTCATTATCTAAAATTCATCCATTTCTTTGTCACATAAATACTACATAAATTGCAAGCAAGTGAATTGTATTATGTTCTTCAGTATTACGCTACAATACGAGTGTAGTGAGGAACTCAGATACAGAATGATGCTATAATATTGATGGGAAAGCCTAGAATAAAATTAGTACATTACTGCTTCAGTTTTGAATCTTAATGATTCAAGATGAGTAAACTTTGGTAATCAGCTTTAACTTGTATTTTGTGCTTGCACTGTATACAATTACACTTAGCAAGTAAATTTTTCTTTTTATGTACAATCACACCCAGATCCAGTGCAGCACTGGGCTGCAGACATAACTGGTAAAAGTTTATCTCAAGACAAACTGAAAGGTCTTTAAATTTTGGCAATGTAAGGCAGATATTTGCAAGCAAGGTACAGAAGAAACACGAGTTTCTAAACTGTGGCAGTGCCTAATCCAGGGCTCAGTGTCCTGGATGAAGAGTGGTGGATGCAGCAGTAGTATCTGCCCCAAGAGCTTGGCAGTCTCAGTGATCCACTCTCACACAGAGAAATGCATGGAAAAGGCCTTACATGTGCCTGAGGTCTGCTTTCCTCTGCTCTGACTTGGTGGGCACAACCTCCATCTACTGGATCCTGGTAGCTCGAGTATCCACTCAATTCATGATTCACACTAAACAGATACGACAAGAAGATAATTAGGGAAGCACTGCAGTTTGTCAGATGTCTTGTTAGAACCACGTTTTTACCGCTTTTGTTGTTGTTAGGGTTGACTGGTTGGTTCGCTTTGGCATGAGAGGATTAAATTATTTTCTAGTTATGCTGAGGCTTGGGGAGGATCACATTAATATGCTCCTTTACCTAAAAGGGGCTATAAAAAAGCCTAGTATAGCCTTTCGCTGATGTTTAATAACCAGAGCAGTTGTTCTGGAGAGAGCTGGCCAGAACTGGCTTCAGACAGATCAGTGGTGTGAGAAGACCAGAGGACAAGCAGGAACAGTGTGCCATGGTCAGATGTGCCTCGGGGCTTCCCTGGCTGGGCTGGTTTGGTACACAACTGAGTCAAAACTTCTGCCACCCGCTTTAGGATGTCCAACTCATAGCTAACTGTCCAAACTCATCACTCTGTGGGGTGAGTAGTGCCAGTGGCTTGTACATTCACCACTTCTAATTCCATTGGCTACTTTTAATGTACACAGTATCATTAGCATCTTCCTAGCTTTTCTGAGTAATATGAGAAAACTGAAAAAAAAGGAGAGCAGAGAGGCATGTGCACTCAGCTCTCGACCTTGATGCTACTCCTACAACAGTGTTCCTCCTCTGCTTTGGGATGAATAACTGTGGTATCTCAAGAGGCAATAGAGAAGTTGTTGTGTTTTTTTGTAGATTTTTTTTTCTCCTTTTACTCTTCAACTACATTCAGACTGGTGCAAGGAAAACAGGCCGTGAGGCTGCGGCAATGAAGAAAGAGAAGAATCATTTCTTCTATAAACAGCCTGACTTTATCAGATTACCTGTACAATCTGATGATCAGTCATAAGGCCTGTGAACCTGAAATTTAATGGCGCTGGGACACTTATGCAGATAAACATCTAATGATTCTCTCAAAGGAAACTTTAATCTCATAGACACTTTCTAACATCTCACCAATCACCTGCCCAATCACCTTTAAAATCTGTGTCTCAGAAACAGATTATCAGAAGGCAGAGTACTACAAGACATTCATTACTCTGTGTATTTTATACTATTATATTATGTAACAAATATTTCTGAAATACTAATACTGCTGCTACTACTATTAACTTTCAATCTTCCTCTAAAATCCAAGTTTGTATGTAGATTATGATTTGGTGTTTCTTGTTAACCTCAGCCAGTTTTCATCTGGCTTATTCAAGAGGTTCCAGGGATGGAGAGTGCCTTCTGGAAACAGTTTAGCTCCAAGGTCGGTAACTCTGCTTCACCTTATGTACACCAGGTTTCTGTCAGGAATTACAGCTTCATGGATAATTAAATTGTATCACACACACAACTTATTATTTACATTAAAATCACTGGACTAATTTTCTTTTTATCTGTTACAGTGTTGCCCTAGTGTGAGAAAATGTCAAGAATATTTTCAGACAGAAGAGGCAGTTCTGTCAAGAAGAGCTTTCTAAGGATACTGTATTTCATTATTTACTTCTTTCCTGGGTTGGCTGGTAAAATTTATCAACCTCTATCCTTCATGGCTTGTCTGCTTCATCTTTGAATAGATGAGGTACTAAACAAGTCTCCCACCTCAGCCTTATTAAAATAGGATATGCAGACTGTTTAGCAACTACACAAATCTCTTTAGGAAAGATGCCTCAGGCAGAAGACAGCACGTGGGAGAAGGAGGTAAGGAGCATTTTTAGGAGGTCATCATAACTGAGCAGCGCTGCATATGGTTTTCCAAACCCATGTGGATACAAGGACCTGTCTAGACACAGCAGCAGAGTTCACAGCTGACTTCTGCTGTCGAGAAAGACATTTGGCTTTGAGGTAGTTCAAATACCTCAGTCCTGCACCACAGCTAAAGTGGTACAGTGGCATGGGCTGACTGAACTGTGGCCTCCAGAGGCAGATGAAATGGGGCAGCAAAATGATAGCAGCAGCAGAGCTAGTCAGCAAAATGCTGTCCCCACTAAAGAGGGGCAGGTGTCCCTCCTGTCCCTTCCCACTCCCTGGTACCCCAGCAGCAGAAGCACAGCAGCCTCAGCAGCCCCAACCCCCTGCCCAGGGCCGGCTGAGTGGGGCTGAGCACAGAGTCCCACCAGCAGCACTTTAGCGGGGGGTACAGAATCATCAGGACGGTGGTGCCTTGAGCTGTGTAAGGAGGCTGGTGCCTGGGGGAACTGTTCTGGTGCCATCCTCACAAAAGTGACTTCTGCATCCCTCAGCAGAAACCAAAGTAAGATGTTTTATGGGGGAAATTGATCTGTCTGTGTCCTTGAGTGCCAAGATTCATTTTTCCCTCATGGAAAGAAGAGAAGCTTTGAGCTGGCGCTGTGTAGGTTACACACACAAAAAAGGAACTAAGTTGTGAAAGACCTTGATGACAGAAATTGTGACATGAGGGCTCTCTATCCTCCTGCTGTGGTGTGTTTGGCCATTTTCTAGCAAACCCTTCATGCGTTTGTCTCTGTAAGGTCAAATATCTACTTGGACCCTGCCTTAGTTTTCTGACTAACTGTCATATGTAAAAGAACAAAGAACCCATTTCACTCTTAGAAGTTCTTCCTAAACAGGCCTACCATGATTAAGTGGGATTCATATTGAAAAAAATGTGGAACAGATAATTTTACAAGGTTATTATGTGTATTTCCCTCCGATATGTTAAATAAGGCTTCTGCTGTAAATCTATCTGCAGATACTAGAATGGTCTTTGATCAGGCTGGGTAGTCGTTCATCATTTCCACCCTTGAGATGATGAGAATCAGACCAAAATTCATTACTTTCTTAAGATTAATGTACCCAGCCAAAGCTGCCAACAAACTGATTAAAAGTTATGAATCCAAAAGGTTTGGGCTGAAATAAAGTATTAAGCAGGGCACTCCCTTATCTCCTTTATTGGTTGTTTTTTCTTAGTAGTCTCTGCTGTAAGGACTTTGCTCCAGCAGTGTTACATTTCTGGTAAAGAAGGGAGGTTACCCTCTGTTCTGACAGCTAATTATGTGCTGCCATTAAGCACAGTATTCCAGCCCACTGTACTGTAGCAGTATTGTACTTTCTGGAGAATGAAATTCTCCCTTTGGATCTTGCCTGCACCTATGTAGAAGCTTTGAAAGGTAGTTTCACTTTCTCCCGGCTATCACCTCAGCAAGAGATAATGGACGTGGTGTAATCAAACATTACTGGTTCTTTTAAAATTAAATTTCTCTTCAGTCATTCAGCTTAAAAATATTTACATAACTGGAATAACCTAGCTCTGCTACTGGTTTCTTGGAAGACACCGCTAAGATTAATCTTATCTCCCATTTTAATTACTGTTTTCAAGTTCTTACAGTCCTTGTCCCAGTTACATCTTGTTGCGAAAACCACCAGAGAATGATATATTAAAATTTATTCAGACAGGTGGCAGAGACAAAATTAAAGCTAATAACTCTATGAGAGAACAAATAAAAGGTGGTTTGGCAATCCTGAGGTGTTATTACTTGGTCACTCGGTTGCACTGGCTGTACAAGCAGTGCACTAATGCCTGGGCTGTGTGAGTGGCTGTGTGCCACAGCATGCTGTGTGGCACTTGGGACTGCCATGGCCACACAGCTGCACTCCCATCCATGAGCCTTGGAGGAGGACTGGATTGTGGCAATGGGTGACAGCTGGGCAAACCACAGTAATTGTCTGGATACAGGGTTCTATTTCCTTCTTTATACCCAAAGAGAAGATGACTGTATTACATTACTGGAAGACTAAAAAAATGACACAGCATACATCTAAATGCTTCGCTTTACTACCTAGTTTTGTTGCTATTTTGTGACAAAATACTCAGCCCATTTTATATAATGGATAAAAACATTTTTAAAAAGGGCTCTATGTCTTACTTTCATTCCCCATATAAATGGAGCTTATCTTGAGTAAATTAGACCCTCCTTTTGAATTTTTCTAAACTGGTGCGAGTCTAAGTCACATTGCTTGAGTTCAGAATAATTCTTGGCTGGATAAGTGAGTAGTAAAACAGTTCCACCCTCCCTCCTCAACGGCTGCTCATCCCTAACCCCATGTCACCCACCCCCTTTGTGCTGGCACAGTTGCTGGTGCAGCTGCGAGCTGAACAGACCTGGGGAACTCAGATGGCTGGGGAAAGCAAATGTTGCAGGGGCCAAGCTCATTTTTAATTTGGATCAGTTTCCTGATTTGGCTCACTGCGTGGCTGTCCAAATCCTTGTGCTGATCTTGAGCAGGGGCAGGACTGAGGTAGGAGAAAGGGCGAAACTTATCTTTTTGATTGTGTTGTTGGCTTCAGCCAGTTTAAGGTGGTTATGAAACTGTGATAGACTAAGCAAGCTTCTTTTTAACCAAGGAAAAATACTTTCATTTTGAGCATAACTGCAAACATGATTTTAGGAGAACTGTACTAACCACAGGAGCAGGAGACAAGGAGAACCTGTGACAGGACTGAGAAATTCAGTGAGCTGATGTCATCACTGCATATTAGAAAAGGCAGCTGTTGCATACTGCATTATCTGGTAAAAAGAAAAAAAAACCCTGTTGCCCCTTCTGCTGTTCATGAACCAACAGCAGCCAAAGAATTTCAAGGATCCCACCAAAAAATATTAATTGACTCTTCAAAAAGCAGAATTATGCTCAGCTGGCTTAAAAGAAGCCTATACCTGGGCACTCAGTATGCCTGCATTCCCTTATTTTTTTTCTTACCTGCATTCTCCTGAGTTTTCTCTTTGCTTAAGGTGTGGAAGCAACTGAACTTTGGAGAGTAAGTAAATCAGTATTTAATTAGTCATCACAAGGCAATGGGCCCTTGTGAGTTCTCAACAAGAAACAGCCCTGACAATAAATGTACATGTGTTAGATTAGTTTTCATTTGCACTTTCAGGAGGAAGTTACCTTGTAGGTTTCAGACAACCTGGAAGTCACAGGAAGTGTTGAAAAAGGGTTGCCCACATGACAAAAGCATTTACACCAATTTTAAATGCCACTATTTTCTTGCTTGACCTAAAGTAGCCAAATTTTTGACAAACAGGTTTGAGCAGCTTTTAAAGAAACCCCTTCTACACTGTTACACAAATCACATCTGTAAATTCTCTCTATAAGTAAAAATTGAAAAAAAAAAATTAAACTCTTTTAAGTTGCAACCAATCAAAATTAGTATTGTTAGTACAATCTTAGTTAAGCACTTCGTTTAAGTGCATCCTAATACCTGTCTTTAATTGTGTGCTCACAGTCCATTCCTTCCTAGACACCCCTGTCTCATTGAGTGAACAGAACAGTGGCCATATAATGGAGAGTTATCTCCACAGGTTCATGCTGCAGCCATTATGAACGCTGGTTTTGCAATATTTAGTTACAAAACTAAAACTGACTTGCAGTTCATAGCTTGTCTCTTGACACAAAATTCATCTTTCCTATCCCTGCCAAATTTAATCTCTCTTCCTGAGTGGATAGGAGCACTAGAGCTTCTCAAAAAAAAAAAAAAAAAAAAAAAAAGTGTTTTCAGCCCTGGCAAATAAGTTAATTGGTTTTTATCCTATTTTCATAAATACTTACACTGTTTTGCTGATATTTTCTACATATACTCTGCCTGAAGCACACACCAAGGACAATTAATGTTTGATGGTGTTCTAAACACATAAAATCAATCTAGTCTCAATGTGGGAAGTACTGGGCAACCTGAATTAGAAGGGATGATCTCAGTTCACTAATAACATAGTTTAAAGGACCAAAGCATGCTACACACATCCAGAGATTCTGCTGTTGTTGGAGGTGCCAGAGAGAAGGGAAAGGAGCCCTCCATCTTGGCTAACCCTACAGCTTCCCACCCTGCTCATGTGCCTAAGGCCTTCAGCACCCAGAAGACAGCCCTGATAGACCACATACACTGGCCATAGAGTGACCAGATGGAAGATTACAATTTACAGCCTGCAGTTAGACAGGCTTGCACTGTGATCTAATCAAATCTTGAATAAAATAGGTCAAGGTTGGTCAGTGTTCCGATGAGACACACTCTAGGGAAAACACAGATACTGTATGAAACAGCTTAGGATTCGGATTTAGGATTCATCTGACAAAAATTCTAAGGCATGGTCCTGGTTTTAGGCTAGATTCCCAGACGTCTGAGGTACCCAAACAGGTCCCTGGTCTGTTATGTAGAAGGGGCACTGTACTGCTGGAACCACATTTCTCATTTTTCAGACGAGAAATAAAATTACAGTCATGCCTTGTGATTAATTAAATAAATCATTCTTGTCTTTGCTTGTGGCCATGACATTTTCAGAGGCAACATAAATGGAGAAAAGGAGCTTGTTTGGTTTCTATGATCCTAGTACAACCTGCTAGCCTTCTCTCTGCAAAATCCCATTTTAAAGATTTTCAATACTAGGGCACCAAAAGCAAGAAATTTAAATTCCTTTAAGACTGCAAACATCATGAGAAATTTCTAGCAAGACACATGCAAAATAAAGCAAATTATATAATCTGTTGCTTTACAGATACATTCCTTTTCCTTTACACTGATATTTCCCATCCATTCACACTCCCACCTAAAAATTTTTACTTCATCTGATTTCCCCAGACGCTGTTCTAATGTGGTTTCATTTTTATGATAATTTTAAGCTCCTTGGTTCAAATTCTGTATCTTTTTCTTTGCCCAGAAAACCCAGTATGATAGTAGAATTTTATGGGTAACTATTATGCTCAAAAAAACATGCAAATTTTTGTCTCCAAGTAATCAAAGACAATGACAACTATGCTGCTTGGGAAATTAAGTAGTCAGAATGTAACTAATTAAACTGAAATTTAGCCAGGACACTGATATGACATGACTGGCTCAACAGAAACATGGTCATGAGTATTTTGGTAATTTCAAGTGGTCAGGACTTACTTTGCTCTCCAGTCACCCCCTCAGCAGAAGACCTCCTGCCTGCTGTTTGGTGCAGGATGCTGCAGAGTGAATGCTAAGGCCAAAATAAATTTATAAACCTTGCATTTGCTCTATGACTATACTGCTCAGATGCATCAGTTTATCAGTCTACAAAAGAATTGCTTTCTAGATTTTTTTTTTTAATATTTTTTTTAGGCTGAAAGGCATCCACATATTATGTGCTCTGTTTTGATTTTTGTTTTTCTCTGCTTCATGGTTGGTCATCTTTGATGAAAGTGAATCAGAGGAGCAATGCCTGCCTTATCGTTGATTTGTGGTGTATAATCATGTTAGAGACAGATCACTGTTCTCCTCCTTACTACAGTGCCATTTGTAACAGACAATTATCCCTGCATGGTGCACTTGTCAGGACCTAGTGGTTGTAAATGCACGTTATCAGTACGGAGACAGCTAAATGTGGTGTGTTTCTCTTTAAATCTGATTTGATTTTCCAGAGCTGTCTGTCATCCTGGAAGTTCTTCCTAGTGCAGCTCAGTTTTCAATCCACTCTAAGGTCCTTTTGATGTGAAACACATGGGGCAGAGGCTGGGTACCGCTCCCACCCGCTCCAGGGAAAGACTGTGGTCCAGGGAAAGGAACAGCAGCCTGCCTACACTGGAAAATCTCCAGGCTTTTCACTGTGTTGAAAAAAGCCCCACTAAGGGCAGTGACCATGTACAAATGCCAAAATAAAGGGCAAGGGGGGTCTGGATACAGTGCCATTGCCTACAAAAATGAAACATACCAAAACCTTCTGGTTGGTTTTAAAATCAAGTGGAGAAGATGCAAAGAGTTCTAAGTCATAATGACTTCAGTTCTACAGTTTGCCACTAATTAGTTCTACAATGAAGTAACTGGGAATAAAACAGGGAGTGACAGACTAGGTCAGCCAGTGGTTTTCTAACCCCTTGTCTTGTCTTTCCTACTGGGGCCTTTATGTGATAATTTTTGATTGTGTATACACTATCTTTTAATAGTAATCAGGAATGAAATTGCACGTGTTATACGCTGTACAAACATACACTGAAACACTGCACTTGCTCTTTGATCCTGTAAGGCATGGGAAGAGCAGCTGATATTTGTGCAGCTCCTTTCAGTGGGCACACACATGGCTTAATCTTTTCCCTGCCAACCACCTCCCTGACTCCTGCTGTCTTAACCCAGTAAGCCCCATATTTGTTTCTCCTCTATCTCTTTCTGCAGCTTCCCTTGTGATTAAGCTCCATGACTCTTTTTCTCCTCTGCATGTTTACCTCCCTGGTCTCACCCCTAACATTTTCTTCTTTCTCTCCCCGCTTCCCACACAACAAAGATCTCATTAATTGCTTCAAAGGAGTATCTTATTTACTCCATTTACATTTTAAGTGTGTAAAAAACTGAAAATGCAATGGCTTTGAGTTCCCTAGTCCTCCACTAAACAAGGAAAATGTGACCTTAATCTACCAATACAGCCCTGTGAGGAGGACCCAAAATACCTGTTGGGGGATGCCTGCTCTGCTCTGGTGGATCTTAAGCAGGAGCAGATAACCATCAGAGTGCAGCAGTGATGCTCACTCACGCCTCCCACTCTGGGACTGAAAGGGCTGAAAGTAGACTTAAGCCTGTTAGTAAACCCACAACTCCTGAGAGCAGCAGTCTGGGCCTTTGTAGAACTCCAACAGCATCTATGTCAAGACGCAAAGAGCAGTATCCTCTGCATTTTTTTTTCTGAAGTTAACTATTTCTTTTCAGAGCGATGCACATACATACAGCTTGCTGAAGAAAGATTTCTGGAGGCCTTGGATATCCTATCACTCCCAAATGCCTCATTCCTCCTTAAAACCAATCAGGCTTCCTCAGAGCATATAGGATGTGTACTTTGAGGATTCCTGGACATGTTGCACATTTCTGGATCCAGAGCATACCCCGGTTCAGCTTAATATGCGTCATAAGCAGTCAGCCAACACCGAGAAACTGCCCTGAAACACTATGAGTTTGCTGAGAAAACTGTTGTGTACAGCTCCCACATCACCAAGCTGTCTGGAATCGTTTTGTGTTCTGCTTGCTAGGATTTACCGTTTGAGTTTATCTTGAGGGGGGCAGTGTCTGTGTGTGTCTTTTTTCCTTTTGAAACTCATCAGCTCAATGGCTACCAAGAGCTCATATGCTGCAAAAAGACCATTAGAAGCACTGTATGTTATTACATCACTGGGGATCTGGCAAGTGCTACATCAGTGTCCTCACATTAATAAACTGGATAGTGAAACATCACAAATTTAGACCACTCACTGCACCAGCATGCATTATTAAGGTATACAAGCTATCAAGAAGACAATACCCTGCAGGTATGCAGGTGTTGCTTATGCAGGGGTGAGGCACAGTTCGGCAACAGCGTTTAGGAAAGGATGCCAAGGCTTTTAAAGGGACCATGCTCCTCTTACCGGTAAAACAGCAAAACCCATTAGTTAGTAAGTCGGTTTTTTTGTCCATTAGAGGGATTTCCAAAAGTAGGAATGCTGAAGTTCTCCTCACTCCATTAGTCTTTATTTTATTTGTGATAAGTGCTTTAATCAGCAGGTACCTATTTACCAAGCAGTGGGTAGCTGAGAGGACTTCAGCCCTTTCATCTGGCTGGGCCAGCAGAGTGTGCATTCCATAGCTTTCCTCCCATCCCTGCGTGGATCAGCACTGTCCTCACCCTGGCCCCCCAAACTGTATGAAGGTTAGAAAAAAAAGCCAGCCTAATTCTCACATATTGGCCATGCATACAGAGGCACACATGCAGCACACACCCTGCTGACAGAACTTTCTTCCACTTACTATAAAGGAAAGTGATGTTAATCCTCTGGCACCAACCTGTAGGAAAGCAGACTCTGTTGCACATTCTTACCAGCAGATCTTGTGAGCCCAGAGCCTCGCTTTCAGCAAGACAGACACGATAAAATCTTCCCTCTTTCTTCAATAACATGACTAATAAATGTAGAAATTCCTTTCTCCTCTCTCCCTTTGCCAGTATCTGTCCTTATCTCCAGTTCTTCCTTAGACATAATTTCAAACATGAAAGACGTGTCTACACTATGAACAGGCAACCTTAATTCTGGCATGAGATCCATGGCATGTTGCAGCTTAGTGCTAGAGAGCTGGAGCTTAAGCTCTGGCATCTCCAAAACATGGTAACTGGAATTTCTGCTGCTGCCTCTGTGCTTGCCTGGTGAGATCCTGTGCCTGGGGTTAGGTTTGAGATGCTCTGCATTGTGAAGGCAGCATCGGGCTCCACTACAAATTTCTTTCCAAAGCAGGTGCACAGCTGAAAAAAACATGACAAGTGTTTATGAAATGAGTTTGCTATTAGACACTATAACCAGCAAGTACCCATCAGGAAGCCTTCCTGGAATTTTGGCAGCATTTCCAAGAGATCTGCAAATTGCTAGAGATGGGTATTACATGTGTGCTGTAGGCAATAAATAAGAGCGATTTTAAGGGGCAGTGTATACTGACAAAGTAACGCCTCTCAGAATAGAATCCAACCATTGGTTGGTTTAAGAGTTAAGCTAACTAATGTTTCTTAAGACCTGAGTCTAAATCAATGGAAATCGATGGGAATTGTTCCAGTGACTTTTATGGAGATCAGATCCTTTAAGATTGATGCATATCGCAATTTTAGAATTATGCTATCTTTTTTCAAGGGCTTTTTTCTTAGGGCTTTCTCAGGGGTAAAATTTTTCATTTCGAAAAAAGTAAATACTTTGCTATTGTGTAGTTGTACTGATGACCCAAACCAAGATGACCAGACTTGCTGAATTATAAAAAAATAACAGTCAGCTCATATTTTTCCCTCAGATCCGAATTTTTCAAAAACAGGCTGGTTTTTTTTCCTTTTTTTTTTTTGTGTCTGAGACCATATGCTTTTCCTCTGACTTTTTCTTTTAATTTCCAGTACAAGTGGCTACAAGGAAGAAAAAAAATCCACTTATTCTGCCTTAAATGCAAACACCGAACCTTTGTGCATATGGAGGAAAACCTGCGGGTAAAATTGGTAAGTATCAGAATAAAGTGGCTATTTCAAAAAAACAGGCATGAACACCACAATACTGTGTGTTGTGACTCAAGTCATAGAATCATACAGAATCACAGAATGGTTTGGGTTGGAAGGGATCTTTAAAGGTCATCTACTCCAACCACCCCCACAATGATCAGGGACATCTTCAGATAGAACAGGCTGCTCAGAGCCCTGACTTTGAATGTTTCCAGGAATGGGACATTTATCACCACTCCAAAGGGCAACCCATTCCATTGTTTTACCACCCTCATCATAAAAAATGTCTTCCTCATATCTAGTCTGGACCTACCCTCTTTTTGTTTAAAACCATTGCATGGTATTTCTGTGCCATCTGAGGAAAGAGTTAGGACATATGTTACACAGACAGGTATTTCTCTCAAGGCATAATTCATTTCTGTGTAATAATACCAAGGAGAACTGTAGTGCTGGTACCATTCTTAGCCTGCTTCAATAGTTTGTGACATTTGTTTTGCAACTCTTTTCCAAATCTGAACCAGTTCCTTTCCAAATGAATTCCTCTTGCTCTGCTCCCAGAGTCAATAAGATCGTTTGCTGGGATACTGTACGAATCTAACAAATTGATTTGACATTGGACAATTGTGTATGTGGGGCAATCTTTTGTAGGTACAGCTAAACAACATATTTTGTGCAGGTGAAGGCAGGCTGCCTGTTCTTTTTCAACACCCAATGATGTTTAACAAAAGTGGAAAGACTCCTGCTAAACTCAGAATGATGCCAGAAGAGACTTTAAGACTTTTGAATGACCTTCACTAACCTAGAATTGTTTAAAATATACTTTAAAAAAATTAAAACTAGCATTCTCCTTTATGGGAAGGGCAGCTGTCCAAGCTAAATGAGGTCAGTTTGTAGTTTAAAAATAGCTTTTAAAACTGCATGGTTATCCAGACCACCTGGAATTTTAAAGCATTAGGCAACCATGTTACCCTGTTGTGAATGACCACCAGCTAATGCCAACTGACTATGAAGCAGCTCTTTTATTTTGTACTATCTGTTTATATTATACAGAGTTCAGCTTGTGGTTCTGCCAAACCTGAGGTCATAGCAGAATAGGAATTTGGTAAGAGATTTAGACAGATCAAAGGGAAGAGGAGAGATGAACATTCAGAATTTGACCACTGACAAAAGAAAACCAGAACTTTTTTCTGTCGATTGTTCTGCTCTTCTGAGCAGAAATAACAAGATGAAGGTAGAGAAGAAACAGTTTTTGCAGACTCTCATAAATATAAGATATCATAAAGCCTTGAAATTCTGCTGTCTTGAAATTTTTTTAACCTACTCTTTCTTTTGTCTGTGAATTAAGACTACTCCCCTTGCCCAGGAAAAGCAACTGTATGCTAGAAGAGGCCACAGTTGGGGAAACAGTTTGATCAATGTGGGAGGGATCAGTGCAAAATAACAGTAAGATATATTATACCATCAAAAAATGGTGTGTCTGGAAGGAAAGTTTTGAGCATAAATTAATATTGACCCTAGCCAGAACAACTTGCTCTCTTCAACATCTGCAGCTGTGTGGTTACTAGGGATTTATCTGGCATCATATGCTTTTCCACATCTGTCTACTAAATCAGAGATAGAAATACAAAAATCTAGCACAAAGGGACATTATATGGATTTGTGACCCTCCCAGAGGGACTTGGAGTCTTTAAGCTAACAAAGATATTACCTGTGGGACACAGGTAATATTGGACTAACATTGTGTCTGCTCCATTGTGCAATGGAAAAACTTTATCTGTTTTCCTCTGATGAGCTCTCTGAAACTTCCAAACATGGATAAACAGAACTGCAGTATATGAGACAATAAGTTTGGCATATATACATGAAACCTCATATTTCTAGGGTGAGCAAAATGAATAATCTCAATTTATATTAATTGCCTTACAAGACCATGTGTGAGGGAAAGCAACAGTGGGAACAGATTGAGAGAGGACAGAGAGATTCACAGTTTAGCTCATACAGTATTTTCATCATTCTTCATAATTTTCAACATCACCAGCGACTTCCAAAGACTAAACTGTGAAGCCTTGGTAGAAGTAGGTCTGACAGGGTTATTCACAAGGAATAACAACATTTTTCAGTGTGTTGCATGTGAGTTAGTGAAATGACTGGTATGCTGTACTTTCCCTGCCTGCATCATCTCAGGTCATGTTATGGTCCAGTCTGAATGACAAAGTGATGAAATTTCTTAGGTGTAACATGCCTTTATTTCAGCAGCAGGCATGGCACAAAGTACTAAAATCCCTAAAGTATAACAGTCTTGAACAATACGTTTCTAAATTTTCAGGTGTCAGTAAGGTATTTGTATGTTATTGCCCTGCGTGTGTAAAATATGGGAGTTGTTATTAAATTATGTTCTGAGCTTGAATACAAAAGCTCAACCAAATAAAAATGCAATAACTTTTGCCATCATTTTGAAGAGTGGAATTTTAATTCATAGAAAAAAATGTGTTCCTTTTTATCTTTGTAGTAATATCAAACTACATTTTAGGTTAAAAAAAAAAAAAGTGAAATTTCAAATGGGCAGTGCAAATTGATGCAATTTGAATGTACTAAGAGATTTAAGAATACAAAGCCATAAATATGTAACCAATATTGAACAAACATGTATGCATGCACAGACATTAAAAAAAAAAGTCAACTTTAATTTATAGGCATTAGGCAAGATGAAGAAGTTCTGCGTGATTCCCTTTGGAGAGCCACCAAAATAACTTGTATCTTACAGTAATGAAATAATAGAATCACAGAAATCACAGAGTCATGGAAAGGCTTGGGTCGGAAGGGACCTTAAAGATGACCTAGTTCCAACTCTCCTGCCATGGGGAAGGATACCACCCACTGGACCAGGTTGCTTAAAGGTACATCCAACATGGGGGCCCCTTCCAGGGACGGGGCATCCACGGCTGCTCTGGGCAACCTGTGCCAGTGCCTCACCACTTTCTGAGTAAAGAATTTCTTCCTAACGTCTAACCTAAATATCCCTTCTTTTAGTTTACAACCATTTCCCCTTCTCCAAATAGCGTTTTCATATAGGAAAGAGAATAGAGAAGGGGATTGTAGACACAAGCTAAGCAAGAGTAGTGGTAACAGATGTTAAGAGTAATAGAGATACTCCTTATGTGGCAGAAAGTGATTGAATTTACTTTCTGCTAGATTAGCATAAAGGAGTAGCTCAGACAAATGTCAGCACTAGTGCTAAAGAAGGGCTGCAGCAGCAAACCCTTAGATGACTGAAAAAAGAGCTGCCGCTTTGAAGGACATACTTTTTAAATAGCTCTAATACCATGCAGGATATTGTGTTCATCATTATCATTAGCACTGTGGCAGTTTGGGCTTATCTCTTGGTATTTTTTTCTTTAGTGAAAAAGTTCATCTCTTCTTGCTTTCTCCAAAGATGGACTTTTCCCAAAGATGTTCTGTTCCTCAAAGCATTTTATAGTGTGCTAAAAGTCTGCGTACATAGCCAACCTGGCTCAAGCTGACACTAAATGGAATGTTCATGGAATGAATATTTTGGATTTGGGCTTACTTGCCCCAAGTTTTGACTGACTTATAACAATTTCTTGTATGTTATTTTGTATATCTGTAGCTCCGACTCTCATAAAATACATCTTTAAATTACCCTGAACTCATCTAGTCTGTGATTCCAAGGGTTAATTTGAAAACACACAAATTCAATTCATGGAGCACATTACTCAGAGCAAGGGAACACAGAACTGTAATTACAGCACACACACACACAAAAAGTAACATTACAAGTTTAAAGTGAATTCAAATTTTAAAGTTAATTTTCTTCATCCTTTTTCTTGACCCTTCTTCTTTCCCCATGAACACTGAAGCTGCTTTTGTATAAATGTATACAGAAAGCAAATTTCAGTGTCCTGGAGGAATTGCAGCAGAATCTCAATTTATTTTCTCATCCAAGGATAGGTATGATAGCAAAATATAACTGCACATCAAATAGTATACCTAACCAATAACAGTCAGCTAAAAACTGGCATAAAACAAATAATAAAGGGCTTTAGAAATGTGTATAAACATGCATGAAATGCAGGAAAAAAAGTTGTAATGTGGGAAAATGGTGGGGTTTTTTTTGTAACAGAACAGTAGTTATCCTAACTATGCATCAACAAGGCCACAGCTGGTGTGGGGTTTCCCTGAACGTGGTATTTGGTGGCAGCCTTAGTATAACTCTCCTTTTGCTCACACCCTCTGCATCACCACTTCTTTCTCACTGCAGCCCACCAGGACATCCCTGCAGGTTACAGCCATACGGATGTTTCTTTCAGGGGCCCAGCTGTTGTCCCGTTCCTCCTCCAAGCCCACCACCTCATTCTTACTCTCTGCTGCCTCCTCAGTCACATAATGACAACTCGGGGGGGCAGCTTATTGGGGCTATTTTTAAGCCAAAGTGTGACTGTGTGCTCAGCTCTGCAGCTGATGTGTGGGCTACATTCATATTGTCAGTCTGGCTTTTCGATTTTTGGCTCTATGCTCCTCAGTCTTGTGTAATGTAAAATTCAAGCTTTTAAACTTCATCCATTACAGCCAATGCTAAAACACATCCAACAACCTCTTAATATCTACCAAGTTCTTTCAAGTAAATCCAGCGTTTCTTGAGAAGTTAAATCTGGTTGTTTTGTGATGATTTGGAACTGAAAACAGACAGCCTGGGTAACTGGAACTTAAAAATGCAGAATCGGCAGTGAATCCAGTTTAGTTTTTGGCATTGTATTGTGTTTGTCTCAGCAGTAATAACAGTTATTATGTTCTAAAACAAATATCTAGCAAACAAACAGGTCAGATGTTTTTCAAAAAGCAAAAGCCAGTGTATTTTTTTCCACTTGTTTGACAGGGTGATTCATTTACACACTCCTTACTAAATCATGGGGTGATTTTAATAAAAGGAGAAATCTGGGATTGCCTGAGATGGATAACTGGGTCAAGTTACCCTTTGGAAAAAGTTAGTGAACAAAATGTGAAACAGAGAAATCCAGAGTCTTTACCCTCTGAGCTTCATGCAAATATGCTCTGGAAACTTGGTATGTCTCATTTTCTAGGGCTTAACCACAGTAGCAGGCCTCCAGGGGTGTACTTTCACTAGCACCTTAAGCAGCCTCTGCTGCTGGAATAGAACCCCACAGTCTTTTCCCTCCACTACCATACCCTGCCCCCTTGCCACTCATCTGTAAAGCTGGTCTTGGTTGAAGCTGAGCAATGGTTTTGTTGGTTTGGCTTTGACGCCTGGAGCAGTTCATCAGCTGGCTGTGCAAATGCTGCTGCTGGCACAACGAGGGAGGTGGTGGGGAAGCAAAAAACAAGAGCTATGTGGGACTGCAGCAGGGTTAGCTCTGCTTGCAGCTAGAAGATGCAGCCAAACCAATTTAATAGCTTGCTGCTGCCAAAAACATCAGTCCCACACCCTCCTTCCCCTCCCCTCTACACCTGTCTCCAGCTGTGGAGACAGGTCCTTCTTGCTTCTACATCCCTAAAGTCCAAGTGGCTTGCAGAGAGCCAGCTCAGTTGATTAAATCGTGGGACCACTGTTATCATGTTTTAACTGCACAGAGCTGGAATGGCTCCCTGAAGGACGAGAGGAGTACAGAGCCAGGGCAAGAGAAGTGTGTGGAGTGTTTGGCCTGCAGCAGCAAGACAGGTTGAGGAGGAGGACAGAACCACCCCCTTTCAGCAGCAATGACCTGTTAGTTTGGACCAACTGGATCTCCTAACTTCATGCTTGCACTGTTTTGGGCAGCAGTGCTGGCTTAAGTCAGCTAAAAGTGTTGTGAAACAACATCCTATGTCCCAGTTCAGCCATGCAGGTAAACAAGACTTCACATACCTACAGTTAAGAATATGCTGATATACATTTTACATTAAAGCCCTATCTCAAGAGCCACATATGATTTCACAGGAAGCCCAATAAATGGCCTTCAGAGAAATTTACTGATCTGCATTTCAAAACTGCAGACCATTATGCCAGTAGTAGTTCTCTCCTGAATTATAGCTTCAAGCACTTGCTATTGATTTAAATTTTGAACTCGTTTGTTTTGATTCAAAACATCATTACACCTACAACTTCATTTCTGTTGAGTTAGTGTCCAAGCCATCACATAAATTACTTCACCAGCTTGCCAGAGGTCCCAAGGCTGTGGTTCCCCATGCAGACACTGAGGCTGCAGGAACTCCCAGCATCCCTCTTCTGTTTGTCCTGACCTCAAGCTGATGCATGCTGTTCCTTCAGCTTTGCCACTTTGTGGGGCTACACTGCAAAGTGGATAACCAAACTCAGGCACAATAAAAATATTCCAGCTGCCCCCTTTTATTCTGGGGGGGAGGGACTGCCTCAGGCTGTAGTTTCAGCAGTAAGACTGTCTTATTGTGTAGCTGAACACCATAATTTCCTCCCGCACACAGTTTATACCTGTCCACATTTCACTTACAGAACCCACTGTGCTGGGAATGGGAATAAAAGACCTAAGCAAGCTGTAACGTGGTCTGGGAAAGAAACAGAACTCAAGGCACTTCATTCCCTTCTCTGGTTCACAGCAAAGGTACACAGTGTGATATGCTGATATGATTAAGGTCACAGTTAAACAGTTATTTTTAGACATTTTGCTTACAGAGATCCCCACTGCTCCTTTCTCTTCCTCTGTGACACATCCTTGAGATTCTTCCCACATTGTGCCAGAAAACAGGAAATTTGATTTCTACATTAAAGCCTATGATGTCAGACAGGTCTAAGAAAGAGAAAATCTCTGTCCACTTTGTTATTTATGCAAACATTTTGTATTTTTAAACAAGTCAAGGTTGCAAACAGTCCCAGAACTCACCCAAACAGTCCCAAAACAATCAATGGCATCCAAATCTGTAGTGACATTCTAAAAAAAAAATCATCCAGCATAGAATAGAAAAGATACTGAGCAAGAGTGAGGCACCTTCTTCACTCCCAACAGGCACAACAGGCTGTCCTGGGTGCCCCAGGCATTAATGGCTTTGGCAGAGCAGACCATGCCAGATCCAAACCAGTTAAACTGGCTCCAGAGCACCAGAAGAGCCCAAAGGCAGGTAGTTGTTCACCTGAGTGGGATGGATACAGAAGCTGCAAATAGTGTCAGAGGTTTTTTTCCCATTACTGGTGTTATTTTTGATCACCAGGGTCGCTGAGCTGACGGGTATGACTGGGAATTGTGTGAGCTGTGGAGAAGGCACTTCTGCCACATGCATGTATTCCAGCCCTGGGGAAAACTGCACAGTGGTAGGTGGCACTAGTCTGTCCGCAGTGACTGTGACAGCTGCTGCACTCTGCCATGAGTTAGCCAACAGTGTTTTGACAGTGCATGTTAGGTGAAGGGATTGCAGTTATCTTAGGAACGCTGCTGGCTATGGTGTCTGTGATAGTTTTGCTGCTGATGAAATAGGGTTCCTGGTTTGATAAGGAAGAGGTGGGGCACTTAATTAACCAACCAAGTAGCTGGGAGCAAGTCCTGGGGTATTTGTGTAATGGTTCCTTCCGTGGACTGTACTTGTTTGGGAGACACAATTTCTGCTCTTTATTAAACAAACAGTAAAGATAATTTACGTGTCAACACCGTTAACTATTTCAGCAGTAGGGAGGAGATAAAGTCACAGATCTGCTCAATTAACTGTGAGCAATGCCTCATTTTGGTGCCACAGTTAAACGATATTTGGAGTTACCTTGATTTCTGTGTTTCCCAAGAAAGAAGTTCAGTGCAACTCAAAACATGTTCAAGCCAAATCTAGATGCCCAGGGAAGCAAAGCAGCAACATAACCTACTGCCTTTTCATGACTCATGTGAATAAGGTTCATTTTGGGAGTGGGTCTTAAAATAGAGCTGTCAACTCATCTGTCGACTCCACTGCTGTCAGAACAGCTTTGCTTTTTTAAACCTTCCAAAAATATTCAGTACCTATGCGGAAATGAAGTTCACATCTCCCCACTGCTGCTCACCTGGACTGCCCGCTCTTCTCCCAGCTGCATGACTGCTCTGTTTACCCACTGCTCTCCTCAGATCTTGTCTGACCCGTTTCCTGAGCCAGTTCAAATCACTAACCTAGGAGAAAAGGGATCCAGGTTAAAACGAGGAGGTGTCTAGTCTTTTACTGGGCAAGTGGTCTGAACAAAGAACGTAACACCATGCAACATATATCAGAAACGATTCAAAGGTGGGGGCAGAACACACATTTGAGAGTGATGGAATTGTAGACTTAGTTTGTAATAATTATCTTTCTACTGTGCAGAGCCCATTAAGATTTAAGATTCTCCCTTTCCTTTATATCACCTGCCCAAAACTAGTTTTGCCTTTAGTTCAATAATAGAGGGGTTATTTTATTAATTGTTGGCAAGTGAACTCTAACATGGTCTAAATTTCTGATACTGACAAGGCAGAGTCCACGCGAAAAATGGTATTAGAAAGTGATCACTGATGGTGGGAAAAGCAACCTGAATATTCAAAAGAAAGTTGTGTCAGTAAGAAGGAAAGATTTTTAGGAACTTGGAAATATTCCACTGTGGAAGAGTAATTTAGGATCCTAAATGATATTATTTCACAGAACTATGTGGATTTTGTAGCAACATTGGCACAAAGTACTCCCCTGCTCCTGCCACTGACTGTCACACCCACACCACAGTAGCCCACTGAGGCAGGTGGGACATATGGTGTGTTTTAAAGAACGCAAATGCAGGTCTTGTCAGGTATCCCAAAAAGCTGCATTTGTTCACTGAGCTGTCTCACAAGAATGGGGGTATATTTCCTAACTGCTTCATATCACAAAAAGACAACCTTGAATCAAGACAAAGTCATCACTAACGTTAGACAGCAGATCAGAGTGGTGCATTGCTTACATGAAAGGTTTTATGTCGAAGTACTTCAAAATGACCAAACATAGTTTCTGGCAAAACAAAACCACAGAATATTGGTTCTTCTGTTCCTACCTAGCCAGAGAGGTATTCCACTTGTCAGTTATGGTAGCTACAGACCAGTGGTTTCTTTACCTCCAGCCTTGCTTTCCAAAACAGTCTTCGCCTGCTGCTGAAGCAAAAGGAAAAAAGAAGTTCAAGGCGGATACAAACTTTAAGTAACAACCAGTTCAGTTTTGGGAAGTTTTCCAACTCCTGTTTGCTTTAAAAAAACTTTAAAAACTGTTGTTCACATTTTCAGTGCTTTTGTCATCCTTCTTTGTTCTGTTCCTGTTTATTTATGTCTCCACTTTCTTGCCTGCCCCAACCCAGGTGCCCCAATCCTCCAAGTGAAACCGTGCAGACTTTCTGTTCTCCCTGTGCCAAGTCTTTGCATGAAAAAATATATAACAAAGTATGTGCAGGCTTCATCCAGTCAAAGCTCTTCAAATTCTGCTGCCCATGTTACAGCAGGGGTCCCTAACACCTCTAGCTGGTTCTCTGCACTCCTCAGAGCCTCATCAACGCACTGCCTTCTGGGGTCTTCCCCTCATTTCCCTAATACCTGCATCTTCTGCTTGCTAAGGCACCTCCTGAGACAACTGGCTCTTGCCCTATGGCCTTGCCCTTCATAGCTCCCTTCCACAGCTGACATGTCCAAACCGCTGAGCCTGCGCTCTGGCACAAAAGGAAGCACCACCAAGCCTCCAGCACCATGGCAGCAGCTTGGCTCACCCTGAGCCAGGAGAGGGAAGAGCACAGAGGAGGAGGAGGAGGCAGGGTTTTGTGTGCACTAGAGGCAGTTCATCTCCTTTCCAACCACCCCGAGGGGGTGGGGGATAGAAATGCGAAACCCTTTGCAAAACTGCCAGAAAAAGAAATTTTTTAGTAGAGGGTAGGAGGTAGGGATCTGGAGAATGAGAGAGTGAAAATGAGGAGGGAAAAGACCAAAGCTGGACAGAATATTCACAGCCTTCCTGGATTCTTGTCTGGGGAGCCACTCCTTCCCACCCTGTCCAACATGAGCATCTGCCAGCATCACAGGCAGAGTAACAACAGAGCTTTGTGTTTACTATTATAACACCATATTTAATGTTTCTCACCATTTTCTCAGATTCCAGCCACTTGAAAGCAAAGGCTTTTTTTGTAAGCCATGTTATACCCCAATTTCAACTTACTATGCTATCTACTGTCGTGCACTCTCCAGTCAGTTGCCTTTCCCTCTTCTCTTTTCCCACTTCTCTTTCCTCCTCTCCCAGGATGTGCATGTTATTTTCTCTCCCTCTTTAAAGCTTCTTCAAATATTAGGCAGGCCTCCCTGGGGAGGTGATACTCTCACCCAACAGAAGTGCAAGACTGAAATACACATAAGATAACATCCTGCTGGGAATTGTTGCCCTTAGCGAGACAGTGGCCTAGCATTTAAAAGATGTCTATGAGATTTGTTATCACTTTGTCATAATAATTTCCCTTTCCTTAGAAGAAGAATGTTCATTTAAAAAGGCCCCAAGTCAGAATCAAAAATCTGAAATGGGAATATTACAGAGTTTTCACTAAGCTAGCAAAATAATAATTCTGTGCTGGGTAAGTCAAATGGAAATCACACACCTGGAAAAGACAATTGTTTCTGAAAAGTCAAGAGAAATACTTCTTTTAACAATAAATGCTATCTACTGAACACATCTTTGGTACAAACTCAATAAATTTAAGGTAATCAGACCCCTTCTTCACAGTTTGGAGCAGAGGTGCTACCACAAGATTTGAGACTATAAAGGTGAATCCCAGGAAATGTATCAGTAATTAATCTTCCTTCCTTTTCTCCCACATCGCAATATACTCTAGTTCTGTGTCAGCTATCTTTGTGATGCTCACAACAAACTTCTCCCTTGGTTATATTTATAAACTCCTGTAGAACATTAACAAAATGTCACGCTTTTCCTGAGCACACTGCTAACAGTTAATTGCTCATGATAACTACTGAATGATTGAGGTGTTTGCTTAACTAGGCTCTACAAGACACATTTTAAATGCCTCAGGATAAGCTAGCTGCAATGAGAAGTTTGTTGTTTGTTTTGGGGTTTTTTTTCCAAGCAATTCTACAGTTTGGATGCTGTGGTATGCAATTAGGCAGGTAGATTTAGCCTGGTGAACATGAAAAACCTGAACAGACTTTTCCTATTTCCCCTACAAATCTACTTTTAAAGCAAAGAACTAGGGATATATTTCTTGCTAGAAATAGTGGATATTAATTTAAAAATAAACCCTTTGTAAGTCAACATGAATATTATATGCCCCTACTTTTCCAGCCCTATGTGCAATATTTTTCACCCCATGACTGCCATTAGCATGGCAAGAAATCACAAAATTCTTTTGCGTCCTGCAGAAAGTTACCCTCGTAGGGCAACACTTCACAACCCTTGTTCTGTGAGTCACTAGTCCCACCCTACAAGACATCAGCCCTACTGATATCAGAGGTGAGAGTAAGACCAGCTTGGCTCTCTTTTATGTTAAAGACAAAACCTACAGCAAAATTGCCAGCTCCTTACTGTTATAGTTCAGAATGTATTTCCAAGTCTGTCTATTGATCTTATAAAATGTTCACAGTACATAATAATATTGCCTGTAATATCTATCAGATTTCTTAACATGAGGAGCCTTGTGCCTGCCCTCCTAAATTTATCAAAATTCACACACATCCTCATCAGATGCTATCCCTGTTTTTAAATGCCGAAACTGAAGTAGAAAGGCCAAATGATTTGCCCACAATTAAATCAATTGCAGAGCTGGTGTTGGAAAATCAGACCTTCCTGGGTCCCGAAAACATGTTCTAATTGCAAATCATGATGACCTGCCTATGTATGAATGAGATAACCATGCAGATGTAGGAAGTGATTTTAATCTGTGAAAGAAACCAAAGCAAATTTTCTCCTGGGAGTTTTCAAATCACAGAAGTTTCCTGGTGAAACTATTAGTCCCTTATATTTCAAAGAAAATGTTGTGTGCTGCTGAACTAAATCAAGGTAAAATTAACACAAACAGAATTTTCAGTGCAATAGAAATACAGTTAACACAAACTTTAGTGTGGTCCCCAGGCTATAAACTGGTGCAATGAAAACAGATCAGAACAAAGAACTTGTTAGGCATCAGTACAGCTCCCAGTAGTTCAGCCTGAAGTATTTATGTAGAATTGTATTTGCAATGCCCTCGCTAGATGTATGTCCAGGGTAATTAGATGCAAAAGGCTTTTATTTTTTTGGCTACTTTGGTGTTTTCTGAAAGGGCAAAACCAATTCATAGAATCAGATGGGTTGGAAAGGACCTCTGAGATCATCAAGTCCAACCTTTCATCCACTACCACTGTGGTTACTAGACCATGGCACTGCGTGTTACATCCAGTCTCATCTTAAAAACCTCCAGGGATGGACAATCCACCGCTTCCCTGGGCAGCCCATTCCAAGGCCTGATTACCTTCTCTGTAAAGAATTTCTTCCTAATATCCAACCTAAACCTCCCCTGGCAGAGCTTGAGACCAAGCCCTCTTGTCTTACTGATAGCTGCCTGGGAGAAGAGACCAATCCCCACCTGGCTACAACCTCCTCTCAGGTAGATGTAGAGAGTGATGAGGTCTCCCCTGAGCCTTCTCTTCTCCAGGCTAAACAGCCACAGCTCCCTCAGCCTCTCCTCACAGGACTTGTGCTCAAGTCCCTTCACCAGCCCGGTTGCTCTTCTCTGGACCCACTCCAGCACCTCAATATCCTTCCTGAACTGAGGGGCCCAGAACTGGACACAGCACTCCAGGGGTGGCCTCACCAGTGCTGAGTACAGGGAAAGAATCACTTCCCTGGACCTGCTGCCACACCATTCCTGATCCAGGCCAGGATGCCACTGGCCTTCTTCGTCACCTGGGCATACTGCTTCTTCCCTTCTTCTGCCACTCACCACCTCATGTAAAACTCATAGACTACACACAAAATAACAGAGCACTATGCAAGTTGTATGTATCTGAAAGTATGAGTAGGACTTCTAGCATCCAAGAGGAGTGCTGGATGCTGTGTCTTTTCACATCACGGTGTGCAGTCTGATATGCCATTCCCCGAGGGGCAGCTGCCTGGTAGAACCAAATATTCATATTAAATCCCACTGCAAACCTCCTCTCAGTAGATGGGGTAGGTGATGGCCTCTCCACGCTTCTCAACCAGCTTCTGAAGTGATCACTGTTGAACAGTGTGAGCTGCTCCTTCTCATAGGCCCTGTGCAAATGTTAGAGAGTAGCTGGAAGAAAAATCAAATACTTAGTTGGAAGGCTATATCAACTGGCAAAATTAAACCTGATGTCTTTGAAAATTCCTTGCAAAAAGATTAATATTAAAATTAACCTGTCATTTCAATAGACATCAGAAGCTAGTGGGCAGTAAGAACAGAGGACATAGAAGTAAAGACATAGAATGGAGGAAATTAAAAATATTAAAATATTTTTATCCAGTGAAAAGCAAACATTTATATCTTTCCTCTTCAGCTTAGTTGTAAAACTTTTGTTCTGGTATTCTGAAAGTGTCAGAGAAATAATCAGGTGAGTTTAATTTATTTTCTTTCTGCTTTTTCTTTTTTTTTATTTTTTTTTTTAATATCTCTGTCAGGTATTAGACTGCCTCTCTAAAAAAAAATTCTGATCTTTTTGGTCTATCATTCAGAATTCTCTCCATAATAACCACTTGAATTCCATCTATTTCTGCTACACTTTGCAATATAATAAAGCAAGATTTGCAGGAGGAGGTAATGTCTCTTATTAAAACAAGCATCAGAGATGGGAAAAACACACAAGTTTTCACATATAAAAGACAGGAATCCTTTTTGAAGTAGACAGTATTTAAACTGAGCAAAGGCTCCCAGGTGAGTATCAATGAGTTAAAGAAGAAATTAAAATGTTTGTTTATTGAGAAGCCTTGAATTACATTTTATATCAAAAAGTTTGTATTTAAGCAAGCCTTCATAAAAGCATTAAGTAGTGTGAACTTTACCAACACTTTTTGTTAAACGCTTAATCCACGCCCACATCAAAACAAAGACAGATGGCTGAACTCTTTACATATGAGAAGGTGACTTTTCACACATAGCCTTAACAGTAAACCTTTTTTTTTTTTTTTCACGGAAATACAAAGCTCCAAGATAATAAAGTTTCCTTAATTTACGTTTCTCCCAAGAAGTGGAAATTACAGAACTACAGACAACAAACATTGGCTAATCAGTCTAGGGAAAAAGGTCCAAAGGGAAAACTCAGAAATGGGTTTATTTCAAAGCTACAACAAGCAGAAAGGACCTTGAGCTATGAATGCTTTTGTATTGCTAATCTACCTAATGTTCTATTTAAAAAAAAAATAAAAATCCTTGAATGAATGATTTTGACTTTGTTCTAGTGTGAATTGAGTATCTGCTTCTTAAAAAAAATACAATACTCGGTTTGTATTTAAACAAGTCTTCCTGAAGACCTTTTCTCAAACAAGTCTTTCTATGGGCAAAACAACTGTTGCTTTTGTAGTCATCATGTGAGTAACTTTTATTAAAGTCAGCAGGGCCCTGCCTACTGTGAGATTTTTTTTTTGAACCTGTAACTCTTAATCAGGAGAGCTGTCAGCTGTAGAGCCTGAGGAAACTGTCATACAGACAATATTCAAATGGAGTTGTGTTTTTCCCACAGTGCTGTTG
The DNA here is from genome assembly GCA_035583135.1 of Lophotriccus pileatus. Lineage (NCBI taxonomy): Eukaryota > Metazoa > Chordata > Aves > Passeriformes > Tyrannidae > Lophotriccus > Lophotriccus pileatus. The sequence goes on from JAWWES010000133.1 coordinate 15,197,408, forward strand.
AAAGGAAACCCTTTTGTTAAGCAAAGCCTGAGAGACATTAGTATCCTGAAATGGAAACAAATAGAGTGAAGGAGGGTCCCCCAACCTGATAAACACTTTCCAAGTTCAATGTGTCTCCAGAGCTGAAACTACACACTACCAACGATTCTTAAATCTCTTTTCCAAATATGGGTTAGAAGTGTTAAGAATTTGTGGGAAAGTTTTCCTTCGGTGTAGACCACGGCTTGATGTTTATTCATATGCTGTAGTAAGCAAATGAGAAACTAAGCACTTTGTAAATGGTGCATCACTTTGACTGCTTGATCCACTCTACTGACAGAAGAGTTTGGCATAATTGCTGGCATACATAATATTTTCAAATGACAACTCTCCAAACAAGCCAGGGCCTGAGCTAACAGCAGTGAAACGTGAAAAGAAGCTGCCTACATATTCAGCTGAGTTCTGGATTATTAAATGTCACAGACAATTAAGATTTATAGTTGATACTGTCCACAATATAAATGCATTCCTCTACCTTCAGTACTTCCAGTTCCACAGCATGTACCAGTATCTGCCTTCAGCTGTTGCCTTAGATGTGAAAGCTAATTTCTCTGCTATACCCTTTCCCTGCTATTTGACCACAACTGTTTTGAAACAGGCCCAGAACCCATTCAGTGCTGCCTCTACATGTAGTTTTGATTTAGCATCAGTAGTACCACTTGTGCTGTTGCTTCTGAGTCATGCCAGGAGTGGAGCAGCTTCAGCTCCATGTTGCTGCGTATCTTCTCTAGTAAGTCAGACAGGATTGCCTTGCTAATGAGAAAAATTCTTCATCGAGAGTGACTGGCAGAAAACCATGAGCAGCACTTTACAGAAATTCAAGAGACAACAAAGTATGGCCAGTAACAAAGGTTTAGGGCTTTCAGCAACCTTTCAGTATTACACTGATGCTATGACAGTTGTTGTGCAGTTAGAATAGAGACCTTAATTTTCAAACATGCCTATTTTGTTTTGGCATCTCAGTGTTTGGCTCTCAAACAAATTCCCAACAATTATCTAGCACCACAATTGAAGAGCATCTTTTGTAGAAGCAGTCAGACAAGTGAAGATACAGTGACAGCAAGAAGACCGATGGCAAGAGGGACCCACAGAGCAAGATAGTGGCCAATATACGTGTAATGCCTGCAGATATGCCAGCTCAGAAAACAAACTACAGCTGAGTTTCAGCTGTGAGCAGCCTGTAAGGGCCCTTTCTACCTGTCTGTAGAAAGGAGCCTGCATAGCACAAACTAGGAACTGATCCTAATGGATCTGTTTATATCTGGTTTCAGAATAAAAGCTCAGTATTGAAAGTATTTTCCCTGTTGCCAGAAGGAAGCACTTTTCTTTTTCATCCTAAATCTCCCAAAGGTGTAATGCCGACAGAATTTGCCAACCCCGCTGCATAAAACAGATTCTGAAACCTTAATTATTTTTCAATAGTAGGAGAAGATCCAGCTTCCCTATCCTGTAATGCTGTTTGGAACAAGAAAACCTTGTAATCAGTAATATTATAATACCATATATAATGCAATTTTAGGTCCTTTTAATGTTTGGCCTATATTACATAGGTCAGCCAGGTAGTTACTGTCAGCGCTGCCTGCTTTACCTCATCAAACTGCATCTTGTGTTCCTGAGATGATCCCAGGGAGCTTGCCATAACCTCATGCTCTGGTCGATGGCATCACAGATTGCCTTCCCAGCAAATCTTGTGGCATATATCTATGTTTTTCTTTCCAGAACTAGGTTTCTGACAGAGAGCCACAAACAACCTATTAACTCTCAGAAAAATCTCTGCCCAGTCTTCCACCTCAGTGATTTAATTTTTGTAATTATGCCTTATTTTCAAGGCACTCTTCATAAGAAGAAAAACGAGAAATATTTTAAAATGCCTTTCATCTTCCATGGAGAGGATAGGCAGTGGCCAGCTTTGGGAATCTGCAAAATGCTAGTCTTTACTTCCAGCTGATATTTTATCTTCCCACTCTGATGACTGGCAAAGATAATAGCTGTGATGTTAGTTATAATGATTTTGCTGACAGACCAAAAAAGCTTCCACAGCAGCGCATCCAGTTTGCAGACCAATATAATCTAATCAATAATACATGAAAAAGATACCTACATGGCTAAAAAAAGGCTAGGAGTGTCAACTTTCTTGAGATGTGTTCAGGCCTGTATTTTTTCCTCCCCAAATTACAGTTTAAGATCATGCTAGGCAGCCCTTTCTCTCAAATACAGTTAACATGCCACGGATGGTGATGCCTTGCCTTCTGGAAAGGCGCTACCAGCACCCCTATACACAAATCACAGCATGTTCACACCCTCTTTGTTAACTGAAGATCCACTGTGACTCTTTTAATTTAACTACAACAGAGTAATCAATGGGATGCATATGGAGTAAGCGTGCTCCAGATGAGCAGCTACTTGCTAGAATTTTGGAACCTCCCACTTCAACAATAATACATCTCTTTCTTCCTTGTGGTTACTAAGCTAAAGTCACAGTCTGAGATTGAGAGCCTTTTGTTTTACCACAATGATGGAATTCTGGTTTTAGGCTGAACTGCTCTCCTCATGTCAGCTGCAATTATTTTGTGACAAGGCCCATTGTGGGAAAGGTAAAGGATAGGAATGTTGCCTTAATATGTGAGCGATTTTTCCTTTAATCATTAAGAGTTTTGGAAAGTTGAAGAGTTACTAAACTTCTTAAGAATAAATGATAAAATTTCTCTTTATTCTTTGTCCTAACAGAAACAAAGTCATTATGGATAACAGTGTCTTTGTGCATATCTTTGTCTCAGCCTGAATACCCTTTGAATCCATGGGGCAACTGCAGCTAGATTGGATAAAGCACAGAGGTCTCAAGGCAATTAGATTCCTATGAAGTTTTATGCAAAAAGGGAAAGCACAAAGGACAAAAAATATCTCTGTATGTACGCCTGTCAGGTATGTATCAGGGAAAAGCAGAAGCACAAAATTGTTAAACATCTTGGAATCCACAGGGTCCTCTTTTGTGGATATTGTCCTGAGAGTTTGCCTCCACTGTGAGAAAAACAAAACTCAGTCAGATTTTGCACATTCTTGGACACAATGTCAAAAAACAACAAGATGCAAACCCACAGGAAAACTAATCCCAGCATTCAGCTGAATACATCCCCAGACCAGACCATCTCATGCCAGCACATGGCCTAAATAACACAGTCATTGTTTTTGTGGGTTTTGACCTTGAATAGTCAGGTTTATTTACTGGGTTCCCTTTGGCCTTGGCACACCAGCTTTCTGAATTAATTTCCAAATCCAGTATATGATGACTTTGTTTGTACTGGCACATCATACCCTGACTTAACATCTGAGCAGGGCAACATTGGTGAACCATTTAGAATGCTGAAAGGGTCATCTGAATTTAACCACCTTTTTTAATGTGATGGCACATTAGCTCAGAGAATTCACAAGCAGATATTACTGTCTGTTGGCTCATTCTTGTTGTCTTTATCTTAAGCATTTGTGACTGGATACTGTTGCTCCAAAATGGAAGTTAGGCTACATGGATTCATCTATCTTCATGGGAGTAGTTCTTATGTTTAGGTATTCTAACTATGTTCTAAATTACTTCCTGGGTCTTCATCAAACTCTAGTGGTAGCACCCCTGTCCAGAGTTTGTGTCATAAGCTGTGTCCAGCTCTGGGGCCTCCAGCATAAGAAGGACATGGACCTGTTGGATTGAGTCCAGAGGAAGGTGATGAAGATGATCAGAGGGCTAGAGCACCTTTCCTATGAAGATAGACTGAGAGAGCTGGGGTTGTTCAGGCTCTGGGAAGACCTCATTGTGGCCTGCTGGCACCCAAAAGGGGCTTATAAAAAAGATGGAGAGTACACTGGTAGATAGTGATAGGACAAGGGTTTTACACAAAAGGAGCATATGTTTAGATAGGATGTAGGAAGAAATTTTTTACTGAGAGGGAAATTTTTTACTGACACTGGAACAGGTTGCCTTGAGAAGATGTGGATGCCCCATCCTTGAAAGTGTTCAAGGCCAGGTTGGAGGGTGCCTGGACAACCTGGTCTAGTGGGTGGCATCCCTGTCCAAAGATAAGGGGTTGGAACTAGATAATCTTTAAGGTCCCCATTCTGTACATAATTGATACATGGCAATAAAAAAATAGCATCACTGTATGTAATGGGGGAGATGAAGAGAAAGGCACCTTTCTAGAATGTCACTGTTTTTGAATGACTTAGCCTTCCAGCTAATATTTGTTGCTAGCATAAAGTGATTAGAAGTTTCCATTAATACCCTCTCTTCCTTTTAAAATCTAGTTGATACAATCAAGTAGAAGCTTTTAATAAGGCAAGGCAACAAAACATGGACAAAGCATGGACACCACTGCAGGACTGCAGGGCAAAAGCAAATAGTGCAGCTATTCCAGAATGGTGGTGTCAGCCTGGAATGACTCCCTGCTGTGACATTTTTATTCCACAAAATCATTGATTTATTTCGGATGACAGTGCACATATGCACAATTACACTGAAGAGCTATTCTGGCCAACAACACTAGGCAGGCAAGCACGGAGTGTGATTTTCAGAGCCATAGGCAGTTTTATTGCTGTTTGGGTCACTTCAAAAATCTGTGGGAAGATGATGGTTTAAATCTCTCAAATCCCAACACACAAGCTCAAGTCTGTTGCTAGAGCAGTATGCAGTATTTCCATTTATATTAGCAGAATTTTATTTCAGCTTATTTAAAAACATAAAACTCCTTCTTAAAACCTATTAGTTTGAAATGCAGATTAAAACCAAGAGAAAATAAACTGAAAAATATTCACAGATTTTCCTCTTCATATTTTAACTAGCTGAAGAATTAACTGAACTTTGATGAACTTCAGTTAACATTTTATAGGGAAAACAAAAGTAACTGTGTCTATGCATGTATGATACAGAGTTTCAAGATAACTTAATCTAACATTTTTTTAAAGCAGTTCTGTGAGCCTAGAACAGTTTTCAGCCACTGAGCCACAGAACTGCAGGAACTTGTGGAATTCAAGATGTCTCTGGATGGCTTCCAGGAGGTCACAGACAGATAAGGAATTAAAACCAGCAAATGAAAGTTTGCTAGCCAGATAGCTGCACAGCCATAAGGAATGTTTTGTGAATCTGCAAAGAGGGAGGCTCATCTCAACTGTTATCAACAATTAAAGAGGAGCCACCTGTGCCTGTACAAACTCCATGGACAGAAATATCTAGAGAACTTTGCAAAGTCACTGTAGTGTGTTAGCCTTGAATCCTACCAGTATCAATTAAAATATCAGTAAAGACCTTGCCATTACTACAGTTATCAGTTTTAGTTGGGACATAACAAAATTTTTTACTGCTTATGCAGGAATATGAACATGCTGGACTTTAACCTAAGGGGCTTATTCTTTATAACTTCTAACACCATGTAGGCAACAAGTTTTAAAGGCTACATGATTAAGTCGAGAGTGAAGGGATAAAACAGACAGAAAAATACCTGTCAAAAAGAACCTACATGCTCATGTTGTTCTATATCCATATTCTTCTCAGAGGCCACAGCTGCATTTATACCAGAATTTCTGTGACTAACAAACAGGTTTCACCTCTTTCATAAATATTTGTCTTAATTGTCTTTGAAAAAATTAGATAAACAGAAAAAGTGGTAGCAGATTTGAATGCAACACCTAGGTATAAACTCCTCAGTACTTGGGTACATCTTTGGAGGTACTAAGCTTTAACTTCAAAACACTGTACAACAGTTACATTTTTTCCATTAGCTGCAGCACATAACCAAAGCTCATCTGGAAGGTTAAACTGTGATAGCCAAGCAGATATTCCATATTTTTAGATGCACAAATGGACTAAAAATAACCTCAAGAAGTTCCTATAAACAAGCCAATAAACAAACAAACAAAAGCTCTCAATAGTGAAAGTGGATTTTGCACAGGATTAACCACTTAGAAAGGCTAAGAGAGAAAAGCATATTAATTCTAATGTAGCTGAGAAGTCTGTCTCCTTTTCAGCAAATCATTTAAAAAGCCTGTCTTGGATTTACTGGAGCTAATGAGATTTAAAATGCTTAACTTTACAGTCAGATTCATATTGTTTTCTGAATTGGCATCCTTGATAGTGAGGGAATTTGTTTAAAAAGGAGAGAAACAAACCATACGATCTTCATGGGTGTAAATCCTGTTTGCAGCTTACCTTTCACTGAACCGAATAAACTGCAGAATAATCTAAACCTTATTTGTGCATTGATTGAAAGTGAGCAGTGGTATCAAAACACAAATCTAGAGACAGAAATAGCTGTCAGGTCATTTAGCTGTGTCATGCAGAACTCATATACACGTACCTACACAGCTATTTTCATACTGATAAACATTCTTTGAAACTGCATGTTTGTGGGATAAAAAGAGACCTTGGGACTTCTGATTCCAACAATTAAAAAAGGGCACTAGACTTTGTTTCCAGTTTCATGCAACCGCAGAAATAGCAATTGCTAATAATATATTATACTAAAATCTCTCTTGAAGGCACTCTGTGGTATTTCTGCCTCTATAGGACTTAGATATTGTTTTAAGAAAAGTCTTGGCTATTCTGGTTATAAAGAAAGTCAGCACAATATGAAACAGTCCTCTGTATTTTTGGTTGTTTCCAGACTTGTCAATGTAGCTATATCCTGAGTGCAGTTCTTTTTGTAATAACCACTTCAGATCTTTATTTCATGGCAAGCATGTAGTTATTATTAAGCCATTATGTAAAAACTAAGAAACTATGTGTACTACTGCCTCAAGCCACCCTAGGCTGAGTAGTGTCTCTGAATCTCAAAAATTACACTACCAGAGTTAGTATTTTTACAAGATTTGTTATGCATAGATTACCTGGATAGAGTTAGAAGCCACTAAAAGAAGAGCTAGAAAGAAATGCTACTGCATCTTTTGTAACTCATCAACTTCCACTTATCCCTATATCTCTTAACGTGCAGAGCACTGGAAAAGACAGTTCCTTTGAGGAAAACTGAGAACTTATGTACATGGCATGTGTACAGCAAATAAGCTGAAGAATTATATACTACTCTGTTCAGAAGGGGAAAAAAAATCCCAAAACATTATAATACCTAGGCAGACAAAGTAAGTTTTAGAACCATACATAACATATACGAATATGTGATGCACCTAAAAATTAGTTGCAGGTGATGACGTCATGTTTGCAAGATAAAGAGCCTCAGTGGAAAATTCAGTCTCTAAGAGATGCAGGCTAAGTAAAAAAAAAAAAAAAAAAAAAAGGTGTAGTTAAAAAAAAAATGCATTTCAATTCCGGTACTAAATGACAATAGAAGCCTCTAGGATGTTAAGTGAGATGTTTAACAAACACAGTCTTTATTGGGGGTTTAGCAAGGATTTATAGGAGTAGATGTTTATGGCCTGTAATGTCCATGGCAACTGCCCCACATAGTTAGACAGAGAAGTCCACATGGAAAAGATGGTATTGCCAACCAAAACATGGGGGGTTGTGGTCTTTCTAAGCCTTGATACAGCAACAGCTGTTTTAGGCAGGGGGCTGAGCAAATGCTCCCCCATCACATAACCAAAGTACAGGTTACTGTCACCAAAGCAATCTGATCAGGTCCAGAAATACCTCTGGTTCTCCAGTGACACCATCCAAGGTCGGGGTACCTAACATGGGTATTCTGATGGGCCAGCTACCTGCTCTCTAGGTTTTGTACATGCTAAGCTGGGCCTCCATGGCTAAATAGTCATCCCTTCGTATATAACAAACTGTTTGATACGAATTAAAAGAAAGGAAGTGGATGTATGCATCTTTTTTTGAGTGACTCATATATACAGCAAACTCTGGCTTAACAGAAGAGCTCCTTCTGTTATCAGTTCCAGCCATTTGTCTCATTCACCAAAGTAAGCTTTTGATTTCTTGGTGTTAGTCAAGACTCACTTGCAATACAGTTATTTTTATCCCAGAATTCCTTAAAGGTGTAGTTTTACAGTCTTTTATCAGAGCAAATGCATACAATAAGGAATCACAGGATCAATTAGATTGGAAAAGACCTCATTGAGTCCAACCTTCGAACACCACCATGTCAACTAGACCATGGCACTAAGTGTCATGTCCAGTCTTTTCTTAAACACCTCCAGGCACAGTGAGTCCACCACCTCTCTGAGCAGTCAATTCCAATGTTTAATCACCCTTTCTTTGAAGAAATTCCTCCTAATGACCAACTTGAACCTCCCCTGGAGCAGCTTGAAACTGTGTCCTGTCATTCTGAATGTAATAGCCCACACTGGTATAGTTTGGGTTGCCAGGTGTGTTGTAAGCAACAATAATATACTTGCTAAATTAGCTCAAATGTTGTCATTTTCTCAAAGGACAATCTGCTCCAAGTACCTGAATAAGCTTCATCTCTAGCCATGTTTAAATCTCAGTAATTATCACACATAAACCTGGAAATTGTCTGTTTTGCTAAGGACATCTGGAATGTGTATCGTAAACACAAGAGGAAAAAGCAAATTTTCAGGAAAAATATGGCTGATATCCTCGAGGGTGGCACATTTAGTATGTAGCACTACCACTGCCTCCTTTCACCTAACAAATAGGCCTCAATTATAAAGATGAAATCACTTAGCATTCTCCTAGACTCCAGTTACATCTCTATTCTAACACAGTCTGTCCTCTGATTCTAGAAAACAAACCTTAAATTACCATGTACTCCTGTGTAAAAGTTTCAAATTCCCTAAAACTTAAGCTTTAAGGGACACTTTGTAGAGATAAGAGGTTGTTTCAGAGATACTTACTAGACTTCTGTCACAGCAGCAGCTCTGCCGTTCCACCCACAACTATAAAAAGTGCTCAGACTCCTGTCCTGATCACTCCTCTGAAAGTAAAGCAAATAAATAGCCACTAGTATTTGGTTTTTGATGAGGTAAACTGGTTACACATAGCAGTCTGCCTTTCCTCACACTTCTGGGATTGACACAGATGGTGAGTTGAAGTGCTTTGAGACAGTAGCTTTATGCTCACGGACTCCCCGTTTTTCAGACCTTATTTTCCCTCAAGAACAGGTATTTTTAAAATAAATTCATATCTTCTACTTTAAAGATAGCATCAAGAAAGCCTGTCAGCTTTTTTTTTCACTGTGAGGACAGAGGGAAAGGGAATCTGATTGATCGTACCAGATTATCATCAGCTATCACACAATTCATGTGCTGGAAGGTACAAGGCCGGAAAGAAATTTGTGCCATTTTATCACAGAGCTCAAATTTGATTGCTTAATGATATGGCCACACTGATGGAGCTGCTGAATAGAAGACCATGATCTGGACTGTGCTTATTAGACTTGTAAATACGAGCAATTCAGGATAATAGGAGCAAACCCCTGCTTTCTGTACACCTACTTGGATCTACACTTGCAGAAGAGAAAGTTGACAGAGCAGCAAAAGCATATCTGTGTACATTATTCATGTACATTTATCTGTCAGCAGATAGAGTCAAAACCCTCTCAATAACTACTTTCAGTATTGATTAAAACAGTGTGCATGTTTTACAATAACTGAAGACAGTATTTTATGCATTTGATAAGCAACGTTTTATAAGTTACTAGTGAATTACCAGGTAAACTAGTCAAGTTTATTTTAACAAAGAGCAAAATTTGGGCTTCCTTAAAGTTCCTTTGTGAGCATCACAGGAATTTTACTTCTAAACTGTAACTGCTGCAACTCTATATTGACAAGTTTCCTTATTTAGATTCAGTAGATTGTATTTATTTGGTGTGCTAAAGGAGACTAATGGTTAAAGCACTCACGTCTCTTTGTGGCTGAGGGAAAGCATCAGAGCTCTATACTTCACAGATTTCTGGGAAGCTAATAAGATGTGTGGCTGAGGCTGTAAGCCAAGATGTGAGCAAATGGCAGCAGAAAATCATTTCAAGTCACTTCAGGATCTTTGCTGAGTCATATCAGTTTCAGTGTCTGTGTGAGCAAGTCTGTGTGGATTTCATATCACACCCAAAACTACCAGAATGGCTTTTTGCCTGCCTTTAATATTTTTGCAGCTAATTTACAACATCTGCCTGAAAAAAACCCACAACAAATAGAAAAATGTAGACTCATGGTGTGCTTGAACATCTCATGTAGCCATAATCCAAGAGATCTAAATTCAATTGACCTGCACCTTTACTGAAAAACAGTGTTCTCCTCCTAGTCCATCTGGTAGATGGTGAAATTATCATCACTACAGACAGAACCACTGTAGTATAAAATTTCTACTAATTCCTTTTCATTTTCTGAGGGAGCAACTGATGCATCTGTTATTCTCATCCATGCGTCACCTGTTTTAGGTCCAGTAAGTGGCTCAGGGCAGCACTTCTCTTTAACAAGGTGGGTGGGCAGAGTAGAAGCTGATTTATTTATCAGACAAAGCACTGAGAGGCACTTTCACTGAGAGATAAAAGTTCTGGACTCCAGTTTTCCTCCCTATTCTCTTAATTGCTCCATGAAAGAAAAGAGACCATGCCTATCAAGCAGCAAATTGTAATAACCACACTCAGCTCAATAGTGTTCATTGATAGATTTGTTTGATAGATTTGGTCAAAAGGCAGAATTAGAATTAATTTTATTTCCCCTCTCTGCTTGTCTACTTGCTGAGAGCCAGAGAAGAGATAGCACTGAATGATTGTCATAGCTTTAATCCAGACCTGAACTAAAGGTTTAGGCAGCCCAACCAAACACAGTGCAAGCAAATCCTGCACTAACTCTGCATTGCTTTGTGGATATATGGAATAAGCTCCTATATTGCATATTGCAATAATCCATCCATGGGTAGATAATGTTAAAGATATGTAGGTTCACCCTAATTTCTATTTTCTGACTAGATACAGGTAGAATGTGTCCTTTTGGAAATTGGTGTCCTGGCTTGACTGTCATTGAAGATCTCAAAGAATTCACACGGAGAACAAAAGTGGCAGCTCTATGTCATCTGCAAAAGAAATAGACACACTTCTCACCTTAGCTCTGCCTGCTTCCAGTGGACCAGTATTTCCTCAGACTTATATTTAGCCAGCTCTCAACTGTACTCACCTTAACCAGACAAACCTTTGCATGGTGTGAAATGGAGAGGGATAAGCCTTGGTTTCACTGGCACATCAAAGCAGATCTGCAACCTACTTTTTTGCTGTAATCCTTTCAACAAATTCCAGTTTATACAGTTAATGGATAGACAGAACTAGCTCTGTCATAATAATGACAGAGCTGTGTTAAGTGGGCAGTTACATATTCAGTTCTGTAGGATTTTTTATTTTACTGAGTCTTTTTAAAAACAGTACATCAAAAATTTATACTTGGAATATAAACCACTTTATGTGACCATAATTTCAACAGACCTCCAAAATAAAGTTTTGCTGATGGACAAGAGAAAGTCTCTCGGGGAGAAATAAACATATTCTCAAGCTCACTGCTACCGTTTGTATTGTCAGGGAGCATCCCGTATCCATATATCATAAAGATTTAGAACAATACAGCCTAGGAATTAGTGGTAAAAGATTTACTAATTCATCCACTTGCTACAACAGTGTGCTTTGTTCAGTCTAGAGGCTTCTTCCTTTTCCCTTAGAAGATCATTTGAACTAAAATAACTCTGAGTTAAAAAAATACTAGACTGTATGCTGCAGTTTATCCCATCTGTTTCTAATTTAATCATACTAATTAGCTGAGCTATCATAAATATATTCCCCTTCTGTCAGCACTGCTCACATTCTCCTTATTTATCTGCAGATGCCATGAGCACTTATTTGTTCTTGCTACACGGTAAACACTGTTATGTCAGGAACCCTGCTGTGATAAAACTTCCCTAACAAACAGTCACCCTAAGGGAAAAAAACAGTGCCCACAGCCCAGTAACAAGTGGCAACGGGCTATCAGATGGTGACAAACGCTTCAAGATTTTACTCCCAACAGTTTGTCACACTTCACCAGTTCAAAGCAAAGATTTTTGGGAGACTAGGATTAATCCTAACTATTTTTAAAAATCTTCATTGGCATATTAACCATGCAATTTAACTCTGTGTTATCTATTACACGTAGGGAAAATGTATGCCTTTTTTTTTCTCAAGCAAATATAAGTGGTAGTGTGATTACATATTGTACAATTTTGCAACCAGGTAGAGATGAACAGTGTCCCTAACATCTCGAGATCACAGACAGGAGTTGCAGTCAAAAAGAAGGAAAACTAGATGACTCTCAAAGTTTTGCCGTTTTTTTAAATATTTGGGAGTTTGTTTAAAAACAAAATTCAATTCCATTGCAGCTACACGACCATATCTTATCCATACAATTTGTTTGGAGGCAGCAGACACAAAATTTAGCTTGAAAAATTTTGCAGGAAAACATTTAACTTCCATTTTCTGTTTCTCTGTTGATATTCCACAAACTCTAAACAGGTTGTGCTTTTTAAGAATGCCCATTATTACAGGCAGATAAATAAATAATTGCAATCAAATGCTCAATGTCAGGTTTGAGGTTATATGCAATCCAACTGTAATCCAGGTCATGGATTTAGAAGATACATTTTTCTTATGAAGAAGTAGATTCTGCATAATTCAGAAGAGTTTTACACAGAACTGTATTCTCAGATGGATAAAGATGTGTAAATTCCTCAAAATCAAAGGGAACTGATACCCAGGAGGGCAAAGCAGACAAAACAGCCCATCAGCAACTCAACCACATGAAAGACCACAAAGAAACTCCAAAGCCACCCACGCAGCTGCCCGAGGAGTCTGTCAAGGAATGAGAGGCTCTTGTTCAGCTCATGTTGCTGCTGGAAATGTGTTTGAAGAGCTTGGCAATACATCTGGATTTTACAAGTAGCACACAAAGATGAGAAAAATGAAATCAGATTGAATTATGTGCTGCAGTACACTGGCAGTGTCACATCTCAGCTAACTAGTATGTAATTTAATTTACAAGGTAATGGAACGATCTGCATTTGTTACTGACAGAGAGGCAGCTGACAAACATCCACAGGGTAAGTACAAACTTAACTAGATAGTCACCTAAAAGGCAAAGATAGTATCTTAAACTGTATTTATTTTTTAATAATATCTATTGTAGATACCTAGAAAGCCTCTGTTTCTGAAAAGTTACTATCAGGCCTTGAATATCAGACATCTATAAAATCAGAATAGAAATGGGGGAGAATCAATCCCTTTGTTTCTACATCTGTCAGAAACTGCCAGTACTTAAATGGTAGAGTAACAGAGTATCACAGCTGTTGTATCGCTTGTTATTGCTTTTTACCTGTTTGGTTTATATAAAGCTGACAGAAATGCCCCACCTTACTGTCTTTCCACCTACAAACTTGAAGATATCCCTTCTCAAAATTCTGCTTTCCTCAGTATGGAAGAGACAAAGACAACAAGAGACTTAAATTTTCAAAACATTTGCCAATAAGCGTTCAAAAGAACCTATGTTAAATTTTGTTCTCTACTACACCAACATATCTCAGAGGTGCACTGAAATGTGAAGAGAGATTTTGATAAGAAAACACTTATTTAAAACAAATTACTTCAGATGCCTTCAATTTGTCGCAGGAAGTAGAAGTGAGAATGAGGCAAAACCTGGAACACTGAAGGCATTTGTCTTCAACACTTGTTAAATGCTCCCTTGTCTTGTTCATGTTGTCAATCTGTAGTAAAATGAACAGGACCTTAAATATACATGGTGAAGACTGCGAGCTCCTTATTCAATGTCTGTTTAATCATCCACAACACTTTTTGTTTAAATTTGTGAGTGACTCACAGCAGTGGCTTCAGCCAAGCTTAGCACAGACAGACTTTGTGCGTGCCCACACAAATACTGATGAGTCTACTCCCACTGCTGTATTGTAAGATTCCCACTATCACTATCTTGAGCTTTTTTGAGGAGAGATTATTCTTTGCATAGGCCTCTGCCAAAGTGTCTCATATTCTGGTGTTGGGAGTAGTTGGAAAAAAAGGACTATATATTCATTTTCATTTATGACCTAGATATGGCAGATTACTTTTTGCATTAGTTCAATTGAAATATTTGTTCTGTGAATTATGCTTTTATAGGTTCCTGCATAATGTTCTTTTATTTACAGTTATAAAGCTCTCCAGGCAATACCTTTAAAACAGATTTATGTCGCAACAACGTTCTCAAAAATAAGAATCTATTCACATGCCATTGCTCATAGTTCCACACAGTTAAGAGATTTCAGTGATGTCCCACCTCATCATTCTTGTGTTCCAGACCCTTCACCAGCTCAGTTGCCCTTCTCTGGACATGCCCCAGCACTTCAATATCTTTCTGGAACTGAGGGGCCCGGAACTGGCCACAAGACTCAAGCTTTGGCCTCACCAGTGCTGACTACAGAGGGACAATCACTGCCCTGGTCATGCTGGTCACGCTTTTTGTGATACAAGCCATGATGTCATTGGCCTTCTTGGACACCTGGGCACACACTTGCTCATGGACAGCTACTGTAAAGCACCTCTAATTCCTTTTGTGCTGGGCAGCTCTTCAGCCTGTAATTTAAAAAGCCCGGGTGATCATTATTGTGCTAAAATGATTCAAAATTTTAAAGAAAGGGTTCTACTCCACCTCACTTTTCTGAGACGGATTATTTTCTTCTGGTGACATAGTTTAAAGCCAGATCAGTGTTGTCATCTGGCCTATTTCCTTGTGAAGCCTGAGGGAGTCTGTAGGAGCCTGAGGCAGGCTCCTACTCTGCCCCAAGAACATTCCGGGGCAGAGTAGGAGCTTTCCTTTTGGCACCAGCAGTTTAGGTTACTGTAATGATCCTGGCACCACACTTGTAGATTCTGGTGGCCTATTATTAAGTGCACCAGCAGTAAGGAAGTGTAACAGGGCTTAGTGTACTCAAAGTTTTACAGCAGTTCAACAGAATACTCTGAAACACTCTTCTATATTTAAAGGTCTAAGAGACAACCAGTTCTAATTCCTGACTTTTAAGCCTTTAATTATAACAGACTGTGTCATGTATGATATATATTTTACTGAGACACCATGGGCAAGCATATACAGTTTAGGATGAGGATAGGGTTGAACTAATGAAATTTGTCAACAACACTGAGATAGGAGTTGGCTATATTGGAATAGCACCCTAAGAGCTTTTACACTGGTTTTAGTGCAAATGCTGTGCATCCTTTAGTGGCTTTCTACTGCATTGAAGGATATCTGAACTGTATCTGGTAACAGATTACTTCTAGCTCAAGATCTGCCTATGATGAAAAGCACAGTTGTCGAGCTCATACTCACGGAATGAATTGAAGTCAGGTGTTTTCCTAAGAAACTTGGTGGTGACAGCTCTGATTCCAAGCTACACATTTCAGGACTTTTCCTTGGCATTTATGCAGGTAGAGTAGGGCTTTCTTTGTCTGTAAGAAGACTACTGTTACCCATGGATCCCATAACAGACTGAGAGATGTGAAGATTTCCCTGTGTTTAGAGTCAGGGTCTAAGGTAGATAAATTCTAAATTGGTAAACCCAAATTCCCAGTCCTCACTTCAACTTTTTTAAAGAAGGCACTTAAAGAAGGCATTCTCAAGCTTGACATAGGGCTACTGTAATTTTCTCTGTATTTACAAAGTCTCATTTTTTTTATCCAAGTCACTCTAGTTAACCTTTTGTTACAATTTTTACTTAAAAATCTTACCCTTTGATTTCATAACCAACTTAGGCTGACCTAATACTTTTGTGCACACAGCTAGAAGACTCCATATGTTCCAAGAGATGCATTTTACAATTGACCAGCAAATTAAGATATTTGAGTGTACAATGTCACTAGGTCAGCCTAGACCTTAGGGCAGCAAATATGACTCATTTCTCTTCTGATTATATCATACTTTTTCCTGTTTTCAGATCTATTTCTACAGTGATCTCATTGAAAAATTGATTAAAATTTGGGGGAACTTGGCACTACATGAGTAAGATTAAATGCTACATAATGCACCATAACTTACAGGAAGTGACAGTAAGAGAAGTATCTGGAAAATCTGCTGAGTTCCTCCTATTTATTGTAACCTATAATACAGTAAAACGAAAGCTTAAAGATACCACTACCTAGGGATAGAAATATTTCTTCTCTTCACATTCTGGTATAATCCATCAAACACTGGGATAGATTTACACTAGGATAGGTTTTCACTGCCAGCTACATTTGATGATGATAACCAAAGTGGTTAATAATTGACCAGTTGCTTTCCTAGATGTTTTTGAAATAAAGCATTTTACAGATACTGAAATCTATCCACCTATGCAATTACCTAAACTTTTGATGAAATTTGACAGCTTCCACATTCAAGCCCCTGAGAAGGCTGGAAGAAGTTTATAAAACTCTTTGCTGCTAATGATACAGCATAAAATAAGTTCTGGGCTTCACATCAGTCATGATGTCTCATCATGACAATGGGGCACAGTGAAAGAAGAAAGAAGTAATTTCAAATAATATTTGGGTTCACATCATCTGAATGGCTACCAGATGGGGCTCTGAGCTGCCTGGAGATTCCACTGGGGGGTGTTGGAGTTGCCCATGCACTCTGCAGGAGGATGAATGGGCCCTCTGTGCCCCCACTGCCCTGAGTGTGAGATCCAGCTGATCACATCTGGTGAGAGTCTTGAAGCAGGCCTCTGTAGCATCAGCTGGGAACCCATGGGCAAAGGGCTTTACAGCACTTCCTAAATTGTCAAGTTGTTCCTTAGCTGTCCATTTTACATGATTTATTAATTCTCTGGGATTAGGCAGTAAGCTTCTGCAGCTAGAGAGAAAAGAACATGTTCAGTAGCTGCATGGATTCTAGTGCTGCTGGCTTCAAAAATCCTGTCTCACTCAGAAGTCAAGAGTTACAACAAAGGGAACAGGAAATGAAAAACAAAATACTGATTTTGATATATAGGTTTCCAATTGTCAGAATATTTTATAGAAATACAAAAGCACACCAGATTACCACTTATTTGTAATTTTGTAATTTGTTATTTGTAAACTTGTAACTTGGTATTTAGTAATTTGTAACTTGAAATTTTAAACAGTAGTTACACTGATTTTATTTGTTGTGTCATGCAGCTAAAAACACAGATAATTTTCTGATACTTGAAACATTTGTTCTCAAAGTTGGCAAATGGATGCTTATGTGTAGTGAACTTAAGAATCAAGCAGAAATTTATCCATTACGCTAAACAAAATCTATAAAACTTCTTCTCTACAATTTGTATATTAGTTATCTATCAGAGACAATGTATCTCGAAGCACTTGGAAAAAGATAAAATTCACTCACAGCTTTTGTGTGTGAAACCAGGTGTTCTAATAAGCTACTTCATTTGGAAATTAAATATACTTCTGTATTACTGCACAATTTAAAAACTATATTGAAATTAAAAATGTGATAATTTTTAGCTTGTAGAATGGTATGCAGGGGGTTGTTTTCTTTTTGTTAAACAACTCACTAGCTATTTGCTATTTTGCTTCTAGTATGTATCTTACTGTATATTCATATTAGTGGCACCAGGTCAAGAAGTGTATCTTGTACAGAGAAAACAAGATAGTATGATTTGAGATTGCTGAGAAAATGGTGTTTCTCTCACTGATGACTTTTAATTTTCTTATGATGAATATAATTGCTTGATTGAGCTGGACACAATGTCCCTTGTGTTCTAGCCCAGTGGATTTCATGTACATATGCAGGATACAACTGGCTCCACATTAGGAAAGGAGACATCTTTGGCACTACCTAACTGAAATGGAAGATTTTTACAGAGAGGGTGATCAGGCTTTGGAATGGGCTGACCGGGGAAGTGGTGGATTCTCCGTCCCTGGAGGTATTTAAGAAGAGACTGGATGTGGCACTTAGTGCCACGGTCTAGTAGCTGTGGTGGTAGTGGATCAAGGGTTGGACTTGATGATCTCAGAGGTCCTTTCCAACCCATCTAATTCTATGATTCTATGATTCTATGAATAGAGGAAATCTGATCTGGATAACTGTATTCCACTGAGCTGAACCTCTCTTCTCTTGTAGTTGTCCCATAGTTTTGCTCTGCAGTGATAACCAGTAACCACGATTGAACCCAGAAGTAGCTGCCTTTTAATATTAACTGTGAGGACAATTCATATGTAAGTATTGATTTTTCTTGAGTACCATCTGCACTGAAACATGAACACAAAAGTGTCTGACTCTTGTGGTATGTTGAACCCAAATGAAACAAGAAAGCACTTAAATCATGCAAGAGGTTGAAGTTTTCAATCTGATTTTCAAACTAAACCTTTTAGATTTACTTCAGAAACTAATTTAATCCTCTAGATACTGACTAGAAAAAAAAAAAAAGTGGAACCTCTAATCTTTAGGCTTGAAAGAACTTCTCTTATTTTTCAGCAAAAAGAGGTTTCCAATTATTTATCTTCTTATTTGGACTGTCCTTTATTATAAACCATAAGAGGAAGATTGGTAGTAAGCAATCTTCTAAACAGACAAATTCTCCAGGTTGCCTGTCAGATACTTCAGTGTCAGATATTCCTATCAAGAAGACATGTTCTCATCACATGGTTCTTGCAAGGTATTCATCAGTTTATTAAGCATTGCCTCAAAAATGTTCAAATCAAGGAGAAAAAAAAATCCTTTTAAGGGTTGCTGCAGACTACAATTCAGCTTTGAGATATGAGAAATGAGGCATGGTGGTAAATGCTTAAGCAGGAGTGAAGATTACCAAGGCAGTCCGACCAGTGTCTCAGAACACTTTACTTCTATTCCTTCACTGTTTTCTTCACAGAAAACAGTTTTATTTCTATTTTACATTCTATTCACTCTTCTCGTGCCTGATTTTTTTAAGTGAAATGAAATAAGAAAATCTACGAAACAAGTGCTTTTTGTAAAAGTAAAATACGTGAAAACATCGTCACTTTTCAACAAAGAGGTTTTATGTGTTTTCCTTACCTGCTGCACTATGGGAAAACAAACTTCCATTCACTTCGTGCAAACTGTAATCATCTGTACTCTTGCCTTACTGTGCCCATTGCTGCAATTACAGAAATCTCACATTCCATGAAGAAATATGTTGTCGTTAAAAAATACACATGTATACATATATATGTTCTGAATATTTTGCAGTCTGAGAGAGAGGGAAATTACTCACTCGCTTCTCAGTTTAGGGGCTGATACTTTTTTGGTGTTGCACTGCATTTATAGAAATATGTCTACAGAGGCAAAGACTAGACACAAACACTGAGAAAAACCCTGAAATTAATATGAGGAACTAAATATGTTTTCCTACACTCTATCTCATACTATGGAATGGAAATGTTTATTTTGCTGGCTGATGTTTATCTGCTAAAAATAGCAACAGACAGAAATTTTATAAGATGCAATATATTTGTGTGAAGGTTGAGAGTGAGCTGAATAAATCAATGATTAATATAGTGATGAGTGACATAATGGCTTATTTCTACCCATACTTGACATCATGCATTAATTTTGTAGAATTATTCAGGTCTTGAAACAGGGGAGAGGAATAATCTTGATGCCTCTCAAAGGAAATGGTGAGGAGACAGCTAGGAGAAAGAGAGCTGATAGAAATAGAACATAAAGAATGTTCATGAAATGTGTCAAGGCAAGCACTGTAAGCTCCATTTAGTAAATCCAGAAGAAACATCCATATCCCAAAAATTAAAGTTTGAGGTGTTTTCTTACAGTGATGGAAGAAAGATGTCCTGTTAAACGTAAGACAGGAAGACATAATGTCACTGCACTGCAATGAGTCCAGTTCAAATTTTAGTAAGCAAACGAGAATCTCTACATGTACAGTCACAGACTTCCAAGATCACTGAGTCTTGTCATTCATCCATCACTGCCAAGTCCACCATTAAACCATGTCCTCATATGCCACATTCGCATGTTTTTTGAACGCTCCCAGGAATGGTTATTCCACTGCTTGCCTGGGCAGCCTGTCCCAGTACCTAACCACCCTTGCAATGAAAATGTTTCCCTAATATCCAATCTAAACCTCCTCTGGCACAACCTGAGGTCATTTCCTCTTGTCCTGTTTCTTGTTACTTGGGAGAAGAGATTGACACCCATCTGGCTACAGCTTCCTTCCAGGTAGTTGTTTGAGATCGACAAGATTTCCCCTGAGCTTCCCTTTCTCCAGGCTTAACAACCCCAGCTCCCTCAGCCACTCCTCACAAGACTTGTGCTCCAGACCCTTCACCAGCTCTGTTGCCCTTCTCTGGACACACTCCAGCGCTTCAGTGTCCTTCCTGTAGTGAGGTGCCCAGTTTCCACTAATGCCAGTTGTTGGTGATTAATTTCTACAGCTAACGACGGGAGTAGATGACATGCAGTCTCCAAGGAGGCATGGTACCTCCTAGGCTGTATCCAAACTATGAAACTTTCCTGGTAGCACAGTCCAGTTGCGCAAGTCCTGAGGCTGGTGCAAAGCTCAGCACAAATTTGACAAGCTGCTCCAGCTTACAGTTGGAGCCACCTGAAAAGAACTTTCCACAGAGCACCATATCTGGACCACAGATCATGTCAGCAACTCACCCACTTCATACACAGAGCCAGCATTGACTCATTCTGCAATGGGACACGGAGAGCCGGAATGCCATGAAGGAGTCAAGGCGGACTAGGAGCCACCTCTACTATTGTGAGAAGGGGGAGATCAGAGTATCAGTATGGGGGAGCCTGAGAGGGGTAAACTGGAGGTAAACTTGAACCTGAAATGGTGTAACTACTGCTTATACAAGGGTATGTCTGTGTATCTGGGGGTACACATATGCATGTCTAGTTTTGGATTTGTGATGACAGGTTGTTTAGCTAAGAGGGAAGATTGCAATGTTAGCACCATATTTGGAAAAAGAAAGATTTTTTAAGTTTCCTTTCACAATCCTTGATATATTTTTAGTTCAAAAATTCTTTACGAAACTTGATTTCTCAGAGCAGTTTTATACATACAGGGATGAAACACCGATAGGAGAAAACTTTATTACTACTTAAATGAGAAACTTACAGTTTGCCATGGAAACACTCTTCCCACAGATACACACAGACCCACAGAAAGGGAATCTGGTCTGCTATGTTCAGCTCCTAGTATTGCACTCCACAAAACACAAAGAAACACATGTAATTTTAAGCACATGCTTAACCCTTCCCTGAGTCAGAGCCTAAAATGTTCCCACTATTCCTTCCAGACCACTGCAGTTATTGGATTAGATGCATGGAAGGAGAACGACACAAGGGAATGTGCATATTCTATAAGAGAGTTTATTTATTATGGACTTTCTATACATGCTATATTTTTTTCCTATATTCCTGCTTCATTAATATTAATAAAAGCTTGTATATTCAGGACATTTGCAATACTGCATTACATTACTCAGTGGCTCTAATGATGTTATTTCTTGAATTCCAAATTGACTCCCAGCCTTACTCATTTTACCAGGTATAAATAAGAATATGATTCATCATTTACAGAAAGCACATTACATAAGTCAGTTACAGTTTCACAACTGAGCACACAGACTGTCTGCATTGAAGATACAAATAGGAATAGAAATAGAGAAGATTTTCTATCCTTAGTTTGAAATCAAACTTAGACTACTGTACCAATGATGTCAGCTCTGGCTAAAATAAGAACAGAAAACATTCATCACATGTTTTAGATGTTTCAAACTAATAATAGTCTGGGACCAGTTTTCAAAGAAAGATAAAGCTGTGCTTAGGAAGGGTGTGAATCCCAAGTACAACTGCTGCAAATAAAAGCTTTGTTTCTTTGATTCTGTTGGATTCCTCACAAGGAAAATTTACTCCATATGTAGTACATATAATGGTTTTGCAATTCTAATGAAAAGTGTTAGCTACAGGCAGATTATACAGCATCAAACTCGAGTACATTGAGCAGTGTGCTGTGGCCTACAGATGTGACTCCAATAATAGTAAGTGAGCTCATCCTTAGTGTGGAAGATTATTCATTAGGGAGAGAATAATGTAAGTGATATGATCATTACATCACCTTTTCCTGTACATTATTCTCACTACAGCTGACAGGGAAAACATTTCTCAGTTTTAAGTTACATTATTTTCAAATTTTGCAGAGTCTAGATAAAAGTGGTGTTTGAAAGTATATGTGAAGATTTATTTCATAACAAAGAAGGGCTAATGCTGCAGTGTTGAATTGCTTGTTCATTACCTCTGTTTGCTTTCTTCATACAAAGTAGTTATTCTGTATTATTACATTCCACATCTATTAACACTAGCTATTTTAATTTTGAGGTGAAGATTTTCAAGAAATTATATTTTAGATCTATGTAATCACAGAATGAGGGCTTTTACCTAAAATATAGGATCAATCTGATTAGTGCAAAAAAGGTCTTAGTACTAAACTCAAAAGAAAATTGACAGAAGTTACAATCTCAGGAAAATTTATGTTCAGATTACAGGCATATTATGTTTTGATGAGGATGTAATGTAGTCAATTAAGAAACATGAAAATATTTCTCGGCTTTTTCTATGCTTTTGATAATACTGTTTTATATCCCTATGGTCAAGGATGACCCACATTCATTATGATTAGGATGGAATTTATCATGATAGTGTGTTTACTGATACTACTGAACAAAGGAGGCAATAATGTAAAACAAGAGCAGACACCTTCCTAATTTTGAGACTATGGCATTCATAATTTTGATACTAGGCATATTTTAGTCTTATTTTTCCAAATCAGACTGTTGTTCCACAGTGTTCTCAAAACCTGCCATCAGAATAAGAATTACGATCAACAGTTTGTAAAAGCCTTAGCCTAGGCTGTATTAGTACAGACATACACACATTTTTATGTCATGGCCTAGTTTTTCAAGTTTCCACAAAATAAGGATGCTGTGAGGATTTAGAATGCTCATTTGCAAATCTTACCTAGCATTTCTAGAACTGAACCGATGTACCAGAAAAATAGCTGTTTCAAGATGCAAACTGCAGTCCTATTTGTGTTGCAGACAATTAATACATAAAGCTTTTAAAATAAACCCTTTTGCTCCATTTTTGAATATCAAGGTGAGAAACAGTAACAGACTTTTCATTCAGTTCTGCTGCTTTCACTGACGTACACTTCTTTGCACAACAACTTGCTACTGTCAGTTTTAATAGAAAAGGGAGATGGTGGTGGCTTAATCACAGGAGAGTGCAACTGATCCAAGTATTTTGTGTAAGGAAATCATCACAAAATATTTACCCTGGTTTTGGCTTCTTTGCTATGGTATCTACCTCACGCACTTGTTGCATTCACGAGGATTTCCTGCTGTTGTGTGCATCAAGCTGGCTTACAACGCATGTTTCTGCTTTTGTACTATATTGTTTTTCCTGTCCAAACAGTTACCAAGCAATGCAGTATCGGTCACCATGCAGTGTAAATGCTACAACACCAATAGACAAGTGTCCCTAACACAACTAAATTAAATTCTGGAAATCTGTTCATAGGGAAATTCTGTTTTCCTCTCATTCCTATAATTCCCAGACGTGGATGGAATAGAAAATGTTTCCTCTTTGTAAAATTCGGGTGTTTCTACAGAACAATATGTGATAACTATGATTTATAAGTTATCTTTAAATGGAAGATTTTCCTGATCTAAAGCACGGTGATGCTCTCAGAGTTTACATTTCATGAATGCAGATACACTTGCAGACAGGTAGTCTCAGAAAATGGGTTGCAAGGACTAAGCCAATTACACAGGAGTGTAATAAAGACAGTCTTGTTTACTACAACACGACAATTTAAGTGACACTTCTTGTCTCCTTCTTTCTGTTTATTAGTTTGGAGTTTTTTTGTGCTCCTTTCTTCCCCTCTCCTTATATTCTAGTCCTCTTTTAGGTGTCCTGTCCATTTTGGATTAGCAGTTGGCAATATGTGCCATGGCTGCTGTGGGGTTACTGTAAGCAGTTTGCTCCCTTGGTACCCACACTGACTAGGCAACTGACTACAGCTTCTTTTTGGTAAAGGATGATGGGTTGGAAGAGCTTTCTCCCACCGTGGAGACTTTCTCCCACCACACAGCCAGTGTATTTCTAGATGCCACTGCTGTCATGAAGTGTGGTTGGTGGCTGAGGGCTGGTGTGGCCTGGGAAGACCATTTCATCCAGGGTTGTGTTTTGCCAGTTTACAAACCTGTGTGGGAACACAAGGCAGCTTTTCTCAGAAAACTTTGTAGTGTAGATGAGGCCTGAGGAAATGAGGCTCTCTGGTCCCAAGGCCGCTTCTCACACTGCCAAAGCTTCCAGCCCCCCTCCCTCATCGCTGAGCACTTCCACGCCTGTGCTCACGCCCTGCTTGTTCTAATGCGATTGTCTGTGGAGCTGAATAATAAACCAGATCAGAGAGCTGATCTAACTTTAAAAGCACTCCTCCTCCCCTCCCCTTTTTTTTTCTATTTTTGAGGACATGCTGTGGAGAGAAACAGCCACGCAACCAAGATCTGCAAAGCTAGGGACCAGATCATTAATAACATCACCAAGAAGCCCAAAGGAAATTGGATACCTAATTAAATCCGTGAATCTGGCCTTACCTGACCTGTTCAGAATTGTGAGAATCCAGACTTTTGGATTCTGGAAGATTTTTCAGATTCTGATAGATTCTTCTCTGGCACCCTGAAACAGTTAATCTTCCTTTTCATGTAGTACATTAATGGTACTTTAATCTGTTGTATTCTAGATGCTGAAGTTATTTTTCACTAATTTAATTTCAATGGAGGTACGAAAAATGTTGACTTAAGTCCTAGCTGAGGGATATGCAAATGCAGCAGTATACCAAAGATATTTTCATTAAAGGTCTAACTGAATTAACTGTTCACACAGCTTCTACACAGTCAGCTTGTCATGGTATCCTTTCCAGCTTGACTACATCCATTTTTGATAGTGAGATTTAAAAGGTTTTCTCCCTTCTCCTGGGATTAAAGATAGGGATGAGCACTAATTAGCCACCTGCACCCACAGCACAGTGCTACAGCTTGTTTACCTTCTAGAGTCTGCGGCACCCCTGAGGAAAAGTCACAGTGTGGTGGGCCTTTTTTTTTAAACATTTCAAGTTCAGTTCTATTAAGAAAAGATTAACAGGTTGAGCAATTTTTAGCATTACTAGGAGGAGCCAGAGTCCCTGTTTATCACAATGCCACCTGGATTCTGTAGAAAAGAAAATAAATACTGTTTTTCTTATTTTTTTAATTTTTCTTGTTCATCAAGTGATTCACACGTTTGGTGTTAGCTGCAGCACTTCGCTCCTTATATGAGTGAGACTTTGAAAATTAAAGTAACATTTAGTAATCACAAGAACTTCACTCATGTTAGCATGACATAGAACCCACTAAATAGGCAATTAAAATATAAGAAAAAAAATCAGGAATAAATAAAAGATACTTCTTAAATCCTTTAATGCAGTGATGTTTAAGTATTTTTTTTACTGTGAAACCATGACATGAATGGAGTCCTTTTTAGGATTAGCAACTGAAATAGTTGAAATTTAAGCTGTACTAATTCTTTTTTGCTACTTTTCCTTAGCATGACTGGATAAGAATGGTAAAAAAGTGTTCTGCTTTGTTTGTCTTTCATAAGTTCTGACTCAGTGGCAGGCAAGTACTACTTCTGGGCCTGATGTACAGCCTAGTGAAGTCAACTGGAATGTTTCCAATGACTTAATTAGACTTTGGATTGGGTCTGAAGTGCAGCAATTTACTCAACTCTAGAGCATAAATTACAGACATAAAAACCAAATTATTTGTGTGTTGCTGGATTACTGACAGCAAAATGTATGATGTCAGAAAAATAATAGGCTGAGATAGCCTGCACAAGTTGGAAAAGCTTAAAATATAGTCAAAGATAAGGAAATACTCTTTGGCAGGAATAGAGACAGTCTCAGTTCCAGTGCCAGTGGAGGGAAGTTGAGTAATTTGACAGACAATTATGTGATTAATCTGTAGGAGAAGAAACTGTGTGTCTCATTCAGTCACCACTCTGCTGCCTGATCATTGGACTAATATCTGGGTGAGATTATGGTCTGCTATCACAGCAGGAAGAGCTCTGAACCTATAACAGCCAATGGAAACCCCTTTGGAAATGCTAAGAATTCCAGTGGCCTAAACTAAGAGCAGAAGGGAACAATGCCAGCCAAACACATCCACTGAGTTTGTTGCCAGAGTTACGATAATGTTGAAGAGAACTGAATGTGAATGCTACTTTGCAAAAAGTCAAGCAATCTCCCCCTGAAATATAACATTTTGTTTTAGAGAAACACCTCCCAAATATTGCTCTTCCAAAATTTCATACTGTTTGTCTTTATGGGTTAGGAGTGATACAATGAGCTAGGTACTTGTTTCAGTCCAAACTTATTTAATTTCCCCTAATTTGAAAACCTCAGGATGCCAACAACATCTTACCTGAGCTACCCCGGAGAAACTAACTAAAATATCTGATTATTTGGTTGAACCAGCTATTCCCAGGTGAGTATTTTATTTCAACATGCAATAAGCCAATCACTGAAGAGTTATTTTACTTTGTAAAATGATTTGTTATTTTAGGATAAACCTTTTTTTTTTGTTCTGGAAGAGCCTGTCCAAGCAAGAGCGGTTATCCTGGAATAGCTGATTATGCAACAGTTATGTCAATCCACTAGCTTGGTATATATATATCTTTAGCTTCACCTTATTAGCAAATTGGGAAAAATTTTTAGTTAGAGAAATATTTACATAAAATAGTCTGTATTTTAAGAAAGCTAGATATGAAATGGGGATTTAATATGGGTAAAATACCTTTACATCAGTAGGTAATATTATACTGTAAGCCACAAAACTGAAAGACACACATATTTTGTTTATGAAGTTGATGTGTAAAATAAAACAATATTTAAAAAAGATATGAAGATGCAAGTTCAATTTTAAAATTATGTGTGTATTTTCAGGTTAACAGCTTTTGACTTACATAAATTTATATGTACAATTTATTTATGCAGCATAATTTCCTTATTTAGGTAATGTTTTGCTATTAGAAGCAATCTTCCTATCCCAAAAGCAAACAAAGCCCCCTGTGAATAAGTAAAAAAAAGTTTTAGCGTTCTCTTTTTATTTAATTTTCTCTGTATTTTGACTCCCTTTGTTTTCACAAATGTTAGAATCATAGAATCGTAGAATCAGATGGGTTGGAAAGGACCTCTGAGATCATCAAGTCCAACCTTTCATCCACTACCACCATAGCTACTAGACCATAGCACTGAGTGCCACATCCAGTCTCTTCTTAAATACCTCCAGGGATGGAGAATCCACCACGTCCCTGGGTAGCCCATTCTAATGCCTGATTACTCTCTCTGTAAAGAATTTCTTCCTAATATCAACCTAAATCTCCCCTGGCAGAACTTGAGACCATGCCCTCCTGTCTTACTGATAGTTGCCTGGGAGAAGAGACCAACCCCCACCTGACTACAACCTCCTGTCAGGTAGTTGCAGAGAGTGATGAGGTCTCCCCTGAGCCTTCTCTTCTCCAGGCTAAACAACCCCAGCTCCCTCAGCCTCTCCTCACAGAACTTGTGTTCAAGTCCCTTCACCAGCCTCGTTGCTCTTCTGTGCTCTTCTGTGTTCTTTCACAATTGAAATGGGGATGGGCAGATAAAGTGGACAGACAAATGGAAAATAAAACTCACTGGGTTTTTTTTCTATTATTACTCCAGATGACACAGTAACAAACACAGATAAGGTACTGGACAAACACACCTCACCTCAGATCACACCTGTGCCTTGAAGTGTGGCCATTTTTTACCACTCTATCACTCTCATTACAGATTCTCCTCACAAACCTTTCTTCACTGCCTCAAATTGTCACGGTCATCACAACACTCCCCATAATGAAACAAAAAGATTGGGAAAGGGAAAATCATGGAGAGAAGAAACCCTTAGATATTGGAAAGAAAAATACTGAGTAACTGGAAATGCTTGTCTTTTAAAAATTTTTATACAAGAAAAGATGCTTTGAGAGAGGTTTTTCCCTTTCTTTCTATATTGTTTTTTTACAGCAGAAACTGTTGTATTTTTCTTAAGAGGCATCTGTTTTCTGATGGGCAGGTCAACACAACCTCACCTCACACACTTGCTTTGGTCCAGTGAAACATGTGCTCAACTTTTTGTTCATATCCTCCCCGTGAGTTAAATGTCAACAGATAAAAAACTATTTGATGCAAACCCCTTTGTTTAGCATTATAAAAACGATGTCGGTAGGATTCCCAGGCACGATTTTACAGCCACTTTCCCACATAAGATGGGCAATTAGACAGTATGAAAAGTGACTTCGGGTTCTCAAAGGTTCACCTCATTTGGGAGCCAATATGATTTAGCAGCTAGTTTGGTGTAAAAGACAAGGAGCCAGAAGAGTATAACGTCTTCGGGAAAGCTGAATTACCTTGGGCTACTCACTTAATGTTCTTTACTGAAACCACCTGTAATACTGGCTGAAAACATCCCCCACCCCAAAAAACCCCCCCACTCCAGTCTCACTGAGAAACAGATGCTTAAGTCTGGTCCTCTTCTCCAAAGTAAATAAATTACAAAAAAGAGCAAGACAAATACGGCATGAAAACAAGACATTCCTTTAGGAGCCTTACAAGTCAAACTGAGATATAGCTGCAATGAAAGCACACTCAGCAGCAATAATGCATATCCTTGAGCTAAAAGCCAGCACGAAATACACTCTGATGTCTGCTTGATTATTAAATGCTTACTTTGAAAACTTCACTTATAAAGCTACAACCTCACTAACTTCAGAAAAAAAAACAGTGGGAATCCACGAAGTAGCATCCTGTGAAGTAAAGTCTGAACTTCATGCAAATAAAAAAAGACACTTTTAAGTCAAGGAATAGGCACTGCATTCTTTGTTGACACATGTGCTTACTTGAAAGCACTGGGCATTTTTATGGTACTCAATCAAAGAGAAAACAGTTGTCATAGCCATTGTACTAATCTGGACACTAGCTCAGAGTATCTCATGGAAAAAAGCAATGCTATTACCATATAAAGAGTGCAGCAAATGGAAAATTAATCTGCCAGTTAAGGCACAAGAATAGAGATCAGGAACCCACCCAGGTTCCATTTCCAGGTATATCAGACACTTCCTGGATGATCACGTACGTATCACCAAATTTTGATGTTCCAGTTTCCTCAGCTACAAAATGGGCAGAGCAGCACTTGTTAAAGAAGCTCTGTGCTTTGAGATGGCTTAAAAGATCTGCACTTAAGGAGGAGCTGCACATTGTTAACTGTGGCAGCCTCACTCAGTTCTGCTCCTTTTCTATTAATGCATCATTCAGTTAATTTGGCATGCCATTGCAAACGTTCTAGGAACACAATGGCATTTTCAGCAAAGCAGTGTGCTATCAAGTTATGATTCTTTTCATAATCTTAATCACAACTAGATCCTGCAATTCTGTCACTTCACCCATCAGCAATAGAACTCGACCTTGCCACAGCACGGGGAGCCACTAATGTATCACCTCAGCATACAAAGAGCCTCTCATGGCATCAAGCCAACAAAACAGTGTATTTCCGTGCCTGTACAAAGCTGGCAGGAGCAGAATAGATTGGAGAATAACCTGACAATCCTCTGCTGCTTTATTTGCACCTCAGAGTTGCTGTAGTAGCTGGGGTCGGATCGAGCTCAGAAAATTTGACATTACTCAGTCCTGTGCTCTTGGAATGCCTTTTTTTTTTTTTCCACTCAAAAATCTCTTTTTCTGATGTGTCGTTTGTTTGTTTGTTTTGTTTGGGGGGACAGATATCAGCATCGCAGAATAAACCAGTTGTTTTGTTCAGAAAACTGCTATATACCATAAAA